>OY787662.1:17299690-17877190 GCA_963678985.1 Spisula subtruncata | reverse complement strand
CTAGCAAAGCTGGGTCACATTTCTCACCTGTGGACCATAATGAAAATTGGTTTACCAATTATGTTATCCACTGAAAATAAAGACGTTATTATTATTATTATTATTAAAACAATTCAATTCCACTTTATAATAAGCTTATAATAGATAAATACATCATGAATCTAACAAAGGGAGACTATCGGTATATTTAAAGAGTTGTTTCCCATTTTAAAGCTGATAATTTAAATATTTACGTTCGTAGCAACATCATTTAAACATCAAAACAAACAAGTCAATTCAAAAAAATTACATGTAAACCATCAATACATTAACCATATATACTTAATACTAAGTTCATTTAAGAAACCAGATTAGGTTCCTGTTCGCTTCATGAAAACGTTAAGATTTAGCTTTTCAGTAACCACCCAATTAGTAACCTTGCCATGGGGAATAAGATTTTTAATTGTAATTTGAGTTTACAAGTTGACAGAAGCATTAACAATGTTTTGTTTTTAAAAAATCCTGTGATTTAGTATAATATCATTTTACTTACTAATTTACTAAAGTTATAGTGTTGCCTAGCAACTTAATGTTGTTTAATATTTTCTTGTTTTGAAACCATTTAAAAGCTTCTTAATTCACACAAAACATGAGAACTTCATAAAGTTCCAAGTAAACTCATTTGTAGCACTTCAAAGTAAATATGGTTATAAAGTAATACTAATATATTAAATATCTCATTGGCACTCATATAAAATATTATACTGTATAGCGGGTATATTTCGCGGGGGTTTAATTTTCGCTAAATTCGCGGTCAATATCGAATGTGCGAAATCTAAACCCCACGAAATAATCACCAAAAATATACAAATTTTACAAAGGGAGACAATGCATCAAGGAACTTTAACAAATAATCCAAAATTACTTCCCAAGATGTACAAAACGACACATTGTGTCGCTTCTGTAAATTACGGTAATAATTAATAGACTATGACATGTATAAAGTATGGTTGGAAATAGGATATTGGTAAAGAACGTGTTTAAATCTCTATGCATGCATATCAATATCGTTTGAAAGTTTGAATTGTAAGTCTTTTCATCACACTTGTTCAATTTCAATAACAGTTTTGTTAGCGGAACATGTAAATGTTTGCCGAAATAATGATTTGTTTGTAAATAGATCTACATATTTTTCTTATGTTAGCAGTTAATGATCAGTATGTTTGGTTTATTGCGTTTCTTTATCCTCATCACCGGATAATCCTTATGGGTGAGGCCTCCAGAAGACTTTTAGTTTTGGGGGGATAGTGCATTATACAGAAGATGCCCTAGTTCCAGAAGCATCCCTAGTTCTTTTTGCATGCCATATTTAAAGCACCCATACACGGAACATCGGTTTAAAGTCTCACCCAAAAGACTATCAGTAATTTTACATGGCCAGCCCGGGATTTGAACCCACAACCCCGAGATCAGTAGTGACTATTATACTCGTACTCTAACGTTTTACCGCCCCTTCCATGTTTACCATCAAGGTTTTAATTTCGCGGTCAAGGCCGTTAGCACGAAATCAAGAGACTGTGAATTCAAAAGGATCCAATTAACGCGAAAATTGGACACCGTGAAATATACCCGCTATACAGTAGTAGATCTAGGCTTTATCTCAATGCTATTCTTATCAATCCTAAATGTACAGACAAAGTTTCCGAATAGTTCATGTGTATGTGTAAAGTACAAATATCTTCTTCCAAATACCTTTGTGCGTTCGTTACATAGAACGGCGTTCGATTTGGCAATGTTAATATTACAGACAAAAAAGGTCGCTTGTTCAATTACGGCGAGTTAAAACATTTCTGTATGAACGTTGTGAGTTTATTTCACTAGAGGAATGAACTTTTCCAAGTCAATCGCTTGTACCCGAGTCCATAATTCAATCCGACTGTATAGTCTGATGATCGATCGAGTGTGACTAATACTGTCAGACATAATCGAGGCATTGCATAGCGACAAAAAGAATGCTCAATGACCATGTCGATGGCTTAGAATTAGAAGGTCGTAAGTGCCACTTACGACCTTTTAAGATTCATACATATTTAAAATAAGCATCACCAGGTGCTTCTTATGAGCCCATTTTCATAAAAACCTGAACTTGTCATGTTGACCAAAATGAAGTTGTAAAGGGTTTGTTTTACCAAAAGTAAAGAGTAAATGTTAGACAGTTTTTCCTTGTTTTCTCAAAATATCGATTTGGTAGTTACAACCTTCTAATTCTAAGCCATCGATGTGATGACTGGTTGCTGTGTTCGGCAAACTCACCAGCAATACAAGGTCTGCAAGATTCAATGCTTGCATTTGTCTACTGAATGCTCGGTTTGTATTTTCCGTGTGGTCACTTTTAAGTGACTGTTGCCAGAGGGGTGGGTCGTTTATTAGCCTAACATTATATGTTTAGACATTGACACCAAAACATCTGTTAAAAATATATAAATGTAATCACAATGTAGCGGAAATAATATTCAATCGCAAAGAAGCATAATTTAACTTGGATTAGACAGTAGACATAAATTCGCAAATAAACTAGAACATTTACTGTACTTTGGGCGGAATTAAAGAAAATATTTTTCGGGCATAGTATTACTACTTGTGAAGATTGAAAGAGTCGGATGTCATTGAGTTATTTCTGTCAATTCAATAAGTAATACTATGGTAATGATGGAACTATCCCAATCGAAAGAATATCGGGGATAAACCTAGTAGATAGAGTTTACTTGACGAACGAGCCAATGTTTATAACTGTTATTAAATAACAATAAAATACACTTGAGGACTTTTCTAACGCAACACCACTTCAAATTGATATAGCTCCATTACTGGTGAATGGATTTTGTTGAAATTTGGACTAAGAATAATTAAACACATATCTAATACTTCCAGTTAATTTAATAGAAATTGATTAACAAAAAATATGAAACATAACAAATTAAAAACATCACTGCAAAAGTCAAATTCGCAAAATCGTACAACATAAAATATTAACAATGTGAAAAGTCACTGAGTATCACAAATTCGAGTGGCTAAACCCTCATTGAAATGACGTAGTTTAGAATGAAACGTTGAAGGATGTTTCTCCACTCTTGCGTAAGGGCCGGTTCCAATTCACGCAGCGTAAGGGGGGCTATGGATGATAATGTCTGCCAAAGACACGTGCTACCTAAAAACCCAACATACGATGTTCAACTTTCTAAATTAAACATACATCCGTTCTTAATTAGTTACATGTATATCTTGTACAGTTATGATGCATATAATGATATGGAATTTAACTTTATATTTTATAAAGCATTAATAAAATGCATAAACTAAGACGTCTTAATTACTGACCGGGCTGCAACATGCCAATTGCGTGGTTGCGCTCGTGAATATTCATACGAGCCATGTTGATTTTTAATTAATTTTATGTTTTCTTGGTGTAAGATCCCATCTAAAATGATGAAATGGAAATCAAATTTGAATCAGATCGCGTTTCTCGATGTCCTTGTGCTAAAAATGAAACCATACCTACACCACATGCTAAAGCGTCACGGATGAATGATTTTATCATTAGTTTGCACAGAATGTAGTCAAATGACTACATGTGCAATTTAAAATCAATATCTTTACTCATAACTGAGATATTCGAGTTGTAAAAGTGTTGCACTAGAAAAGTCTCCAAGTGTATGAAATAACAACGGTTTACGGAAAATATTAGAATCAAAGACCCTAATTGGTCTTATTAAATTTGGGATGCGCATGATTTTGATATCTTTGATTTCTTTAACTAACGACAAATATCATTTAATTGATAATAGTGTCTGCTCTTTGATCATTAAGGCAAATGTTGCTTTTTATCGGCATGTTTATATGTGATTTCAAATGTTAACAAAGTTGAAACCAAAATACAGGGACAGGAACCCTAATCAATATGCCTACTGCGGACATTTTTACCCGAGATGATAGACATTTTCGATAAAATAAAAATACGTTTATATCTTGAAAAAAGATTCTGATAATCTAGTGAAGTCAACTACCCGTAGTTATCACCCTGATATTGTCCAATAAGCTAAGTTTCGCCTTTTGACTACTTTTAAGACAATTTACACATGATATAAACACGGACATTCAGTTGTAAAACCCGCGGTTTTAGTCTTACACATTTTATGGAGCATTTTGTGACGTAATTGATGTGACATCGTAAGTCACGTTTTCCTGCGCTCAACGCCATATCATATATCAATAAGATAATTTAATTAAACGGTAGTCAGTAGGCAACTGCTAGGAATTAAAATTTTAAAAAAGGAAAAGTGCAATCTTGCTGAGCTTTATTTAGAACTGGCTATCAACTGTTTTTTGGGATCTCAAATCAATAAATTATCTCATTAAATGTAGCATATTTTATCTAAACAGTGCTAATAGATAAAGCAAATTAGCTGTCAGTACAGACATAATTAAATTATGCCCCCCAAAAACTAAAACAGTAAATACATTAGGGTACTTCCTTAAAGATGCAGACAGCCATCTCATATTTGTCCAATAATCATGCATACAATACCAAGAAATCAATCATCAATGGTTGAAGCGACAATACCACCAAACTAACAACACCATAAACAACACAACATTATACTTTCCTATGTGTGTATAATAAAACTTACTTTGAAAGTCCTCCAAAGGTGCATCTCAAGCTTCTGAACACCCTCAACATCTTGGACACTGGAATGTGGAACTTTACTTCCTGCAAATCAAGGATATTTTGTATGATTAATTTATTGAATTTATTAACAATAACAAAAAAAACATAAGACGTTTTGGTGTTATTATGGAACTATAGTGCTACAGTAACTGAATCTGAAACAGTCTATACAGACCTTCATTTATATCAATACTACTACAATTGTATTTTATCAGGACTATACATACTAGGAACTTTTAGAATTTTATAAAAATGTTACTCCCTATACAATCCTAAAACAAAGTCAAATGATAACTGTTTTAAACATTAGTTTGACTATCAGGTAAACTATGTTTATCTAGATTAAACTGGGTGTAACTGAGTTAATGGTAGTCTGTATTATTTTCCAAATGAGATAATACTAACTAGTATCGAATTGACAAGTTGAGTAGTAATTGTTTCAATTAACACAAATGAGGAATGATCAAAATATAATATGAAAATGTTTTTTGTTTTTTTTGGCAGTAATGTTAAACCTGGGTTAGGTATATTCATCATTCTAACTGTGATCTTAGTATCGTATTTACATTTTAAAAATGGAGCTATATGCGAATGACTTCGCGTATTTATGAGGCCCTCGTATATGATCTACCATTCAAATAGTATTGAAAAACGGTTGTTTAAATCACTCAAAGGTTTGATTTAATTTAGATACATTTTCAAACTTGTTCATGAAAACAGATGGAAAAATGTGTAACTCAATCATGCAAGAACTTCAAAAATGTTATACAGTTGAATAAACTGCATACAGTTGTTGCCATGGATACATCACACTGTTTATACCACTTATAGCATACTGTCTAACAGGCTGTAAAACATTCAAATCAGCAATTATGAAAATATGAGAGAAACTTACAGGGAGTTCAACTTGATAAACATCATCAGGAACACCAACCCCTCCAGTGGCCCCTTTTGTAGCAAAGCATATAGTTTGTAATAGCCTGCAAAAGTACCATCTTCCGGAATGTTAGCTCCATCAGGACGATGTCTGCCTCTAATAAATCATTGCCCTTTCAGCAGTTATTCCAGATATGGAAAACATCAAGTTAACAGTGTCGAGTATATTCAGTCCAGTCTCATCTCTGTATAAAGTTAAGGCAAAATGTATTAACAAGAAGACATGGAACAAAACAAATAATTCCTGTTCAAAATAGCTAGTTGTCTTTGACAAGGAAGACTTATTTTAAGGCACAATAAGCTTACAAATGGAGCAATTTGAGTAGCAGAAAAAACAGACATATTTGAGCCCTTTCTAGGATTTTAAGAGAATTAACTGATATATTTACCAATGTAGGAATTGCGCAGTGAATTACTACTCTTTTAGTCAAAGAACTTTTCATGAGCAAAGGTGGTTAGCGTGTATGGCAAGCCAAATGTCCAATAATTACGTAAACCCATGTTCACGGTCGTAAAACTAGGTTTTACGGTCGATAAACTAGGTTTTACGAATGTAAAACCAGGTTTTACGAATGTTAACCTGTATTTTCGAGCGAAAACATAGGATAACAGTCGTAAACCATAGTTCACACTCGTGAACATGGGTTTACGTTCGATAAACTAGGTTTCTCGATTGGACTATGAATTTCGACCGTTATCCTATGTTTACGACCATTAACCTATGTTAACGCTGGTAAACCCTGTTTCACGCTCGTAAACCATAGTTTACGAAATACAACCCATGTTTTCGACCGTAAACATAGGTTAAGAACGTGAACCTATGTTTACGAACGTGAACCTATGTTTACGAGCGTTAACTATGGTTTACGACGTTATCCTATGTTTTCGCTCGAAAATATGGGTTAACATTCGTAAAACCTGGTTTTACGTTCGTAAAACCTAGTTTATCGACCATAAAACCTAGTTTTACGCCTGTGAACATGGGTTTACCAAATTATTGGACATTTGGCTTGCACGGTCGTAAAACTAGGTTTTACGGTCGATAAACTAGGTTTAACGAATGTAAAACCAGGTTTTACGAATGTTAACCTGTATTTTCGAGCGAAAACATAGGATAACAGTCGTAAACCATAGTTCACGCTCGTGAACATGGGTTTACGTTCGATAAACTAGGTTTCTCGATTGAACTATGAATTTCGACCGTTATTCTATGTTTACGACCATTAACCTATGTTTACGCTGGTAAACCCTGGTTCACGCTCGTAAACCATAGTTTACGAAATACAACCCATGTTTTCGACCGTAAACATAGGTTTACGAACGTGAACCTATGTTTACGAAAATGAACCTATGTTTACGAGCGTGAACTATGGTTTACGACGTTATCCTATGTTTTCGCTCGAAAATATGGGTTAACATTCGTAAAACCTGGTTTTACGTTCGTAAAACCTAGTTTATCGACCGTAAAACCTAGTTTTACGCCCGTGAACATGGGTTTACGAAATTATTGGACATTTGGCTTGCCATAAGCGTGCTGGCTTTGTAACCCAGTGTCCTGATTTTTGCAGGATAATTTGAGTCAATATTTTTCCACATTTCCTTTTGGTAGACCAAGTAAGAACTGGTTAAGTATCCAGTCCAGGGAAACTATTAATGTGAATCTGCTGCAGTCTATGATAAATGGATGATGGGTAATTTGTAATGTTACAAAAAAGAATTGAATGACAGTACCAGTACATTGTATCAACAAATTGTTTAAACCTGTTTAGTCCCAGGTTCCGACACAATGATGAAAGCACAAAGATACATATCAAAATAGATAAAAGTAGTTGCACAGTGTACCAATTTTTTATTAACACAGTGTTGGAACTTTTTTGTTCGTGTTCAGAGAATTGAACAACTATTATGACTGTATTAGCAATGCTACATGATTCTGAATTTGGATAAAATATAGATATTATATATTTCATGTATTAAGTTAGCATCTTATATAAAAAAGGAAATTGCAAATGATTTCTTCAGAATAAAAGTTATTGATCTTCTAAGTTGCCAGTGTTAGGGTTAATATTTTTGGGTTACCTCCCTTTAATTACAAAAGCAACCTCATCAAATTTCCAAGATTTGTAATAATTAGAAACATTACTTTTCAACTGCCTGTGATGCATATCTTTCAAGGCACAAATGTAATAAAAAATATTTAATGATTTGACATAAATGAATGACATTTAGTTTTGGTCCTATAAAATTTGTATGCAAAATTATATCAATAAACCAAAAAAATGAATGCATTGCCACATGTGTACAGCCTTAACGTAAGTATTTTTGAGGACCCTTAATAAAAAGCTTCAAAATGACATAGGTAAGAAAATTGGAATAGAGTGAAATAAATTTCATGGGGTCAACTATTTTTAGTTGTTGCTATTTCAATAATTGGATTGTCTCCCTTGTGTAGCATTGTTAACTGTATAACAGTATTTATCCATGAAAATCACAAACAATAGTTGAATAACATAAGATACAGCATAATAAATATTCACCTCATTACAACAAGACTGTCTTGAAAATACTGGCATGTGGTGCTGTGAGGAACTACCAGGAAAGCATGTATTGAATCATCTCTACATTCACCAATATCATGACCAAGGGTAGTTGGTTGGTACCAAGATCAAACTGTTTACCACACTGAACAAGGCTTACATCCGACACCTGAAATATAGAAATATAATATTTAAATATCAGCTTCATTTAAACCTTGACCCAATGATGATGCAACATAATAAATATAGTAAAACTTCCAACTACTAGTACCATCAGGAGAGAGTGAACAGGTTAAATACTTCAGATACAATGTCAGCTGGTAATGATCAAATTGAATGTGCAATTGAATTGCCACTTGATGATAATATGAAGTGGTCCAATGGAACATCAGCACTAGTAATAACTTTGTGATATCAAAATATATAAGAATAACAATTTCTGTATACAAAAACCACATTCATTTTCACAAAGTATAAGAGTACATTTATAGCTAAGACTAAGTTTAGCAGTATAAAATCTGAGACACAAATTTACTGGTCAATGAAGTAGTTCTATTTTAAAGCAACAGAAACAACGTGTTATTTCATTGTGACCAGCAACAGGTATCCTGAGAAATTTATCTTGATAAAGAACAAAAGATTTTGTTGGACAATTGTCCAATAGACACACAGAATACTAGCAATTCCCCAAAAAGGTGCGGCAAAAGTGTTGGTAGCTGAGTGAACCACTATTTACAGCAATACTCTTGTGACACAGGATTTAGCTAGTGTACCTCATATTATTAAGTAAGCTTACCTCAGACAAAGTGGTGATATCTTTTACCAGATCATCCATTTATGTAGGTTGAGTCAAAATAGTGTCGAACATCTTGGCTACCAATATACCAATATCCTGACCATCTAACACACACAAATGCATTAGTGTGGGAATGTCAACTGTGACGTTCTCATACAAGGCAACTCCAAACACACTAGGTGTGATATGACCATCCTGAAATGTTGAATATAGAGGCTCGCTAAACAAAATTTCCAAAACTCGTTTAGTATAAAATTATATCAATTGACAACTAGTGATAGATCCTCTATATAGACATTTAACAATAAGACCAACAGTTCTGTAGGGTTAAGCATGTTCTTATCTAGGTGGTATCCCACTGTACTAGACAGACTGTTTAACACCAACAAGTCCTCCAGTTTATCATGTTTTATGTTAAAATACAAAACATGTAGCAATAATACAGTATGACTGGAAAAAAGTGGGGTCACCAGTCTTTCATGCAAATGATGTTTAATTTTTATAGTTATACAATCATAATATCATTTGATTGGTCAAACAATTATATTTGATGCAAGGTTACAGACATACAGACACACTTGTCTTGTCAAACTTTTGATTTTCAATGTATTCTCAATGTCGGATAAAAGCTATACATAGCTAACGCTAAACTGTTGTAAATGTAATCTGACTTAAAATGAAGATTGTATGGTATTGTAATGTAGTTTCTATGTACAGTTTCAATACATCAAAAATAACACAAATATATATCCATTGGATTATCGCTATTGAAAGTTTCAATGTTTCTGTATAATGTATTATTTTTTCCTTATTTTCTATCTCAGTTTCCAAGAGATAGTTGCGGATATTTGGTCCTCTAAGATTTTTATTTTATTAATACAAGAATTTGTAATATTAACAAATCTTATTTTTGAAATCAGACAAACTGGATTAAAAAAACTAAAAGCAGTTGTTGAATTATGCAAATATCCTGTACCAGTTTGCAGGTAAGAGGATCATGTTAATATCTCTGCACAATGCATTTTATTTATTTTACCAGAAAACAATTTTATGAGGTTTAATTAAGGGTCACTATACCTTAGATTCCTTGTATGAAGATATACATATACAGGACATAAACACCAGTCTGTGTTCCTCCTGTTGATCTTTGGCTACATTGGAACTCCCTGGAGCAAATGTCTAGATCAAGAAGTATAGCAGAAGTACAAGTCCAAAACTGAGTTATCAACAGCCTGTAAAGAATAAAAGTGCATCACAAAAATACAGAGACCTATATAAGAATAGTTCTTGAATACATAACGTGTGTCTAATATTTCCTTAATTGTCAAGGAGTTGTGAATGCCCAGCACAAGGATTCTGACAGAGGCTTACTTGCCAATCATGAAAAGGATTGTTTCAGGTGTCATTAACACACACCCCACACAAAATCTCATTCCAACCATTATTCTATTGCTTTAGTGACATGGCACCATTAGTTCAACGCCATAAGCTGCAAGTACTGAATTCGGACAACATTTTGGTAATGTTTTAGAATAGCAGCCAAGTATCTTCTTGTGACACAGATACCCAATCACTGTATCACAATACAAAATCTTCTTATAGAGCAAATATTAAGGGGAATAGAAGCGTGAAAGATATTGCTAACTTGATCTACTTAAAATATCTGGGACATGGCCAATTAAACAAAATTGTGAGTGTTGAACTATCCTTGGCAGTAAATAAGTTTATTACCTGACACACTAACTTGTCAGGTGGAAGTTGTAGCAACCGGTAAACTGGTGAGTCAACTAGTAAGTCAACTGGTATTAAGTCATCTTCTATCAGCTTCTGTCTTTCCATCAATACCTCAGAATGACCTGCATGCTGCATCAGTAAGCCAGGCTTGAAGAAGTCGGACCTGTAAGGAAACATGAAACATCTTTAAAATGTGTCAATTCATTGTTACAGATATAAACAGATGTAAGTGTTGAAAGTTTGCTACACCGAAAACAAATGGAATATAATTTTCATTTAAATCATTTAAAAAAACTTGTTTATTTCATATAGTCTTTGAGCGTATTGTTGTTGCAAAAGGAATAACTAAAACCTAAGATATTAACAAAAAAGAAATAAAAAAATCCAAGAGGGAAGGCATCATTCAATGGCAACAGGGAAGGCAGCACGCAATGGTAACAGAGAAGGCAGCACGCACTGGTAACAGGGAAGGCAGCACTCAATGGCAACAGGGAAGGAAGCACTCAATGGTAACAGGGAAGGCAGCACTCAATGACAGCATGGAAGGCAGCATTCAATGGTAACAAGGAAGCCAGCACTCAATGGTTAACGGGAAGGCAGCACGCAATGGTAACAGGGAAGCCAGCACTCAATGGTAACAGGGAAGGCAGCACTCAATGGCAACAGGGAAGGCATGATTCAACGGTAACATGGATTGCAGCACTCAATGGTAACAAGGAAGGCAGCACCTTAATGGTAACAGGGAAGGCAGCACTCAATGACAACAGGGAAGACAGCACTCAGCTATAACACGGAAGCCAGCACTCAATGGTTACAGGGAAGGCAGCACGCAATGGTAACAGGGAAGCCAGCACTCAATGGTAATAGAGAAGGCAGCACTCAATGGTAACAGGGAAGGCAGCACTCAATGGCAACAGGAAAGGCAGTACTCAATTGTAACCGGGAAGGCAGCACTCAATGGTAACGGGGAAGTCAGCACGCAATAGCACCGGGAAGGCATCACTCAATGGTAAAAGGGAAGCCAGCACTCAATGGTAAAAGGCAGCACTCAATGGTAAAAGGCAGCACTCAATGGTAACAAGGAAGCCAATACCCAATGGTAACAGGGAAGGTGGCACTCAATGTTAACAGGGAAGCCAGCACTCAATGGTAATAGAGAAGGCAGCACTCAATTGCAACAGGGAAGCCAACACGCAATGGTAACAGGGTATAATGTACAGTGAAACCAGTGTAGTTTTCTTTCAAAAAAGTGTTTTTGTCTTCTACTTGAGTTTGATGAAATTGAAATAGGCATTACATTATGATAATACTACATTTACTCTTGAGGTTATTGAAAAGATTAAAATTTGAATGGGAGCATCTACAAAATTAACAAACAACTGATAAAGTCAAGATATGCACGAACAACTTGCAACTGGAGTGTATTCAGCTTCATATACACTACATCATTCAATTCTTTTTTTCCCTCTGTGCAGAGGATATCATATTGAACTCAATCATATGTGTACAGAATAACATACTACTATGAGGTTAAACAAGTCGGAACATTATAGACAGTTTGATAGAAACAACAATATATACATGAATAAATGAATATGCATTACATGCCGTCAGTTGCGTGGTTAAGTCTTCAAACCAAAACATTTTACCGCGGGTCATATGAAAGTTCCGATTTTACATCAAATTAAACATACAACCTGAGGCTGAAATCTACGGAAGCCTTGGAGGGCCCTTTTGACTTAGAACTTATGACTTATGTGTTTTGTGTTCTGAATTAGGTATTGTGTGTTATGAGCTAGGTCTTATGACTTAGTTCTTATGTCTTACGCGATACAACGGCAAAGCAGTGGCAACATGGCAAAACAACGGCGGACGAGACATCAATCACTCCTCAATTTCAAACGGATCGAAAATGAAAGCGATGTTTATGTTGACGTAAGTAATAAAATACTTTGATTGTGTAATCCTGATAACATTAAGTATGGTATATATAATTATATACATGTAGTCATATATTTTGACGTTATATTACTTATTCATGTGAAACGGCCAAACTGTGAAGTATTTCAATGCATAAACGATATAATTATGTTCGTGAGCTAAAGGAAGTTTGATTTTGTACACACGATATCACACCCTATGTAATGACTCGTTGCCACACAACATCGTTGAATGGTAAGAGCAATATTGGAACGGCACGATGAGCCGCTTAGCCCGTAAACATGGTCCGATCTATGATTGCACTTATTTGATCAAGTCATGCAGTTTGTTCGTATATTTCAGATAAGTTTGACAATATGATCGCATTGTATAGTCTGTGGCTGTGCCTGTGGATACATCAGGTGTACCCTGTTACTGGAGTGACACCATCTAATATACCTGAAACACTGACACCAGGAAGTACACGGCTAGATTTGGTGAAACACTATTTTTACTGTGGGTTTACATATCCTGAAATTGTTCTACTGTTGTTTGTGATGAATAACATCAAACTATCGTTGCGGCAGCTTAAACGAATACTAAGAAGTAACAACCTACGACGTCGGACTGGGTACACACCAGACCATATCGTTATTAATTGCATTTCCAAAGAAATTGAGACAAGCGGTCAGTGCATTGGGTACCGTTCTATGTGGAAACGTTTGGTAAATGAACATAGATTAAGAATTCCTAGGGATAAAGTGCTACCGTTAATGAGAAATATTGACCCCGATGGAATTGCTATTCGAAAGGCTCATCGACTAAAAAGACGCAACTACAGAGCAAGAGGACCCAACTACGTTTGGCATGTTGACGGATATGATAAACTGAAACCTTATGGCTTTTGTATACACGGCGCTATTGACGGTTACAGCAGAAGGATACTTTGGTTAGAAGTTTCACAAAGTAACAACAACCCCGCAGTCATCGCCATGTATTATCTTGAAGCTCTCAAGACACTTGGGGTTGCCCCAAGACTCCTCCGTTGTGACCACGGAACGGAAAACTCAACTCTGTCTCTACTCCAGCCATTCTTCCGATACAATGATACAGATCGTGTGTCCGGTCTTCGGAGTTTTATGTATGGGAAAAGTGTTTCCAATCAACGAATAGAGGCTTGGTGGGGAACCATGAGACGTCAAGGAATACAATGGTGGATTTGTTTTTTCAAAGATTTAAAGGACAGCTATGAGTATGACGAATTAAATCCTTTGCATGTCGAATGCTTAAAGTTCTGTTTCACACAATTGATTCAAACCGAACTTGACAGAGTAGCGGTAAACTGGAACCTGCATTCCATACGTACACAAAGAAATGCAGAGGTTCCAAATGGAAAGCCAGATTTGATGTACTTTATGCCCGAAGTATTTGGTGGTCACAATTTCGGAAAGAAAGTGGATCAAAAAGACTTTGAGGTTTGTGGCGAAATGTACGGCGTACGCAGAACAGTATGTTGTCAGGAATTTCAAGACTTGGCAAAGTTGCTCAAACCTGACCTTCATGTTCCCATTACTGCACAAGGTGCTCTTGAGCTATACATGGAGCTGCTGGAACTCATTGACGAATCTATGGAATAATCAGTCCGAACTCATGGCGTCACATGTACTTGTGTTAATTACTCTCCACCAGTGTCACACTGTATTATTATTGACTGTAACAAGGAGATGTACACTTATGACGTAACGCACAGAACTCGAACCACTCCGTAAAGATCGAGTGTTGCCGTTAATCAAGTCACTACTGAATAATATCCGACAGTGCTATGTAAATGATACACATATCGTTAGAAAGCATATACAATAACGCATCAAATGATATAAGTTCCGTGGAGACGACAACTCGTTTTGAAATGAAAAATACGCAACAAAGATAAAATTTGACTGAAAAATGACGTGTCACAACGTTGCGTTTTTGCAGGAGAAGTGAAGGCGTGATATTTTCGCGATACTTTTAGACTCTTTATCGTAATGAGAACAACTGAAGAAAAGAGTCGTATGATACGTTTATGTTTAAATTTACATATGTATTTATTTTTTTGAAATTGGAGACATACTCAGCAAATGCCCTAACCTTTTATTTTGCAACACATTTTCCAGAAACGTGTCACAATTTTATTAATGACGTCGAAAAAATGAAACAGTCAACTATGACCGCTATTTTTAACCATTTACTGCAAAGGGTTTCAAAACAGAAAAAAATGTCAATATACGTTTTTATCGATGTTCACATACATAATTTTGATTTTAAAATTGGAGCCATACTTGAAAAATGCCACTAGTTTGACTTTGTCGACAGATTTTGTCCCACGCGCGTAAAATTGACGTTAAAAATGAAACATAAAATTTCAACGACAACAAAAATATATTTATCGCTAAAAGAACCGCAACAGAAAAAAAATATGAATATACGTTTTTATCGTTATTTACAAAAATAAGTTTTATTTTGAAATCGGAAACAAACACGCAAAACGCCACTTGTTTGACTTTGTCGACAGATTTGTCCCACGTCGGTAAAAGTAACGTTTAAAATAAATCACTAACTTTCGGCGATAATTTTAACATACTCACCGCTAAAAGAACTGCAAAAGAAAAAAATGTCAACATACCTTTTTTTCGTTATTTACAAAAACAATTTTCATTTTTAAATTTGAGTCGTACTCGAAAAATGTCGTCAATTTTCCTTTGTCCCCTAATTTTCCCCACGTCCGTAAAATAACGTTAATAATAAATCATGAAATTTCAACGATGAATTAAAAACATTTATCGCTGAATTAACCGCAAAATAAAAAAATGTCAACATACCTTTTTTTCGTTATTAACGTAAATTATTTTTATTGTTCAATTGGAGTCATACTAAAAAAATCCCGTTAGTTTTTCTTTGTCCCCCGAATATGACATACGCCGTGAATTGACGTTAAAAATGAAATATGAAATTTCGATGATATTTTAAAGATATCTATTGATTAAAAAAACGCAAAAGAAAAAATTGTCAACATACCTTTTTTTCGTAATTTACATAAATAATTTTGATTTTTAAATTTGAGACATACTCGAAAAATGCCGTTACTTTTTCGTTGTCCCCCCGAATTTAGCATACGCCCGTGAATTAACGTTAGAAATAAAACTCGAAATTTCGACGACAATTTAAAGACATTTATAGTTTAAATAACCGTAAAAGAAAAAAATGTCAATATACCTTTTTTTCGTAATTTACATAAATACTTTTCATTTTTAAATTGAAGACAGACTCGAAAAATGCCGTTTGTTTTTCTTTGTCCCCCGATTTTGTTCTACGCCCGTGAATTAACGTTAAGAATAATACATGCAATTTCAGCGGTCGTTTTATACCCATTATCGCAAAGGTAACCTCAAAAGGAAATAAATGCCAGAATACATTTTCATTGAAGTTTACAAATTAGTTTTTAACTTTTGAATTGGAAGTTTACTCGATAAGCACAGCTATTTTTTTCTTCGCTCACTAATTTTGTCAGATTTGCGAGAATTAACGTCGCACGTTGGTATTCAGCTATAGTTTCTTATCAACTTACAATGTTAATTATGCCAACCAAATATAGACCGTAGAAACGTGTTTGGTTAACACATGAGTAACAAAAGATTTGGCCATACATGTGTATTTATTTTCTAAAAATGGTTAACGCAATAAACGCTTTTCGCGTCAAGTCAACAAAACAACGTCATTTGACGCAACGTTTAGAGGTACGAGTTTTGTGCGTTACGTCTTATGTATAATCTGAATATTATGTTAACATGTTATCGTCGAGTTGTTTGTTTAAAGTTATATCACTGGAGATTAAAGCACATTTTCAGCGAATTACAATTTATGCAAAACTGTTCTGTTCTACATTGTTACAATAAACGTTTTATTGCATTTCTTTGCTTAGATTTGGTAGCTCTATTTACAATGTAGTCAACACATGGTGGTTTGGTGTATGTTAGTGCGTCCGTCCGTCCGCATTCACCTTGTCTGGGCTGCAACTACAAATAACTTGGCACAGTTTTTTTATCATTAGATGGCTTGTCACGCACAAGACGCATGTCTGTAGGTAAAGGTCACGCTTAGAAGTTGCAAAAATGTACAGGTTATACCATGTCCGGGCTGTATATTTACATCAAGCATGGATAAATTTTCAAATAACATTTGTTCACCACCGTTAGACGTATGTCATGTGCAAGTCCCACATTTGTTTGCCAAAGGTTAAGGTCACACGCAGCTTTTAAATGTCTAAAATGGACATGTTAAACCTTGACCAGGCTGAAACTATATCATGCATTGACAGATTTTAAAGTAATTTGTTAGTTGATCAACACCGTGAGCAGGTAACTTTCACAAGCTACATGTCCACCAAAGTATTCCGATTTATTTACATACAAATTCGCTGGTTAAAAGTGACACTCAAGAGTACGGACACAACTATATCACGCACCATGAACTCTAGTTGTATTTTTCAGGTTGAATTTGAAAATTAAATGTACACCTTGGCCAAATAGCGAGTCCCCATGTGCAAGTATCATGTCCACATGTCAGAGGTCAAGTTTGCAGTATTATGGTATTTTTGTTTGTTTGCATATACACCATGGCTGACACATTACCGGCTCTACATGTCACCATTCAAGGTCAAATAATACTGGAGTTGTACTGTTTTGTATTTTAAAACATTGCGCAGCATTGTATGTGCAGTGTCGCAAGTAGTCAGTAAACCAATTATTATATCCTGCATTTTTAATATTAAGCTTAATAATAATATGTCATGACAATATGTATTTTCAGGACATTAGTTTTTGAACTGGCAAGAGCTATGATATTCAATTTGGACCTCTAAACTTGGTACATTGTACTCACATTGGTCATGAACCGAAACTGCTATTCAAATTTGCTAGCATTTTTTACCGCTTCCAAAGAATTACTGTTACAGAAATTATTGGTCTTGGAAGCATAAGAATACTGTTCGAGAACAATACATAGAGACCGAACTAGTACAAGCTGGTTTGTTGTGATTTCACATCATTCATTGAGGTTATTTGAAAAGGTGAAATGACAAAACAAGCTCACCAAATAGTAACCTAGCTGTTGTGTTTACAGAAACAAAGGAACGCTGTTAGAATATCAACTTTATTTTCTCAAATATAAAAAACGAACATCAACATAAAACAAGAGAGCCTATATGGCCCTATATCGCTTACGGTACCTGAGTATAGGTGTCTTATGAAAACTCAAATTAAAGAGGCATTCCCTACATCTAGCATATTATTCTCCACTAGTGCATTTAATGAGCTAAATGTACAAAAAACTATAAATCGTTTTAATCTTCAAGAAGAAAATGGGTGGAAATATGTCTCTATGATCACAAAAAATTAATCGCTGCAGCTATTTATTACAACACGGTCACTTATAGACAAAGGGAAACAACTCATTCAAGCTTGTTGGCTAAAACGTTTTAGCCATAATAATTCATATTTAATGTCTAATATTTTTTAATCAATTTAAAAGATCGAAATTGTAGGGAATGCCTCTTTAACACTTGATAACTGTGGTAAATGTCTACAAGACAATATGCTACACAAACCAAATATCAAAGAGGAGTTTTAACATTTTTTCCTATATTATCTAGGTAAAATGAAGTGACCCCCATCCCGCCACAGGAGGGGACTATATTAACCATTGGGCCATAATTTCAACAATATGTGAAGACGTCTACCAACCGATGCGGGTCTGCAACAAATATCTAAACTCTACACTGAGAGGATGTTCTAACCGATCAGTTATAATTTCTAGGCTTTCTTAAAAGTTTAGGAATCCATTTTCTTGAAACTTCACAAATAGTATTTTACATAATTTATGTCATAAATTCACTGTAAATTTCAAAACAATCAGTCAAATAATTTGTGAGATAAAGACGATCAAATGAGACAACCCAACAACTAAGTCACAAATATTTGGACATTTTAACCATTTCGACACAATGCATTGTCTACTCGGCAATTGAATACTTGGCATGGCAATGGGTATTGCACGGAAATCACATGCCAACTCGCCCATATCATTTTTCCCATCAGGGAAGAAGATTCTCTTGGCGTAATTGGTGACTGTTTCGACCGTTTGCTCATCGTCCCTGTTGATTTCATAGACTCTTGTGCCCCCTCCTCTCCGAGCTGTCACTTGTCTGTATTTTCCTCTGGTTTGATGGAGCCATCCAATCTGTAGTTTGAACATTGGGTGTCTTCCAGTACCCCTTGGTCTCTAAAATGACAAGATAAATATATATGTATATAAACTTACAAAAAGAAAATAACAAATCGTCAGGAAAAGTAGCACTCAACAGAAACAGCAGAGCACGAACAACACAAAAAAAGAACAGTGTACACATTTCTAGCTCTGCACGAAAATGACGAAAACGTCATTTAGGAGGAAATACCTCTTACTACTTTGAAATACATGTAACTATTTCAGAAATCAGTTAAACGTTGCCGTCAAGAGTAGATCGTCACTACAGGCCATGGATATACATGTACATCTTTCTCAAAAAGGGTACACTCCACATAATAAGGGTACCAAAAGCATGAAATGATGTTTAAAGACAAATATATCATACTTAACTACAAAGGCTTTCACAATAATTAAATGCCATACTTTTGAAACGGGCATTACACAAAATAAACAAAGAAATTTGTATTATGAATTATGTCTTATATAATATGTCTTATGAATTATGTCTTCTTTCTTTTGTAATATGAATGATGTCTTATATAATATGTCTTAAGTATTATGAATTATGTCTTCTTACTTTTGTATTATGAATGATGTCTTGTATAATATGTCTTATGTATTATGAATTATGTCTTATATAATATGTATTATGTCTTCTTTCTTTTGTAATATGAATGATGTCTTATATAATATGTCTTATGTATTATGAATTATGTCTTCTTTCTTTTGTATTATGAATTACGTCTTTTATATTATGTATAAATAAATTTATATTACATGTATGTATAAATAAATTTTAAGAAAAAGAAATGACCTCACTGCTATAATTTGAACAATCTTGAGATCTATAAAATGTTACATGCCAAGTATCTAGGCTCTACACCTTACGGTATGAGAGAAGTAGATTTTTGAAGTTTTTACTATGTATATCCTACTTTTTCTTTACGGTTGCCATAGCAACCATAGTTCTGCGTTGAATGGTATTCTTTAAACAACTTTGAAAGAGCTTCATGCAAGGAACATCCCTGCTAAGTTATAGCAACATTGGTCTAGCAGATTAGTAGGTGATGTTTCTAAGTGAAAATGCTGACAGACAATGGACATTGACCGATAACGGACAAAGGTCGATCACAATTGCTCACCATGATGATCATCAATACCAAATATCTAAGCCTTCTGGTTTTTTAAAGATTTTTTTAAAGCTTTTCCAAAAGAAATCTATGTAACTCCTGGGGCAGGGCCAATTTTGACCCATGGGTTATGATTTGAATAAACGTGGTAGAGGTCCACTAGGCAACGCTACACAACAAATATCTAAGCTATCGGTCTTCTGTTTTTTGTGGAGAAGATTTTTGAAGATATTCCTATACAAACCTATGTAAAATCAAGTAACCCCTAGGGCGGGGGTCAATAATGATCCAGGGGTCACACCTGGGGTGGTGTCAATTTTGACCCCAGGGTCATGATTTAAACAAACTTAGTAGAGGTCCACTAAACAATGCTACACACCAAATATCTAAGATCTAGCTAGGTCTTCTGGTTTTTGAGGGGAAGATTTTCTTATAGAAACCTATGTAAAATCAAGTGACCCCTGTGGCAGGGTCAATTTTGACCCTGGGGTCATGATTTGAACAAACTTGGAAGAAGTCCACCAGACAATGCTACACACCAAATACCTTAGCTCTCGTTCTTCTTGCTTTTGAGAAGATTTTTGAATATTTTCCTATAGAAACCTATGAAAAATCAAGTGACCCCTGGGGCAGGGTCAACTTTGACCCCAGGGTCATGATTTGAACAAATTTAGTAGAGGTTCACTAAACAATGCTACACACCAAATATCTAAGCTGTAGGTCTTCAGGTTTTTGAGAAGAAGATTTTTAACTTTTGGTTGCCATGGCAACCAGAGGTCTGCATGGAATTAATTTTTTTAACAACTTTGGTAGAACTTCATGCAATCATCACGGTGAAGTTTTGTTGAAATTGGCCAACTGGTTAAGGATAAGATGTTGTTTAAAGCAATTGTTGACAGACGGACATCACCCGATTAGATGAGTTAAAAATTATGAGTAAATACCCAATTACACCAAAAGCTTATCTGGAGCTCTGCGAATATCATTTAAATACAAATGTAACAGTCAAAGGTCACATAATGCCAAGCATAAGTGTGGTTATTGCACTAATGTATCCTTGACTAAATATAGTGCTCAGATTATTATATAATCAACTGAATGTTCATTCTATTTACCTTCTTGGGATTCTCCAAATGTGTATCTTTTCCCATCAACTTTTGCTTTTTTGGCTTTTTTGTTGCCCCTATATTACGCACCAACTCTTGTATTCTTTTTCTTCTGCCACTTTCCTGATGGAGAATAAATCAACATTTTACGAATATACAAACAAGTGATCAATAAAAGGAGTTGGAAAATGTGAATGTACAAGATCGATGTGAATTGAAAATAAAAAATAACCACCAGGTTTTGAGTTGATGTTTTTGAGTTCATTGTTCTAAATTTAATGAATTATCTACAGAACACTAGCGTACCCAGTTTATATGATTTAAAGTAAGGGTAGCCTTTAATACCAATGCTTAAGCACCAGATACTTGTAACCACGGCCCCAAACCCCCGGAAGAAATGAACCATGATTTTACCTTCCCACAATGTCCCAGCACTGCTGGTTGAATGCGGTGGTTTTGTGTTCGCATAAAAATAGCGAGGGTATTGGCATAAACTGGGGTGTCTCTGTAGTGCGGGGATTTTACCATCTGATTGTCCCTGCATGTTGAGGATTTTACCAGTAATTTGCTGGGCTCAAAGTCAAAAGTCCCCGCTATTTTACAGGGATGTGGGGGCGTGGTTACAAATGGCTGGTGTATTATGCTCTTTACACTGTATTTTGTCAGAAACATTTTGAAAATAACTTTCTTAATTTTCAAGCATAAATAATCTTTTATCTGCAGTGTATTTTACTGTACCTTTTTCTCTGGCAGCTTAGAATATGTGTATAAATATATATTGTCATTAAAAAGTAAAAAGCATTTTAGGTTTAGTTGAGCATTTGAGTTTGGCAGCTGATACGAAAGTCTACAGGGGCCAGCCAGAGTTATGTAACTTGGCCTGCACAGTCCCCTTATTACAGTAAATGAGTGTTGCAAGTTTGAAAGCAGATATCGACATTATAGTATAATACCCGTTTTCCGGAATTTCTAATGACTAATGGTCAGGGGGGTAAAAACGTATAGGCTGTATAGCGGAAGGGTGTAGTATTATCCTATTTTCAAGGTTTAAACACGGAAAAATGTATAAAAAATTATTGTAGATTATAATTAATCATTTTTGAATTTAAGATTCAGCAAAAAATATCCTCAAAATCTACTTTCTATTTGAAATATTGTATTTTATTCTACACTGCCGCTTCCGTAGCTCGATACCGATGGCGTGAAATTATGCGCAATTTTCAAGTTAAACACATTATTTATGCAAAAATTTTGTTGCCGAGGTCGTAAAATTGTGTTAATTGTCATTGTGTGCAAGTAAGAATTTTCATAAATTCTTATCTTTTGGTATATTTTTTTTAATAATCGCGAATATTGTACTCGTTTGCTCTACGTGTTATATGTTTCTACCCCCACGAAGTCAATCAAAACACCTCGCACAATTTCACTGGAAATTCCGGAAAACGGGTTTTATCCTATAATGTCGATATGGTGAATAGCTTTGATACTTTAGGAGAATAGTGGACCTAAACACAAAACTTAACCGGACGCAGACTCAGATAATGCTCAGGTGACAACATTAGCTTATATTTTTAAAAACAAAATAGATGAGCTAAAAATGTAACAAACAATGAATTATAAAAACTGCAAATGAAAGTGAAAGTAGATCTAGAGCTGTCAAAAAGAAAAAAAATCCTGGCATTATGATTTGAACTTTTATTAATGTTTTTCATTACTCCAAGTACCTAGATTAGTATACTGCACACATGATATAAAATATTTTTTTCTCATAGTTTATCATTACATGATAAATTTTGAGGAAACAATATTTTATAAAAGAAGTTTGTGTCATCTTCAGAATTTACCCAATTAATGTACACAAATTTATGTATCAGATGTATGAACAAGAGGGCCCAGAGGGCCCTGGATCGGTAACCTGATGCCATTGACATTTTGAATAAATTAAAATACCTTTGGCTCTAGTGAACTACATGTGCAGCAGTTCAGTGGTATAGAAGATGTCATTTAATGAGTTTTCACTTAAACATAAGTTTTTGACCCTTTGACCTACAAAGGAAGTGGACCGGAACTGTTGATACTATCATTTGAAGATCATTCCTGTACAGATTGGTTAAAATCCATTCAGTAGTTTAGCAGGAGATGTCACTTAAAGATTTTACACTGTTAAAACCTAGTTTTTGATCCCCTGACATACATATGCAGCGGACCGGAACGGTTGATACTATCGTTTGAAGAGGACCACGTAAGAATCATTCCTGTACAGTTTCGTTAAAATCCATTCTGCAGTTTAGGAAATTTCATTTAAAGAGTTTACACTGTTTAAACCTAGTTTTTGACCCCGTGACCTACATATTTAGCGGACTGGAACGGTTGATACTATCGTTTAAAGAGGACCACCTAAGGATCATTACTGTACAGTTTGGTCAAAATCCATTCAGTAGTTCAGGAGGAATGTCATTTAAAGAGTTGACACTATTTAAACCTAGTTTTTGACCCCATGACCTACATATGCAACAGACTTGAACGGTTGATACTATCGTTTGAAGAGGATCACCTAAGGATCATTCCTGTGCAGTTTGGTGAAAATCCATTCTGTGGTTTAGGAGGAGATGTCTTATAAAGCAAATGTTGACAGACGATGCACGACCCTAAAAGCTCACGTTGTCACTTTGTGACAGGTAAGCTAAAAACAAACAACATTTCTAAATTAAAGCCACAATAAGATCCAAATGGCTATTTCAATTTTCAGAAAAGCAATAATTGGGTAACGTATATAAAACGATTTATAGTTTTTTTGTACATTTAGCTCATTAAATGCGCTAGTAGAGAATAATATGCTAGATGTAGGGAATGCCCGTTTAAACATTCTGACGCATCGAAAATATGGTTATATGAAAATAAGATAGGATATAAAAATTTCCTCACAGCGATTATGTCACGCGTTTGCTACTTTAACGATACTGCAGTCTTGAAGAATATCATGCGACGATGGACAGGATGGATAAACCATGTGATTCAAAACATGACAGTCTCTGTAACGCCGCGGAAGCTTGTCAATGCAAAATGTTTTGTTTGTGATAAAAGAAAACGCCATGTTAGCATTTGTAGGTATATACTATATAGACGGAGTGAAATAACCAACATAACAGTTTCGTACTATCCTTTACTTTCGTTTTTGATAAAAACATAATAGGATAAAACCCGTTTTCCGGAAATTCCGGATTATATTAGATTTCCATATCCAACTTGTGGCGGCTGTGTTCACCTAGCGTACCGGTAGAGGAGATCACTGCGTAGGGGTTTGAACAATCAGGCCCTGAACAGTGCCAGTGTTAGACAGGTTTATTTCTCAAAAAATACAAAGTGAAAACAAACCAAATCGTGAGTCGTAACTTGCGCCATTTTTGTCGGGTGACCGTGTTATAATTGATGCATGAAGGTTGCTAATACGGTAAACGCACACTAAATTTAACAAAATACTGTGCAATATACATGTATAGGGGAATTTATATAGCGAAAAATAGGATCGGCGGGTTTGAAAACAAAAAATCAATGAATATTGCCTTGTAAATGGTAAAGCTGGTATTATACATTCTCGTTCACCAGCGTATTCTTCACATGGTTGGTCCGGGAACTTGACTAACGATGTATGAGGATGCTATTCTAAAGTTCAGCCAAATATTGTTTAACGGTGTTCATTTAATAAATAAAGTATATATGTCAAGCTGTAAACATTTCGATTAATATAATATATACTTACCAAAAATTCTTCATTTTCACTCCCGCTCTCCGCCATGTTGAAGCAAATGCACGTGCACAAAGATCTATACATGTCAAATGTCATAAGTCATAACACATAATTACTAAGACAAAAGACGTTAGTCATAAGTCATAAGTTCTTAGGCAAAAGGGCCCTCCAAGGCTTCCGTAGAAATCACTGATACATTGAATAAATATATTATACTTACATCAACGATCACCAACACTACGTGTACCAAGCATAAGAAACTAACAGACAACGTAAATCATAATTGCAATTAAGTATATGGTTAGCAAATATGTAACAGCTATATTCACATATTAAAATCTAAAGTTCTTATTCCGTTCGTAACTATTGTAAATCAAAGAGGGACCCGTGAACCATATAATTACTTTCCCGGGGCAATATTGCACACGTGATCATATGTAACTGTGTTTTCGACACAAAAAGCCCTGATTTCAGTATAGTCACACGAGGTTTTTGTATTATGATACGTGTTCACCAAGACAACATGTGACATTGAACACACCGAAACAGGTCAAGCATTCTATTTGACTAGCCTTAAGTTCGTCTGTGTTGATGAGCAACTCTCAAAGTTCACACGGAAAGCGCAATCGTAACTACTCGGGAATTTCCGTAACTGAGAAATGCGTAATAGTCTTTCGTCAGATAAACGACGATAGAAAGGCACAGGCATTAAGTAATACAGTGTTCATAAATATTTTATTATAATTACTAGTATGATAATTGACCACTAAATTGTTTCTTTAGCCGAAAACTCCTTGGGTCCCAGCTCTAGCCAATTTTGCAACTTTACATTTTTCTGTTTGTGTCCTACTCATACATGTATATGTAAGCTTCACTATATACATGCGCGGACAAGGCACTGTGCGAGAAGACCCGTGCCCACATGTTCACCGGGAGGATAATTTTTAAAAGCCTAGAATATAAACTGTAATAAAATGAACGTAAATAACATTAACTACGGGTACACATAAATTTTATTCGTCTAACTGGCATAAACAGAAGAACTTTGGGGGAAGGGGCAGTGGCCTAGAGTTCGTATCTTTAGATAAATATATATGCCGGTAAGGCGTGCTCTTCTGGATCGAGAGGTCCCGGGTTCAACCCTGGTTAATTTCTCTGATCAAGAATAACCCACATGATCCACTCCACCAAGGTGTAAATTGCAGGCGCGTAGCTACCTATACGCGAGTACGCGGCTGAATTCAAATGATTCTGACAATGTCCATACACAATTCACTTTAATCACTTATTCCTCATTCATGTATTTTAAATTTCGATTACATTCGTATTGTAATTATCCTTGGAAATCGAACAGCTAGGTTATTTACGCAAGAGTTTTAGCGTTCCATATATGATTATTAGCTGTGCTGGTGCCACTTACATGCAAGTTCTATGACGTTAAAAATCGTCCCAGTACAGCCGCGTAACTTCATTGTTTACAAGCAGTCAACTACTGATGAAGCTCAACACAATACTATATATGTTAAGCTAGATATTACTAAGATCCATGACCAGGGTTACGATGGAACCAATAATATTTCAGGTTGACATGCATAAGCTCAGATTTGCAACTAGTTTCACAAGCCATGTTCCCTGACAGCAAATCCCATAAGTTGATTCGTTACTGCGTGTCTGCATGCAGAGAACTACTCGTTACAACTTTACCTTCAAACCCAATGTGCGCCACAGAAACTCGGTAATGTGCAAAACGTCTTTCGGGAACAGTTGCGAAACGATGCTTTTGTAATAAGTAAGAATAATGCGATAAGTAATCACGAACTGATTTCTGATTCTGCCTTTCAGCGTCTATGTGAGACAGTAGATGGGCTTGTCTTGCAGACTTACTCTACACTTCAAAAGCGTCATTCACAACCATATCGCTGGCTTAGAATGAGAAGGTTGTAAGTGCTACTTACTTATATTTTATTAAATATCGAATGAATATTTATCATATTAACTTGACATGATGCAGGCTTGATCGTTTTTATTTAAGACGTGAAAACTAACACACACCGTTCAACCCGATACATAGAAAACAGTTGGCACATAGAAGGCAGTTGTCAGTGTTTATGTACGCAAAACTCGCGGAAGTAAGTATTGCTTGTTTTTATATTCCTTGTGCAGGGTCTGAGCCAAACAAAGTGTGTACATTTATTCGCAGTTAAAAGAGGTATCAGTACACAAAATTCTGAGCAAAACCGTGAATTATTTAGGGAGAAATCATGAAAAATGTATGCGATTTTTAACAAAAAACGCGTTATTTGAAACTTTGATCCCCAAAAAGGCATTGTTTGACAAATCCTTACCCTTTGACTTATACCATGACGAAATTACATCCATCCCCCGTCTATATGCAGATTTACACACTTTTATTCGTCCTTTTCGCCGAGATATAAGAGTTTAAACTTTCCGCTGTTCGATTGTAATATATTAGTTTCTTCTTGAAATGGAAGGAAATTGTATGAAATTAAAAGAAAAGGTGTTTAAAGGCGTTGATAATTATTACTACGCGTTACGAACGCGATATATAGCGCGGCGCATCAATGATTTTATTATGTTAAATTATTTAGGTCCACACTCTCCAACGAGATTGTGGTCGAGTGGTTAAGCAACTCGCTTAGTAATTCTGATGCTAAGGTCCAGCGATCGAATCACGGCGGCTCCAAATTTTTTATATATATATATTTTTTTTTTGTTAAGTCCAGCACTTACCTCTCTTTCGACTTAGAAAACCACTTGACGTTATATTACTTGAAAAGCTATTGTTCCTTAGCAGTTCGCCAGCCTGTCAGTACTTTCAGTACTTTGATTATCGTTGTAATCACGTTTTTTTAAAAAACCATCACGTAAGTATAGTCACGTAAAACTTTTTTCGCACTAAGATGCATTTTTTCTTCATTCATTGTCTATTACCGATGATGAACTTTTCTATATAGTTAAATCCGACATGTGCCAGGCATATTACAAGGAATAAATGACCATTCCTTAATAAATAAGCGAGTTGTGGCTGTCACGTAAGAATACAACATAAATGTCCCGGTAAGGTACAGACTTGAAATACACTGACGTATAGTTTTTGTTCGTGTATTTTGGTAAAAAATATGTGTATTTATCGATAGTGCTAATATCAATAAACAAACTGGTTCAAATAATTAATAAATTACCACAAGCGTAAGCGTTGCTATCGCATCCACAACACAGTGTCACGTAAAATACTTCTTGTGGGCGACACGAACTCTGTCGAAAAAATTTCAAAGCAGCAAGTGCATAGCACTCTCGCGCATTTATTGGTTCATTTTCCAAATTATTTGCTTACATATAAACAACACATTTAAGATGTTTTGACTAGTTACTGATTATGAGAAGCATTTAAATTATATATTTTGTGTGGGTGACAGCCGATTTTGAGTATATTTTTTCAAGTTCATTATTTCTAATATCATTTGTATTTATTTTTGAGGAACTATATAGTATTAGTGATAGAAATTGATTTAAGACTTCTCATACTCGATAATTCGTTTTTATAAACATTATTATAGTGGTGACAGGCAGTTGGCTCAAGTTTTGAGAATGCGCGAAGAGTGTGAATGGCATTTATCAAAAAAGAGCATTGGTACTTTGGTAGCGCAGTATAAAAATCTAGTTATACACATTGGCACTTAAGTATACCGTAATTATTTCAATGTTATTGCGCTCCAAAAACGTTGCGTTCAAACTGTCTTCATTGTTATCATCTATACCCTTGCGACTGATTTCTATGTGATCTTTTTTAATCATCAACTGTCTCCATTGTTCTCAAAAATATGACACCATGTCATGTTTAAACTCTTATATCTCGGCGAAATGACGAATAAAAGTGTGTAAATCTGCATATAGACGGGGGATGGATGCAATTTCGTCATGGTATAAGTCAAAGGGTAAGGATTTGTCAAACAATGCCTTTTTGGGGATCAAAGTTTCAAATAACGCGTTTTTTGTTAAAAATCGCATACATTTTTCATGATTTCTCCCTAAATAATTCACGGTTTTGCTCAGAATTTTGTGTACTGATACCTCCTTTAACTGCGAATAAATGTACACACTTTGTTTTGTTTAGACCCTGCAAAAAGAATATAAAAACAAGCAATACTTACTTCCGCGAGTTTTGCGTACATAAACACTGACACCTGTCTTCTATGTGCCAACTGTTTTCTATGTATCGGGTTGAACGGTGTGTAACAGTAACGGCTTGAAAACTACGCAACATTTCGGAAAAATCTCGAAAATATACAGTTCTTCGACTAACTAGGATTAAGGTATAAACAAACATTTGAAATGGGTAAACGAGCATTGGAAGAGAAGTCTGCAAGACGTATACTTACGTGTCGTTAGTGGATAGAGTTTGTGACGGGAAAGAAACTCTATTAAATGAAGCCGATATCAGAAAAGCATTTTTTTTTGGGCTGTCAATTTTGATTGTGACGTCGTATGCGAGAGCCGTCTTTTGAATGAAAACGAACGATAGAGTTTTCAACATTCCCTTGATATTTTATAACAACTGAATTGCTTTTAGTCATATCAAAGACCGAAATTAAGGTAATTGGCCAAATGAACAAGTGTTCTAAATAAATACCTCATTATTAGTAAATGAAACCAATACTTTAAGTAACATAAGCGATTTTTCGCAGCAATAAGACGTTCAAATATTTAACAATGTACGTAGGTGACGTCATAGACGTCGTTAATGTGCGGGCCGGCGGGTCGCTGTACCCAAGGCTGCAACATAATGGATATTCAGGTCAGTAAAAGATGGGAATTCACAAAATTCTGCAGACGGAGAGAGGATACAATTTTTTATTTAAAAAACAAAAAACTTATTTATTGATATCACACAGACTTATCCTTTCAGATCGTTTGTCTCATTACTTTTCGATCACACCATGTATATACCTCCTGAATTTCTTCTTCTTCTTCTTCTTCTTCTTCTTCTTCTTCATCTTCTTCTTCTTCTTCTTCTTCTTCTTCTTCTTCTTCTTCTTCTTCTTCTTCTATTTCTTCTTCTTCTTCTATTTCTTCTTCTTCTTCTTCCTTCTACAGGACAGGAATCCAACAACTGGGTTGTATTAAGTCCCAGGTGGGGTATCGAGCAAGACATTTGTTATGTACAGTGTCTCGACATGGGTGGTTAATGATGGGTTGACACCGGTCGTATGTTTCTCACATTGCCAAATGTACGCTTACACTCTGTCTTAGTCTAATTCTTTAAGCTTAGACCCTGCTGTGTCTTTACTAGTCATACTGGTATCCAGGAATCTAAATGCAGCAATTGGGATGTGTTTTAGACTCACTGCCCTAAATGCGAAATGGACCATGAGTCCCGTTCCTTAAATGGCCAGAAAGTGTGTGTTTGAAAGTTAGTTTCGTTTAAATCAATTTAATTCTAAGAAAACTTTCGGCCAATTTGTATATATGAGATATCAGTTACACTTCCATTCAGCCTGCGAGTTCAAAAATACCAGTTAAAATAAAGTACTTGGGTACGACATGTATCTATATCTATGCGTGGGTATAGGAACATGTGTAGACATTAAATATGTACAGAAACTTTATATTTATCAACTGCAACTCTTATTTAGATATTCAATTTGAGCAAGTGTTGTCTTTCTTCTTGCTTTCTTGACGTACTGTAAATAAATGTGTGCCTTTTGTGAAGATGGAATAGATAGCAAAGGGAGACCACTGCATCACTGGGGGTTTGACTAAAATACGAAACGAGGATTTTTGGCGCAACGAGGCGAAACGAGGATTAATATTTTGTATCATATAAATTCTAGGTATTATTGGTAAGAAATATTAATTCCAAATAAATGTATTGTGTATTTGGATGGCATTAACTTGTTTCTTTCAATTAATTATCACATTCCTTTTAAATAATCTAATTTGAAGTCTCGTTTCGCCGACCGTAGACATTGAAATATCGGCGAAAGGAACTTTACCTATCCACTCAGTTATGTCAAAGTCTCCTTTCGCTAACTGTTGACTATATAATATAGGCGAAAGGAGCTTTATGATACTAATTTAAATTATATAAATTTACTGGTCTCTTTTCGCCGTCGGTATAATGTAAAATATCGGCGAAAAGAGCTTAGGCATATCAACTTTCTAGGCTCGTTTCGCCGACCGTAAACCACGAACTATCTGCGAAAGGAGCTTTATCCTACCAAATTACCAGCTTAGTTATGATATAGCCTCCTTTGACCGACGGTAGAATGTAAATTGTTGGCCATCCAAATACACAATATATTTATTTGGAATTAATATTTGTTGCCAATAATAACTAGAATTCATATCATATAAAATTTTAATCCTCGTTTCGCCGACCGTAGACATTGAAATATCGGCGAAAGGAACTTTACCTATCCACTCAGTTCTGTCAACGCCTCCTTTCGCCAACTGTTGACTATATAATATAGGCGAAGGGAGCTTTATGATAATAATTTAAATTATATTCTAGGCTCGTTTCGCCGACGGTAAACCACGAACTATCTGCGAAAGGAGCTTTATCCTTCCAAAGAATTAATTTGTTTTCTATGTTGACTATTTGTTTGTATGTAATTGAATACATAACATTATGTATATTAAAAAGTATATTGTTGGCCATATCAAAATGATAACTTAATTAAATTCATTCAACAATGATTGACAAATGAAACATTACTTTCGCAAACCGTGTGTCATTATTTTAAATAGATTATCGAGGATAATTAGATTAACCACGGATTGTGGCATATAGCCACGTGTCAAGTCACCGACTGTTTGTTGAATAAACTAATTATCGAGATGGTATTGTTATAAGTCACCGACGAAGGATCACACCTTTGTTAATTGAGTAGGAAATGTCAAGGCGCTGCTTATTGCTCGTAAAACTCGTTTCTCTGTTATATCATGGTCAATGGTGGCGAAAGGAGGCTAGCATATTGCTAAGTTGGTATGATAAAGCTCATTTCGCCGTTATTTTATTGTCGGCGTAATGAGGTTATAATATAACTTATTTGATAGATTAAACTCCGGTTGGCCAAAATTTTAAAATTTAAGTCGACGAAAGGAGGCTAGAATATAACTTAAATAATATGGTAAAACTCGTTTCTCTGTTATATCATGGTCAATGGTGGCGAAAGGAGGCTAGCATATTGCTAAGTGTTGGTTTTTAACATCAACTGGTCAACTATTCATTACTTCTTCATCTGTAAAACATGTTGTCGAAATTGGCAACTCGTTTTGCCAGAATAACGAGATTACGGCCTGTTTCCCGATCTAACTGTACAGTACCAGAACCCGAGGCGCCTAAATTGAGTGTGAAACAGCGAATAGGTATGATCTTTTTCTGAAGGTTATAAGGCATGTTTCAGGATTTCGGACAGTCATAATTTCGGACAAACGATTTATCAGGACTACATTTATACCTAAATGAGTATGCCAGTAGTCTTGAACTTTCAACCTAGCTGTTTTATGTTATGAGTTGCTAATCTTGTGATATTTATAACCATTCGTGACATTAAATCATTATTATTAATATAATAAGAATCTTTGGTAAAGTAAACTTTAAAATTCAACAATTCAATTATCTGATTATAAATGCACTGGTCAGTCAGTAAGTTGCATGTTGCTGCATCCACAGCCCCCAATCACTGGGATGGGTGATGGATAGCTGTGGAGATGGCCATGTTTTTACCTTACACCTCCCCCCACACTGCTGCCGAGCTGGGGAAATGTTGAGAAAAATTTTCTAAACCAATACCCCGGGAACAATATTTAGTTGTCATGCCCCGGGCCAGGGAAGTACCACCATATGTTGTCCCCCGCAGGCCCGTGGAAGGGCAGGTTTTTTGACTACACAAAACTCAAAAGTAAATGGATGAAACTGACTGGTGCATTACAGTCGTTTCAGGTAATTCTTGTTGTTGTCAATTCTGCGCGTCAGGTAATTCTGTGCACCTAAATTTTCAGATTAATACACACTTTGCTTTGTCTGTCATTGATCAATTGTTTTTGTAGATACATGTGTGTTATTAGTCACATTATGTGTAAAAAATTTATGATCGCAAACAGTATAAATTGACCAAAATGAGGACCAACGGCGAGTTTCCTTAATATATATGAGTTCTCATAGGCTTAATGACCATTGTATTGTAATAATGCACTAAGATATAGGCATATAGTAATTCACCTGTCGGTCGTCCGTCCGTTTATTCGTCCGACCCCAGGTTAACCCAAATTGACCGTTTCTTCTAGCATTAATAATATTGGCTTGCTACAAAGCTTTCATACTTGCATAGATGTTGTATATGACCACTCTCCACACACTTGTATCACCTGACTCCATTTTGACCTTCACCTTGACCTAATTTTGGACTTAGACTTATTGAAAAGCCAAATTCTTGGTTAACCCAAATTGACCGTTTCTTCTAGCATTAATATGGCTTGCTACAAAGCTTTCATACTTGTATGGATGTTGTATATGACCACTCTCCACACGCCTGTATTACCTGACTCCATTTTGACCTTCACCTTGACGTAATTTTGGACTTAGACTTATTGAAATGGCTTCCACAGGGCATAAGTGTTTACTGAATGCAGTCTTGTTTCCTTTTGTGTCAACATTTTCTCAATGACTTATTCTTTCTATATGATATACACATGCTAAATTTCTCGTGAAACAATTCTTTGAAACAGACTATACAAATTACAATTCCGCTGCACTTCTGCAATCACCAATATTGCAGAATGCACCCGTCAATCGAAAAAAAAAACTGGGGAAGGGGCCGAAAGACAAGGTCAGTAGTCCTGAGTTTTTACCTTTCCTACATGAATGTCCCGCGCTGAGTTGTGGCTTTTTTCTGTTTAGTGAATTTTTATGCCCCCGGAACCGATGGTTCGGGGGCATATTAAAATCGCACCGTCCGTCCGTCAGTCCGTCCGTCCGTCCGGATTCGTTTCCGCTCAATAATTCAAGCAGTGTTTATCCGATCTTCACCAAACTTCATGAAAATGTGTAAGGCCATGAGATCTAGGCCAAGTTCGATAAACAGTCAAATTGACCTAGCCGCTTCAGAGTTACGGCCCTTGACACATAGAAAAATGGCGTTTTTTTGGTTTCCGCTCAATAACTCAAGCATTTGTCATTGGATCTTCACCAAACCTCATGAAAATGTGAAAGGCTACGAGATCTAGGTCAGGTTTGATAACCAGTCAAATTGACGTAGCCACTTTAGAGTTACGGCCCTTGACACATAGAAAAATGGCGTTTTTTTTGGTTTCCGCTCAATAACTCAAGCATTTGTCATCGGATCTTCACCAAACCTCATGAAAATGTGTAAGGCTACGAGATCTAGGCCAAGTTCGATAACCAGTCAAATTGACCTAGCCGTTTTAGAGTTACGGCCCTTGACACATAGAAAAATGGCGGTTTTTTTTGTTTCCGCTCAATAACTTAAGCATTTGTCATTGGATCTTCACCAAACCTCATGAAAATGTGAAAGGCTATGAGATCTAGGTCAGGTTTGATAACCAGTCAAATTGACGTAGCCACTTTAGAGTTACGGCCCTTGACACGTAGGAAAATGGCGTTTTTTTTTGGTTTCCACTCAATAACTCAAGCATTTATCATCTGATCTTCACCAAACCTCATGAAAAAGTGTACAGCTATAAGGTCTAGATCAAGATCGGTCAGGTTCGGTAACCGTTCAAATTTACCAAGACACTTCAGAGTTGCGGGCCTTCACACATAGAAAAATGGTGTTTCTTCCCGTTTCCCCTCAATAACTCAAGCATTTGTCATCGGATCTTCGTCAAACCTTTTGAAACATGAAAAGGTGTACGGCCATAAGATCTAGGTCATGTTAGATAACAAGATTTCAAATTGACCTACACGCTTAAGAGTTATGGCCCTTTACACAAAGAAAAATATGTCAATATCACATTTGCCCAATATATTATGACACATCTGTGACGGTGCTGATATCTTAACGTTACGTTACTATCAAAGCATGCACGGGGGCATGTGTCGTCCTATGGAGACAGCTCTTGTTTTACTTGTAAATGTTTTATTTGGCCTTACATATAAAAAACATGAAGTTGTCCATTGTGTTGGCTGTGGGTAAAATGGTGCACAAGTTATGATACTTACAGCAATCTCTTTAATTCTATTTCAGTAAATCACTTCAAGAGCATTTTTCAAGATTATAAAGATGTTGCCATAGAAACTGGACAGGATATGAAAGCACGACCAATCAAATCAACCATCTACATATCCCTGATTACCACTACTCTCGTACTGATGAAAACGAATCCCAGTGAACAGGAATTGTGTGATCGTCTAACTGAATGTAGAACCAATCTTATGTTAGTAGGTGATCGTATTCGTAATCCAACAAGTGAAAGTGGCATAGACGAGTATTCTGTGTACTATAACGACGGACGTTTGAGGCGATACAATATCGGAGTTTGTTCGTTACTGTGTTTAAAAAGTCACGCCAAGGAAGTGAGTTTGTACTCTGCAAATTGTAAATATACAGAACCTCATTGGACTGAATTCTTCTCCACTGTGTACGACGTTGGTATATTCGGACGATGGATCAATCTTGAAAAATGTATGAAAGACTTCGATATTAATCCGGAAGAATGGGAAAATGACGGACAACCAAACAAAAAATACAAATTCTATGGAAATAATAATGTTTCTTGGGATATGAAACTGAAGTAATATGTTAATTTAATGTTAAGAACTTTGCACAATCTGTTAAAATTACACTGGCTTTATTTTACACACTGTTCAATCACTTCAATCTTGTTGAATCAATACTGTAAATTCATTCAATTTCATGGATTTCGTGGTTCGTCTTCTACCACGAAATTTAATCCCATCATCGAACACTACTTTTGACACTTGTTTCATCGAAATGGTCTTTTTCACCAAAACCACAAAATTTTGTCCCATTGAAATTAAATGATTTTACAGTATATTATAAACTTTGGGGCCATGATATTTAATTGGAGGTAAAATAAATTACTTCATGTTATGTTAACCTCTCCATAACAATGCTCTTCTGGTCTGGACACAATTTGTCAATTGTTTAATAATGAAAATGCTGTTACTCTGAGAAAACTAAAACAGCTTTAAGAGAGGTTGTAACTCTGGAGCAAAACCTAAAAGAGAAAACCTTAGGACAAGACAATTGAATTATTGAAGTGTTCATTTTTCAAACCTTGTTTAATCATGGTGATTTGTAAAAGGAACTTAAGGAAAGGAAAGGAAGTAGGTTGTAATAATGCACTACATACCATTTTATACTAAAATCACATCATTGTTTAATTACTGTAAAACCATTAATTTTCATGGGGCATTAAATTTTGTGGATTTAGTGGTTCACCTTCAACCACGAAATCAACTCCCATCGAACAATAATTTTGACTTTTGTTTTATTACCTGAAATGCAAAATCCACGAATTGGCGTACCATCAAAGTGGTCATTTTTACCAAAACCATGAAATTTTGTCCCATCAAAATTAAATGATTTTACAGTAATTTTGCATTCACACTGCATATCACGTGATGTCATTCCAAGTTCACTAATACTGACCAGATTTAAGATGACAATGATTCAGTTGTCTCCCTTTATCAACAGTTATAGCAACTTATCTAATGTTTTGATAGTGATCCAGGACTGATTAATAAACATAGTGGCTAACCATCATCATTTGTTATAGCTCATCAAAATGTTGATTTTATTGAAAATACTATCAGTAGCCAGTCTTCAACAAAGGAAAGTCACAGAATATTCGATACATGAATAGGCAAATGTCTAGGGCTGATTCTGTCAAACTAATAATAGTAAATACACTGCCATGTTAGATGAGGCCGATAATTATAGTATATCCCGGCAAACTTAAGTTTGAAGAGGGTAAATGTAGCAGTCTTTACATGGCCTGTAGACACTTTCAAATACTAATTGTTGATGTTTGTGGGACAATTTTCAATTTTTCATGTGCTTAGATTCAGGTATCAATCACTAGGTTATTGCCCTTGGTCTATCTGTCAAATTGATACCACTCACCTTCAGTGAAGGCTCTTTTTCTATAATTTATTATATCACACATGAATTTCCTTGTATCCGGGTTAGTATAACCAGGCCCAGTGATTATAAACATTTTTCAATCTCATACTCTATCTCCGTACTCCATGCTCAGTCCAACTTGAAAAACAGCTTTTTTTAGAATTTTGCATCAAAACCAATACCAACTTGTAGCAAATGATCTAATTAAGAAAATGAACCCCCATTTCATATGTTTCCATCAAGTAATAAAGAAGTTACAGCAGTTTTTGTAACTAAGAAATAGTCCAATTGGAGTACGGAGTTTGAGTTGGAGCATGGAGTATGTACTCCAATGTTTATAATCACCGGGCCTGTACGTATAACTCTATATGTAACGAGTGTAGTATAACGTTTAAATGACGTCATTTTATCTCCCAAATGGCATCATTTTGTGCTGAAAATGACGTCGCGTTTAGCATTGCTTATATATCAGAGTTGTTTTTTTCAGCAGAAAAATGCGCTTTTTCAATGTTATTAGAGTCCTGTGATATAAAGAATCTAAAACTCGTTGTCAATTGATAATAGACTTATATTAAACTCGTTAAGGAAACATTATTAAGCGAGCCTTACCCAAACTTGTTTAATATAAGTATATATCAATTGACAACTTGTGATAGATCCTCTTTATCTGTATTATAATTATTATTGTTAATGTCTGCCTCTGACATTAGACACAATTTGGCTAATTGTATGATACATTTTTGGCTATTCAAATATTATATGGCCTACAATGCTCATTTTTAATGAAAATAAATGTCCATTGAAAATGTGTTCTTTTGTAACTATAAATAAACATTTGGTTTGAAATTCTTTAGATTGTGAAAAAATGTAAATTTGTATACTGTAACATCATTCATTTTGTGGGTGATTAAATTTCGTGGATTTGAGGTTCGCCATCAACCATGAAATCTACTCCCATCAAACAGTAATTTTGACTGTTGTATTTATAAACTGAAATGCAAATTCCACAATTTAATGTCCCATCGAAATTGTCTTGTTTACCAAAACCACGAAATTTCATCCAAGCGAAATTAAATGATTTTACAGTATTATGCATCAGCAGCATGTGTACTGGCATCTTGAACAACTCACATAATTGCATGGCTTCTATGTTTGACCTTGCCGTGTGATATATTACTATCATTCGAGTTACATGAGGAACTCAAAGTGATAATGACCCTAGATATTTATATGCACAAATGCAATAAATTGCTGAGGTTGTAAGTCCCACTTACGACCTTATAAGACTAATGTAATTTGTAATGTACATTATAAGGCCCTTCGTATCACTATGAGCCTATTTTCATGAAAATTGGAATTTGGCATGTTGACCAACCTGTAGCTGAAAAAACTTGTTTTACCATAAGTAAAGAGTGTTCGTCAGTCAGTTTTTCTTGTCTTCTCAAAATATTGATTTTGTAGTTTCGACCTGCTCATTCTAAGCCAGCGAAATATTGATGCACAAATGTATGCACAAGTTATTTCCCTTTGTTTGCTAAGTTGTGGTGGTCGTGTTCTTGCTATGTTATCTTGAGTCAGTAGGGCAATAAGCCAAGTGTTGTCTGTCTCAGCCTGGCTGGCTTAGTTGGTAAAGTACAAGTACCAGCTTCTTCACTGTCATTTAGAGATTGACTTGAGGGTTCAAATCCTGCTTAGGGTTTCATTCAACTCAACTTGTGCTTCCATAGGTGGTTAATGCGTCTGCTATGAAATCTGGCAACTTGGGTTCTAATCTAGGTGGAGGCACATATATATGCTTGCCATATTTCAGCAGATAGTTGAATGGCAAATAAAGGCGATGCTCGGCATTGGCTATTTTTTTAAAACAGGCTTCTTTGTGACGACAGTAGAGTAAACCGTTCTTGCACAGAATATATTTAAAGCAATTCCGACTAGAAATTGAACATCATGCACACTCAATTCTGCCTTAATAAATATAATTCTATAGAAATGTGTACCTGAACGAAGAAGTGTAGGCTGGTCAACTGTTAATGCTTAACTTCATACACTACTCGGACAAGCAATGAGATAGGATGTGTACATATGCTTACAAATATTCCAAATGATCTCCCTTGATTAGGTGTCTCATTATAGTTCGATTTCAATCATTGAGCCGTGACTGCACTTTTAAAGTTTAATCCATTCGCCGAAAAATGTAAATCGATTAATTACACACAGTAGTAAGAAGCATATCTTTAAATAATGACTATTGAATAAATCACGGGTTACTCGCCCAAAAAGACTCGTCTGAAAGTTCATGGCCCAGGATTCAAATTAGAACTATAGTGCCATTTCTACAATTGGATTGTCTCCCCTTCAACTGTAACTGTAAAATATTAAGTGATCAGTTTTGAAGTGGGGAGTCCAGATAATTTGGAGTGCTTATAAATAGAGAATAATAGGTTAGTGCCGTGGATGAGTAAGTTTATCTGGCAAGGCGGAGGAATTTATCGGGTGAGCCGTAGGCGAATCCGATAATTTCCGCAGCCGAGCCGGATAAACTTTCACTCACTCCACGGCACTAACCTATTATTCTATTTATCTGGTCACTACATCTGCTTTAAAAAGGGAATAAAAGTCGGACTATTTATTTGCCTTTTCATTATTTGTGCGTAACCTCACGTTCTTTCACAGGCGTCACGACAAAACAACAACGTCGGACATCTTGATAACGTCATGTACACGCAGGTAAGTCGTAGAACAATTATTGATCGACCCAAGCTCATTTTAAATAGGAAAACCTCATCCTCGGATACAGAGTTTCAGCCGGCGACCCCGCTTTAAGAAGAAGTCCGTCAGATCACGTGATGAGGTGACGGTTTATTGCAAGTCACATGACGAGGTGACGGTTTATTGAAAATGTTATCCGGCACCCTGTTATCGGGCTGATTTGGCCGGAAGTGACTGGATAAAGTATCGTAAATCATGGATAAAGTATCGTAAATCATGCTTAAAATAATGACTATTGAATAAATCACGGGTTACTCGCCCAAAAAGACTCGTCTGAAAGTTCATGGCCCAGGATTCAAATTAGAACTATAGTGCCATTTCTACAATTGGATTGTCTCCCCTTCAACTGTAACTGTAAAATATTAAGTGATCAGTTTTGAAGTGGGGAGTCCAGATAATTTGGAGTGCTTATAAATAGAGAATAATAGGTTAGTGCCGTGGATGAGTAAGTTTATCTGGCAAGGCGGAGGAATTTATCGGGTGAGCCGTAGGCGAATCCGATAATTTCCGCAGCCGAGCCGGATAAACTTTCACTCACTCCACGGCACTAACCTATTATTCTATTTATCCGGTTACTACATCTGCTTTAAAAAGGGAATAAAAGTCGGACTATTTATTTGCCTTTTCATTATTTGTGCGTAACGTCACGTTCGTTCACTGACGTCACGACAAAACAACAACGTCGGACATCTTGATAACGTCATGTACACGCAGGTAAGTCGTAGAACAATTATTGATCGACCCAAGCTCATTTTAAATAGGAAAACCTCATCCTCGGATACAGAGTTTCAGCCGGCGACCCCGCTTTAAGAAGAAGTCCGTCAGATCACGTGATGAGGTGACGGTTTATTGCAAGTCACATGACGAGGTGACGGTTTATTGAAAATGTTATCCGGCACCCTGTTATCGGGCTGATTTGGCCGGAAGTGACTGGATAAAGTATCGTAAATCATGGATAAAGTATCGTAAATCATGCTTAAAAGTTAAATTGGATCTGGGACTAAACCTAATGGAACAAACTACCAGTGTAAAGTCTATAATAAATTTATTTATTCTTAATATGTCATAACATAGTTAATTGAAATCTAAAAGAACAGAACAATTAAAATAACAAGACATACATAAACACATATATATATCACTTGCATCAATAGATGAACTGCATAATAGAATGTACCAGTTCATAAAATGTGAATTCATAATTCAGTCAAATCACAGACACATTTACTCCTTACTCGACACGGCCAATAGTTTAACACTACAAAATAACAAACAAACATTTAAAATAAACTGATATAACAGCCTGTCTTCAATCATCAATAAAAACATTGGGACAGTACTATTATCCATCTGCAAAATTAGCACTTGTCTGGGACAAGTAATTGTTGATTCGGGCAATTGACTTCTGCAGTAATTACACACAGAGTATATATATAGGAAAGCTATGAGTTCATCTAGTATAATTATATCCCTAAAAGGGGATCACAATATCGTTTGTAGCAAAACCACTCTATACTCAAATTTTCGACCATGCGGTCTTTTTCAAGAGATATGATTCACTTATAATAAAATGTAGAAAAATTATAAGTGAATCATATCTCTTGAAAAAGACGGCATGGTCGAAAATTTGAGTATAGAGTGGTTTTGCTATGAGTTCAGTTTTGTTGATTCGGGCAAGTAGTTTAAAATTCTCAATTCACAGACTGATAATTATATGACTTGATCAATTAATTAACTACAGGACTAGGGTTGTACTCCAATGTTGAAAAAGCCCTGAATGGTTACTGAGTAAATACATTAATGTACTCTTAGATTACCAGTTTTCATTTTTACAGGTAACAATGTGTCTGAGAAACCTGAGAATTTAAAATTAATTGTACAAGACATATAAATGTTCAAGCAATTGTAGAATAATTATTGTTTATTTCAAGTTTCACAATCGAAAGTTAATAAATAAAAGTCTCGGTGTGCTCATTCTGTGATCAACAAACTTCTTGCACTCATACTGTGTTTGTTGACATACTTGCAAATATACCAGCACACGTCATTTCAGGTATAGCTTGACCAGATTAAACTGAGACTCATCGATTTCTGTAAGCTCGTTCGGCTGTACTTGATTCATTTGTTTATTTACTATATCCCGTTATCTCCCTATACGGCCATATATGATTGTAAGCATATGTTTTAAAACCATGGAATTTTCTGGACTTGAACAAATTATGCAAGGAGTCTCAGTTTAATCTGGTTGGACAATAGTGCTCTACAGCTCAGATATGTCACAAACAACATAAACAATTATACTTCATATATTGCACCGATCAATTATTTGCCCGAAAGATGCCGGCCACACCAGGGAGGGGCAAAATATTGATACTTGTGCACAATTATCAAGATAACATTAAAACGAATGAGCAAAGTATATCACAGAAATGCTTAACATACAACAGCTAAGTCATGTCTATCAATATGCTGTATGACATATTGGAAGTGCAGTACAACCTCTGTAGACCAACACCCCTTAGGAGTCCAGAAAATTGGCTGTTAAGTGGAGATTGATGTTCTACAGAGGTTGAATTTTGAGGAAATATCACATACAGGCAATTTTGAATGTGTTGTTATAGAGGTTGTTGCTATACAGAGGGCTTCCCTCATGAGGTTGTACTTAACAAAGTCAATGTTGTGGAAATGGTATGAATTTTCAGAATCAAAAACAGTGGTCAACTCAAAGATTTCATTTCTTAAAAATGTATATAAATGAGCCAAAATTTGCTAAGCAAAAAAGAACTAATTGTACAATGTTTTTCCTGGTAGATTTCTTGAAAGTTTACAACTGTCAAATATCTGACAAGTTCTTGTACGTAACATTTACTAAAACAGAAAAATGCCTTCTGTTTCTTAATCTCAACACAGCTGTTTAGTTTTGACTCATAATTTTAACGTACACAGATACAGGGGCGTCAATTTTCCTGATTATTTTGAAATTTCGGAATTACACCAATCCAGATTGAGCTATGATTTTGAACCCAAATAAAAGTAATTTAATGAAAACATCTCAAGAAATGGCAAAGTTATGATCATTTTTTCAGCTCTGAATAAAAACTGAGTTAAATATGGAAACTGTGGTGTAAGGTCTCTTGCTTGACAAAAATGGTCAGCCGCTTATGATTTTCAGGATTTCTTATTTGGCTCTGTTGACACCCCTGTAGATAATAAATAAAAGAACATCACAGTATTTGTTGTCATGTGTCCATCAACAACATAAAACAAATGCCAAGCTTCATGAAACTGAAGCAGATATATATATCACAGAATACATAATACTTTCCAACACTGCTAACTTCCAAGCTACCTGGGTCACATTCCAAGCTACCTGGGTCACATTCCAAGCTATCTGGGTCACAAGCCTTGCTACCTGGGATATTGTTGATGATGCCCAGGGGTCTCATACTCTTGTACTTGTCCGAGCAACCTATAGTATAGGGTCATGATCCATGCTGATGCTTCCTGGTGTAAGGTGCCTTAAACATGGAATAACGTCAACCCAAGGGTGTTATGCCCCCAGTTATCTAGCTTGCATTATTCCCAGTCATCCAGGGTGCAATGTCCCACTCAACTCAGGTTGCATTCTGTCTTTCACTACCAAGGATGCACTGTCTCACAGGACTTGGGATAACACTGGCAGTAGGTTACTGAACTGTCCTCTGTGACAGTCATAGTCTAAAGTATAAATACCACAGGGACCAGTGGAATAATCGAGCATTTCAATACATATCCCTGTGAGCAAGATGGATGCCGATGGATGCTGGGTCATCCACAAGGTAATTATGTCCTCGTCCCATATTTGGTGATTCTTACACTCGGAATATCTAACGAATACAATCATTAGAATAATTTATCACTTAAAGAACTAAAACATGCTGTTTTCAAGAATCTCTGTCTTGCTTCTTTTTCTTTAACCGTTTTGTCCTTTCCCAACGCACTGTGTCCCCTTCCAATGCCCCTAATTCAATAATTCTCTGTTGAAATGAAGCTGGAGCACCTATAAGGGGGTCAGTATACTTGGGATCTGAAAAGGGAAAACAAACAGTTTCTTTAATAACGTGACATGACATTGTGTGTATTCTGTATTCCTGAGTTTATATTTTAGGTCTACGAAGGTCCAACAATTAGGCCTGTTATATAAACCTACATTGTTTTTCATAACTTTAACCTCACATACAATCTTAAAAAATAAAATTTTACAATTTTGACCTCATAAAAATATATCATTTTAAAGAACTCAGTTGACCTAACAATTACAGAGTTTTTGGCTTTCTCTGCCAGCACTTGCCCGTTCTGTATTTATTAAGCTACTTGCGGTCAAGGACTATAACTTGGGGTGTACATTTTTAGTTCCAATGTCGAAGAGAAATTTCAGCCAACAAGTCTGTACTTAATTTTTACCTTCGATTTATCAAACAATAGGTTTTGCGTCTGAACAATTTGGCAAATTGTCAATTTAATTGTTCCTCGATTACAATGAATACAATACGAAATGTACATAAAACATGTAGTTTTCTCTTTTAATGTAGAACATACTGACTAATTTACCCAAATTTAAAACATGAAATTGGGGCACTTGGTCATTTGTGAAATGCTTTTTTCTGTGTTTCCCATCCAACATGAGATGAACTGGTTCATGAGCATGCCAAGTTTGAAAGCAACATCTTGATGGACTTCAAAAATATTTGAGTTTCAACAATTTGAAAGTTTTGGTTTGAAACATTTTCAGACAACCGGACAGGACATTCACTATATGCCATTTGCGTCAGTAGACGCTGTGTCTGCTGGGGCATAAAAATTATTGACGAAATGACCCAGAAAATTGTTGCTAGGCAACCGTTTTTAAAAAAATAAGTTGACAACATTGACTCACCTTCCTGTTCCCTCATACTGTTACTATTCTTTTTCCCTGAGACATTATTCTGTACAACTATAGGTCGTACACTATTGCCAGGATATTTACGTTGCGTGTTAAGTGTATTGTTTGATGACGACATAGAGTTATTTACACTAGAAGATGACACTACTTTAGATGGATAAGAGTTTGTATTTGTGTTTGATGTGGAGTTTATTCTACTGCTTACACCAGGTGGCACTTGCTGGGACGATAACGCTCCCGATGAAGAGCCTACTTGTGGAGGTTTGTCGGAATTGTTGGGACTCCATAGTGTTCCCATAGCAACCAAGTCATCCTGTTCACGACCTGAAGAAAAGCAAAAGTGCCCATTGTAAGATGATAACAGAAAGTCAATGACAAAACAATTTCACAACAGCTCCGGCATCATAAGGATATTTGGAACTACAAGCCAGCGAGTATTCCCCACAAAACCCCAACAGTCGGCGCCACTGTCTAAACCCCGGCGACAGATATATCTATTGTAAATCATATGTTTCGGACATTCCCAGCAGGCTCCTTTAAGTTACTAAAGGAATATAATATTATTTTACAGACAACATTAATTTCATTCAAATCGCATAATCAATACATGTGTATTAGTTTTTAAATTACCACTTTGATCTTAATGATAAATGCATTATAGCAAAAAAGTTTCAATACTTCAATTACTAACAACAGTTCTGCTGACATTAAACTGGGTTTACCAAATTGTATGATCAATACAAAATTATACACATTGCAGTTTGTTTAGGATCTTGCTAGCTCATCAATTATCACTAAGGTTCCATAACGTCAAGGTCTGCAGACAACAAACCTAGTCAGTCAAGTACAAGAATCGACAAACATACATGATCACAATAATAAGAATGCCTGTTTTTCACAGGTCACATTTATTTTTATTGAACTATTAAAGTCTCCAAGTAAATTATTCCTGCTTCAGAACCATAACAAATCAATTTTGTCCGTTGTATTCACATAATTATAACAATCCAGTAAAGATTTTGATTATGTATACTATTACAACACTTATAATTCAGACTGTTTTTTCTTTTATTTAAAATACAATGTAAACAAGTTGTCATTTATGTTCACATACTCCTATAAAGATTTTACTTTCATTAAAAATAAAGAATTAAAACACCTCCTTTATATTGATAAAGTTTAAAATTCATTTTATTTAAATTCATGCCAAAACTCATCAATATTCACTGAATACAAAGTTTTCTCCAACTTGTCAAATTTTCCTTTCTTCAAACATCTCAAATTTCACCAACCAAAAATATCAAACAGTTATAGACATGAAGCGTAAAATGAAGCGTAAAACATACCTGTATAGTGTTTGTTTAGTTCAAATATATATTGATTTTTCTCAAAGCCAAACAAATAATCAATAACGGAGAGAAAATGTCAGCAAAGCAAATTAACCAAACATTCACAATTCAAAACCGACAAACACATTCAAACATTCTATCCAAACCTATAAGTTGATCAGTGATATGGGTACCCCACTTATCTTAAATAATTACATACACCCCTTTAAGTATATTATAAGTCAATGTTTGACTTCTTAAACTGAATTCTAAATATTACAACTACATGTAGCCTACACCACAGTATGGAGCCATTTGTTATAATATTTATCGAGACCCGGACTCGGATAATTGATTATTACGTACCCCGTAACACATTAACTAGATCCAATCTTACTGCATTACCACGGCTCACCTTTACGTTGCTATAACTCGCCATTTTGTTATAAATTCAATGTTTTATTCCACTTCCACATTTAAGTAAAACACAAATTTCCGGCCTGTTGTAGTTCTTTAAACCAACATGACCTAATATACTAAAGTTCTACAGTTCCTCTATTTTTTAATAATAAATATTGAATAGTATTATATATATAATACCCCTAGAGATTCACTTTATTAAAGAGATCTTACAAGTCATGTACATGAAAAAAATTCAACAGATAATGCTTTACTGAGTCTCATAAGATCTGATCGATTTTAAATATGATTTTTTGAATGGTTCAACAATAGCCGTGTCACAATATCTCAATGAATTTTAACTGACATACAACTCCTTAACAATAACGGTATAAGATATACAGCGACTCCACAAAACACAATAGTAATGAGTATGGTATTTCAAACTTTAATACACAGATTTAACTAGTACATTGTACAATGCAAAGCTAGTATTAAATCTTTCACCAAGTGACAACTGTTATTAATTTTAAGATCACCTCAGTCGTACATTTGGAAGGTAATACCCTATTAGTAAAACAGTAAGTAAAAATAGGCCTTCATTAATCCATAATAAATCTCAAATGTCTTATAAGATTAACTGAGTCTACATTTATGTACCAGGTATTAAAATGAAAAACAAATGTAGATCTAGCCAAGATTAATTAAATAGAACACCATGAATTGTAAACATGTGATGTTTTGAAATTGCATTTATTACAGCATTTAAGATAACTCTTTAGAGCTCTCCCATTTATTGCAGCATTTTAGATAACTCTTTAGAGCTCTCCCATTTATTGCAGCATTTAAGATAACTCTTTAGAGCTCTCCCTTTTATTGCAGCCTTTAGAGCTCTCCCTTTTATTGCAGCATTTAAGGTAACTCTTTAGAGCTCTCCCATTAATGCAGCATTTAAGATAACTCTTTAGAGCTCTCCCATTTATTGCAGCATTTAAGATAACTCTATAGAACTCTTCTTCAAAGGCCCATAACTCTGACAAAATTAATCCCATCTAAAACTCCTGACAATATGCACAACCAGACTTGGTACCAAGATTTGAAGTTTCATTGAAATCCGACCAATGGTAAATGAGGAAAAGTGCAGACAAAACTTTGCATTTCTCCAGCACAAAATCAATATATCTCCCTCACAATATGTTGGAGACTTAATTTCTGTAGCAAAAGATACTATATTTGAACCACCTCGTTATTATTCATCAAATATTTCAGAAAATATCACTAGAGGTCGACTTCATTTCATTTACCGATCAATGACCTAGAGGTCTGTAACCTTTTTTCGATAAATTATGCACCAAATTGATCTCAATAGTCCTGATATTTTGATAAGCACCCAAGCAATCCTATTTTAAATGCTGGATCTGTCATATTGTTCTTATGTTATATTTGCAGCAGTAATTCATGTCATTCTAGGATTGAACTCAATATTGATCTTACTTGACTTAAGGATAAGGACAACCAATCAGATCACACCATATTAAAATCTTGGTCAGCTCGGAGGATTCATCCATTTTTTATTCTGAGTAGCAGACAATTTTTAGATGAACATGGTAGTACTGGTCAATATTTAATTCCTGGAAACCTGTTTGATAAAGGTCAACTCAGCATTGTGTTTCACTAACAAGTTTTTGAGAAAACAGGAATCCATTAACAAATGTGAACGCTAACAGGAGGTTACTGGTAGCACTTTGCTTAGGCAATGGACAAGCTGAACAAGATAAAAACAAGTAATTGGGAATCGCAAGCAATGCAGAAGTCCCCTACCTGGTTTTCAGGTTGTCAATGTTTTAGTTGCCATGGTAACCATAATTTTTGTCCTAACTAAACAAATAAGTAGACGTGCATAATCTCCTCATTGGTCCCTATCCACATATTAAGTTTCATAGACCTAGCTTGAAAACTATTTGAGTTATGGCAGGATCCAGATTTTCTTGACGGACAGGTGGACTGACCGTCAGACGGAGGGCAAACCTATAAACATTTAGTTGCTAAAACTTACCTGAATTAGCACCATTGGTTTTTGAGGAGGATGTATAAAGAGATTCATTTTTCACCATACTACTTCGTATACCATTAGGACGGAAATGATGTGTAGGTTTTGTTGGTGGTAATGCTGATGATAGATTCTTTAATGTATCAATACCATCCTTATCAAACGGAGTCACTGAAAATAATTTTAAAACAATTAAAAATGTTAATTTGCAAAATCTATTAGGTGGTATTCCATGTGATAACAAATGACAGAACAATGTTCTCAAACACATGTGATAACAATTAGGCTTGCTAAATAACTTGTGTTTTTCAGACTCGTTAAAGATATATATGTTGATCTCCATTTAAGACAACTCGTGACGGATCTTATATATCCCCCCTCCCTACCCCGCCTCCAACTATTAGCAAATGAGAACTGAAAACTTCATTGGTAACAAAAAATTCAAAATTGTTATCAGTTAATATAATTCAAATTTTATCAATAAAACTTTTCATAATCATACAGCTTATAACAAAAACTTCAAAAGCTTATCAGTAAATGAAATCCAAATCTTATTGGTAGATATTGATTCTTCAAATTCATAGTGCAAAAACTTTCAAAATATTGCATACAAAAAATTGTACCAAATTAAAATTCTAGATTATTTTGGTGATTCATTTATACATCATTAAGTGAAAGTGAAATGAATATTTACTCAAGGAGTAATGCCTCAGTAATGTAATGATTAAACTACGCCCTACACCTATTGCTGGATTTATAAACAAAATTTGGTCCATTTAAACAGGCTAGGTAAACATATGAAAGTGGCGAAATGATTATAAATAGTCAATGTGAAAAGTTCATAGTTAATAATTATAAGCCAAAGTAAAAGTTCAATGTGTTTACCAACCAGCCATTAGTATAAATTTTGTAACTTTGTATCAATAATTATATATGCCCAAACAAATATAAATATACTCTGCTAATTAAATGTGTTACTTTAATATTGTACAAGTAAAATTTGTTACAAATATTTCATAATTATATACAGTCAATCCTGTGGCACTAACCACCTATAATTTTTGTGCAATTTTATTAAATTCTTAGATGAAAACATCCATCTAATGACAGTAGGAGGACAGTCAAAGGTGAGAAGCGAATCCTACACAAAAAGGAGATCAAGTTTCAGACATGAGAATTGCTATCAATCGACTGGTCCAGCTTGGTGTATACCACACCATTCAACATTCCAACCATATTTACAGTCTGTTTGACCATTATCTAGGGACCACTTGATGTAAACAAAACACTGATAAACAACAATTCATGGTCAAGTAGAAGGCACTTCAATTTGAATTTATACCAAATATTTAAATATTGTAATCAAGGGTACCATAATTTTAAGCAATGACATTGTAATATTTTGTCATTCCAAGGTCTAGCACCTTGCAGTCTTCCTTGTCCATTAGACATGCCAAGTTTCCTGTCCAAAGCTCAGATATAGCTTTCTGTCCAAGGTCTACATTTCAAGTTGCTTTTCCAAAGGTCAACATGTCAAGTTGCTTTTCCAAAGGTCAATATTATTATTTGCCAAGTTACTTGTTCAAAGGTCAACATGCTAAGTTGCTTGTCCAAAGGTCAACATGTCAAGTTTCTTGTCCAAAAGGCAATATGCCAAATTTTCTATCTCAAGGTATACAAGCCAGGGTGCATGGGAAGTATGCCAAACGTTCAACAAGCCTGGTCACTTGTTCAAAGGTCAACATGCATGGTCACTTGTTCAAAGGTCAACATGCAAAGTCGCTTGTCCAAAGGACAACATACCAGGTCGATTGTACGAACGTCATATGCTGAGTTGCTTGTACCAATGTCAAATGCTGAGATGCTTGTCAAAAAGGTAATAAACCAGGCTGTGAATCAAAAGGTCAACATGCGAAGCTGCTAGACCATACATATACGTAAACATGCCAGTTACTTTTAACAGGTCAGGTTGCATAATAACCGAAAGTCTAAACATGCCAGGTTGCTAATTTAACGTCATCATGCCAAATTACATATCCTAGGTTGGTTTAATACCAGGTTTCTTGCTTGTCCAAATGTCTACTAGCCAGGTTTCTTGTCCATATGTCAGAACATGCCAGTTTTGAGTGTAATGGTCACAGCTGGCCATTGTTTTGCATTTAACAATAATTGGGGCTAGCCGGGTTGGACTTAATGTAAAATATTGCCTCATTTCTTAATTCTAAAAACTATAATTCATATAATGGTCATGTCCTACCTGAATCTATAGATATAGATTTCTGTCTCCCTGATTTACTACTTGGTCTTCTATTGTTAGGGTGAAGTTCCAGTTCCTTAGACCGCTGTCTTGTCATGTCTTTGCTCTTTTCCGACTCCCCGAAGCTGTTCTGTCGAGCTTCGTCACTTGACATTCCACGAGTTCCATTGACCTCATTTCCATAGAGAATGTCTGCTGTAGAATAGGGAACTGTGGGTGTACTTGATGAACTGAAAGTATAGATAAATCAAGATAATAATTAAGGTGATTAAAAGCAATCAATCGCAGAATCAATAGGATTTGTATTATGCTGCTAACAAGTTTTTCCTAGCAAGGTCGTCTTTGAATAGAATATCCCATTGCTGAAAAATTAGATACTGGTATTAGATAAAATGCTATCGGATGATGTTGATGCTGAAATAAATCTGTGCATTAAAGATTTATTATAACACATTTTAGCATAGTACATACAAAATATGACTACAATTTCAGCGTTAACTGTGTAAAACTCAATCATAAGACATTATTAGTATACCGCAACCAATTCTAGTGTAAAACATTCTATATCAATTTTTTTTACCAAAGTGTACAACAAATAAAAGCTTTTGTCAACAATATGGCCAGTTTTTACTGTCTATCTTATTACTACCAAATAAGGACTTGGTAAGTGGAATAAACTTCCAAGCACTGTCTCTTCCAAGCTGTGCGGCTTAAGTACATTCAAATATGACCCGATTCTTCAACATAAGTTCTCTCAAATGTACTACTGTCGTTATACAGGTGAAAGTTTCTATAAGGAGAGTATTAGTAGAGATATATTGACCATAATGATAGCTATCAGATATTCTGATAATGGCTTAATTGCTTGTCCCGGATATAGTAACAGATTAACCTAGGATTTCAATCAATGGTCGTGATTATAGGTCTGATTAAAGGTCGGCTAGAAATCAATGGATATATCTAACGTTCTATCTGAGACTGTGCGCAGCAGTCACATAGATTAGTGATACATTATTCATCATTCACAGATTTATCCATGCAACATAAACACTCAGATCAAACGATTCATCCCACTTAATTTCGAAACATAATTAATTTCTAATTCTGGTATACTAAGGTTCCAATTGTGTTTAATTACAAAATTGCTGTATCAGTAGGTAAATGATTGATACCAGGGCACTATACATGTATACAACAAACAGTATTTCGGAATATGTTATAACTTGCATGCTGTCGTTTATTTATGACCCCAAATTTTCATAAATCCTTTTTCTGATGTTTGGAAAGTCCCAATATCTTTAATTGTTAAGGTATTGTAAGAAGCTTAAATTGGAAAATTATATATTTTATTATATTTCAAATAAAAGTGGAGCAACTCCGCTTAAAGTGGAGTACTTTGCAGGTTCCAGAACAGTTCAGGTACTTAATACATTTAAGGAAATGTAAAATGAAACAAATCTTTAAGAACATATTAACATATTAATGACCTTAAACTGCTTGGTCGGAAGTTCAAGGAATAATAATGCACAATGTTAACTGATAAGCCATATAAACTTGCTAGATCATTTAACCCCCTGCTGACATAAGTAGAAGTACATTTCTTTAATGGAAGTCATTGTAGCCATAATTGTTAAAGGACCACTCTCAAGATAATGGTTAATCAATGTCTCAGCGTGCCAATAATATAGAATCAATATACCCGCCGGTAAGCCTCCTCAGAAACACCCGACATTATATGAAATTAATTCACCTAAACGTGATCCTAACAACTCCACTATGTGATTTCAAACATTGATATCAGCGTAACAAGAACAGAACAAATTAATTGGCAATGTCAAACTCTTTATAGATCATACGCTGAATGACTTGAAAAGACAGGAAAAGCATATACAACGAGAGCGGTGACTTGTTAAAGGATCAAAATGCTTGCCTGAAGAGCAATTATAGAAAATTGATACGCTGACTGAAGGTTTCCATTACATGTATTCAAACAAACAGACATATTGAAACATAACACCAAAAAATCAAAAGACTATAACGGGTGTTATACTGAAGTTGGAATAATCATTCATTATAGTAAATAAGGGGTTACGGCAAACATATTGGGACAGTGAATTTAACCTAAAGCAAATACAAAACTCAAATTTAGGCCAATTATTTTTTTCATTACTGTAGAATTGTAGTTACATGACATTCCTTTATAAATTCAATAATTGCATGCAAACATAGTAAAAGAAGAATATAGTACCAACTCGGGTAAAAAACTTCTTAAAATTGTAAAATCTAGATCTTTGAAACTTAGTATCAGAATATGAAACAGAAATTTTCCTAGATTTCAAATATATTCAACACAAACATGGAAGTTCCACAAAATCATTTTTAGCAAAGGGCCATTACTCCATAACAGTTCCAGCAAACAATTAAACTTCCCCGTTAAGAGATGATTAAAAGCTATTCTATTTTTAAAGCTTTTAGTTGTCAACACAAAGTAGGTTCATTTACTCCTAAGACTTAGTGCCCGTCAGTAAAAGAAAGATCAAATAAAAAAAACTTCATTATTGAATTTTTACTTCGGAAAAATCAATCTTGTGTACATAAAACTTGTACTTGGAAGACATTATTTATTCAGTTATTGCAAAAACAAACAGGTTCCATACAATGCAGTGCATGGCCACTCAGCAAGTACCTAGGAATGTGACTTGCAACGACGATAATCGTCAATTATATGCATAGTTACCAGAAAATCTAATCGAAACTAAACTATGTTTCAATGAACTAAACTGCTTAGACTAAAACCACTTAATTCCATAACACACTTTCTGCGTAATATACATGTATACACATGCATATATACCATTGGCTTAATTCCATCCGTCATTTTGATAACTTTTTATATTCACAAATTGATCACAAAAATGGTACTATATCCTCTGACAAAAACATTCGAACAAATATTTATGAAAAACAGCAAATACATCCAAGCTGATTTATATTGATCTGACAGACAAAATCTATAATCCTTAAAGTAAACACTCACTAAACTTTCTTGATGGTTTTTACCCGAACTGGGAACATCCACGGGCATTCTGGGTAAATAAACGATGCCCTGTTCATCAGCGATGTGTCCGACTTTCCTCTCGCAAAAATGAAATCTTGTCGAGAAGCCGGTCGGTAATGTGACGATAAACATATACGACCGGCCTCCATGGCTTGTAATGAAGTATGAATTATATTACCATATTAAATTATTAGGCACACATTAAATGTAAACATTCGCCGAGTAATTCCGTCCTCAGCATTGAAGTGTTACACACACAACAGCTGGAGAGCGCCAGTGAATTGACATACCCGCTAAAAACTGTCGATCAGTGAGCAAAGGATAGTCCGTCACAGAATACTCTCTCTATTCAATGGCAGTCGAGGTAGTAAAATAGACCAAAATGGATCCCACTTATTAAATATTCAATACCATTAATAATTCAACACCAGTTGCGTATGTGGATCAAGCTTCTATTGAATATTTTTCCTGATTGCTCTCTAGTGCTGAAGGTATATAAATCATTTAAAACACATCGTTTGACATAAAAACCAATTGGAACAATTTTCCATTCAATGAAAACAGATTATTTTCGATAATATTTTATATTGAATGTGAAAACTATGGCGTGTCAGGCGTTGCAAAATTCAATAACTGTCTATGTTTGTGGTATATTCGTATATATATGTGATATAAACTAATATATACATTGTAAAATGTTATATATATATGGTATTTTATCATATATATGTTCCATAAAGTTATATATATTTGGCAAAAACCATATGTATGTGGTATATTTCTATATATATGTTGTATAAAGTTATTTATATTGTAAATTAGCGTATGTATATTCTATAAAGGCGTATTTATTGTAAAAGTTTTCATATATATATTTTTATTCATATATATATATAAAAATTGTTCATATATAATTTTTTTGGTCGTATATATATGTTCTATAATTGCATATATAATTTTTTTTGATCGTATATTTTTGTTCTATAATTGCATCTTGGGAAGTGTTTACATAATGATTTGAAACGAAGGATTTCATTGGACAGCGGTAGCGGGAAGCGGGAGTTAAGGGTCTGTGGCGAATCGGTCGGTCCTCCACCCGACCCGTCTTGAAACACGGACCAAGGAGTCCAACATGTGCGCGAGTCATGGTGTCTTACGAAACCCAAAGGCGCAATGAAAGTGAAGGCAGTCTCCGATTGCCCAGGCAGGATCCCGTCGTCCTCGTGGCGGCGGGCGCACTGCCGGCCCGTCTCAGCCGCATCGTCGGCGAGGCGGAGCAAGAGCGCACACGTTGGGACCCGAAAGATGGTGAACTATGTCTGAGCAGGACGAAGTCAGAGGAAACTCTGATGGAGGTCCGCAGCGATTCTGACGTGCAAATCGATCGTCAAACTTGGATATAGGGGCGAAAGACTAATCGAACCATCTAGTAGCTGGTTCCCTCCAAAGTTTCCCTCAGGATAGCTGGCACTGATTCGCTGCAGTTTTATCCGGTAAAGCGAATGATTAGAGGCCTTGGGGACTAAATGACCTCAACCTATTCTCAAACTTTAAATGGGTAAGAAGCGCGACTCGCTCAATTGGAGCCGCGCCTCGAATGCCTAGTGCCAAGTGGGCCACTTTTGGTAAGCAGAACTGGCGCTGTGGGATGAACCAAACGCCCGGTTAAGGCGCCCGATGTTGACGCTCATCAGATACCATAAAATATGTTGGTTGATATAGACAGCAGGACGGTGGCCATGGAAGTCGGAATCCGCTTAGGAGTGTGTAACAACTCACCTGCCGAATCAACTAGCCCTGAAAATGGATGGCGCTGAAGCGTCGAGCCTATACCGGGCTTTCTATATGAATTATTGAACATATATACGCAAAAATATCATATATATATTCTATTAGGCAATATGTATAACTTTTTTGAAAATATATATACAAAAATACCATATATATATGTTTTTATAAATACATATATGACTTTATAGAACATACATATGGAAAATACCATACAAATATGATATTTTACAATACATATATGACTTTATACAACATATATATGATAAAATACCATATACATATGATATGTTACAATACATATATGAGTTTATAGAACATATATATGCAAATATACCACATAAATATATAGTTATTGAATTTTGCAACGTCTGACACGCCATAGAAAACTTCAAACAAAAGCCTTCAGAATTTGCTAGACCTTCAAACAAGCTTCAATTGATCTTGGATCGAATATTTTAACAACTGCTACATTAAACATATAACGCCAAATATCCAATTTTCATTGAATTGTTCCGCAAATGTTATCAAACTAACACGAAACACTTATATAATTTCTATGAAATAAGTCAAATAACAAATCCGGGTATTTTGAAGACAATACACTTTTTATCAACATTACATGACAATTTGAAGGCAAATGAAAACCATGATCTTCAACTTAATAGTCTCACTTAAAGCAACCCCCCCTCCCTCTCTAAAAATCACGGAGAAAATTCAAATTTACAGATAGTGTAAGACACTTTATCTGAAACACAAATAGATAGATAGCAAGAAGACACCACAAATGTAGGTAACATGTTATAACAAGTTCGTCAAGTGATTTATAACATAACAGTCGCATAAATTTGATAAACTTCAATCACTGAGTAAAAATATTTTTAAAGAATTGAAGAGTCATTGGTACATACAAGAAAATTACCCTGATCTCGATGACACTTTATAGATGTGTTATCTACCTAAATTCAATATCTAGGCTAAATGAGAAACATATAAATAAAATCTAGACAAATCTTTAAAAGCTTAGAGAAAAGAAATAAATGAAAGTTATGTAAATCTTAAATAAGATTGAAAGATATAAATTATACTTTTATGGAAAGTATATTGAAAAATTCACAAACATTGATAAAACTATTCAATTCCCATGTAGAGAGGATTCAATCAAAATTGTGTCTTTTTATAACTTCAAACCAAACATTTTTAAATTAAAAATCTTGCATATAAGATCAAACCTTTATTGGGAATGGCAAAAAAACTTTCTGTCCTGCTTTAAATTATGAGAAATAATGATATATTATGCCAATCTTCATATATTTTTTTAGTACTTTTTGATGACACAATTATCTACAGTAGACTTAGCGACCACTTATTTTAGTCTTTCATACAATTCCACAAAATTGATATTATCTTCAAATATTTGGTTTTCATTTCATTTTGATCTGTAAATTTAAATGTCATTTAAAGTACAAAATTATTTTTGTATGTTGGTAATTACATGTAGGACAATACCTGGGCATAGGTGAACATAAATAATTAGAAAACATATTATATAGGCAGCCAATGTAATTAATACTAAACATCAATATTTAACTTGCACTCTTAGTTAATCATTGCGAGTTTTGTTTGGTTTCTTAAACCACGCTTTCCTTATTATATGCAGTGAATTGCAGCAGGCAAAATGTAAAGCTTAAACCGAGGATCAATAGATGTTGCTCAGACTACGGAAATTAAGTTTCCCTTTGAAAATATATAAGTGACAAACAATTAACATATAGGAGAACGGGTATAAGTGACAAGGAGCGCTGCATAATAACATGGGAGTTTAAAGCACAATGAAGCGTACAGTGTGCAAATAATGACTCTCCCTTCTTAAAGTTTGAAAACATTTCGAAGACTCTAATAGACCAGTTGATTAAATTCTCAGGCTATAAAGACTGAGGTAGCAGGGCGCTGTCAGAGTAGGTTGATGAATTTGAAGAGCTCTTTGCTCTTTGGTTTCTTTTTGTGGTGTTAGTTTTTGTAGTTGTGACTTGTGCTTGCAATCAGTAATGTCTGTGTCTTCTTGATTGTGCTTTTCATTCTCTGCTCTTCCTGTTGAAGGCTCCTGCCTTCCCTGTCGGATATTTAGTACATTTTGTACACAGTTTTATTTTATATATGAAGCAATCAGCAGACAAGACAACTCAAAGTAACGTTACGTGTAGATATTTGGACTACCGGTTATTTAAAACTTAAATGTTGAAATTGTTCACTGATGAATGATCTTTGGGGTTTTGTTGTTGTTGTTGTTGTTGTTGTTGGCAGCCCACAAATGATGGTTACATTCTTAGAGCCTCCAGATTGGTGCAATTTCTTCAAATATCATTGAGATTGTTATTGAACTTATGTTGTTTCTTGACACCAGTGCCCGGTCATATAATATTTATAACTCTACATTTTAACTGCATGAGACTGCGTAAAGACTAATTAGAAATTAGTCAGATTTGATCCAATTATGTGGGTCTAATATACAGAATACAAATTATGGCATTAATTAATCATTGTAAAACAAAAGTTTTACTTGTTAATGACTTCAAAGCGCAATCAATAAAACAACAATCAATGGTTAGTCACTAATATTCTTCAAATGATCTATGTCAATGTCCTTTTCCCAAGGGAAGTCACTCTTAATAAATTTACTAAAAGATCCAGTCATGATTTACCTCCCTTATCCAAATATTTGAATTTCATTTCGTTTATTTTGTTTTTTTGAAGTCTATAAATTTTTGTACTGTTTGTAATTGCAAATGTCTCATGCCCATGAAAACTTGAAATAAACCATGAAAACGTGGTATAGGTTAACATCTTGTACGGTAATAAACCACCATAACTTTTCAGTGGGCCCAGATATATAACATTTTTATTTTTTAAAAAAGTACATGTAATATTTACTTTGTGAAACTGTTGCGTCTTCGTACCGATGTACTGGCCGACGTTAGAGGGCGAGCACGTATCATTTTCTCATCTTCACCTAACAGCGTAATGTGACATCTGGCACCATATATACACCGTAATGTACTGTTACTGCGTCGTAACAACATGGAAGTCTGCGGACGTCCAGGACTGGATAGTGACATTATTACATGTACATGTAAGTATACAAACGTTACACCAAGTCCAAAGAGGGTAACATTGCAGTATTAAATACAGTGCCAAGAAATATATTATTCACTCTGCACTATTGCACTGTCACAAAATTGTTCAATATCAACCAGCATTGTATTAAGCACAGGAAATAATATCTCTCAAAAGATGCATTATCCAACTGAAAACACTATAATCATGTAGTATGTATTAAAATCCCCCAAAAACACTTCCATAATTTATATCCAAAATCCACAAAATAAAGTGTCTTTAAATTTCACTATACATACATGTAGAATACAATCCAAACAATTAAACGTACTTAAACTTTACAGTATTTAAGTTTCTAGCCACAAAGTCTTCAAATTAACAAAATCCTAATGGGTTTTTAAAAGCTTTTATTCTATATAATGCACTTACATCAAAAACCTTAAAACCTATCCAAAGATTTAATCATAAATCTAAAACGAATCAAATACTTCATCTGAATACAGTATTTTTACATAACTCTCATCTTTGCAGGCATTTAAATACGATATAACTTGCTCTTTTGACATTTGAAAGTGTCACTACTTTGAAATTCTCCATATCTATCTAAAGCTATAGGGAAAAACTGTGAACTTCAAATGAATATAGATCCATGTATTTATTGATTATTTCACTATCCGAATTGACTTTTCCTTTAATCCTATATATGAATCTTCACAGTTTGTACAAAGTTTTATAAGTGATCCCTTTAACATGTTTTTATCAAAACTTTTTTATTTATGATGGAAAAACATAACTGGTAGCTAGGGCTTTATCTGTCACAAAACACAATTAAATTCTTGAAAGGCATATTTTCGGTTATAAAATTTATTTGTAAGATATTGTGTAACTATTTTTATTGCTTTAATATAAATGTCTTAAAAAGATTACATTTTTAATTTCAAATATTCTGTTAAGAGTGAAAATAGCATAATATCTTGACAACACTTAATATTAATATTGTAAGTACTTAATCCATGTTTTAATTATTTTTTACAATCAATTGTAGATGTGTATCTTTAACATATCCAGTTATAATCAAAGTATTTCAATGTCAAAAAACCGTCATGCAATTTGATTGTAAAATATACGATACAGACATGCAATCTTTTATCTATATTCCTTGATGCTCCAAAAATAATCCATCGCACATATTAAAACAAATCTCTTGACCTTGATAGCAATCCAAAACACCTTACGCCAAAAATATAAAAAACTTTGCAATATTTACTAAAACTATTTTTATTCGGTAGAACACTCAGATAAGCAAATGCTGCCAAACAAATAAACATAACTGGTCTGCAAGATGTAAACATTTATGTACATAAAAAGTACAAGGAAAACATGGTGTATTTCAGTTACAAATGGTGATATAAAGATATTGTGATAATATTATTCATGAGCTAGATAAGGTTATTGACATACGAATGTTTGAGTCTAGAGAATATGAATAACCCCTTTTGACTTACAGATAAGTTAAGTAAATATTTCCCTTTCCATCGAAAATGCCAACAAAAACAGAGGTTATGTACAAAGACTAAATAGATATTACCGACCAACAGAATGACTTCAAATGAAGTAATGTCTTATCACGAATAACCTAATTTTATGTGACTGTCTTATATTTTGTTTGCCTAACAATGGGGGGGATAAGCCCTCGCCTTACTTTAAATTTGCCAATTCAAAATACAAAAACATCAACAGATGTTTTGCTTAATTTGTTTGTAACATGGAGTCTTGTCATTGAAATTCACAGAAGATTGGTCACTGTAGTCATGTGAAAGTGCAAGGCACGTGTGTTGTCACCAACATGTATAAACGTCTGGTTATCACAATAAAGCATACATGTTGAATTGTAAAGTATCCCAATAAATCATACAGCGATTTGGTTTCTACACTTTGGTCAACGTCCCTCACTGTTCAAGCACAAGACCTTTATACAAATGTATAATAATACAGTATAAATTCCAAATTCTGGACCTTCTTCTACTGCAAATCAAATTTTCCTTAATAACACTTTCTGTTCTATTCAATATATAATAACAATTGAGTTGATAATTCAATTTAACATTTGACCTGTTTATGCATATACTACAATGCTGATCAAATCAAATTTAGTAATAAATACTTGTTTGCTGAACCTACGTATTAATTCCACTGTACGACTTAATTTTGTATACAAATATGATCTTAAAATTATTCTATTACCGGTTAAGTGACTTACGAAAAATATCGTTTTTTGAACCCACTTTGAATGACCCCATTGCCATTATATCATAAACTAAATCAAGTAGACAATAACCAAAGTTTGACAACTATATACCTTAAAATCTGACATAATGCTGCTGTGACCAAGAGGTCAAACATTAATTGTAGATTCAATATTTGAATTACCCCACCCTTCTTCATTTCTGTCTCAAGAAATGTATATCATGCTGCAATGATACCCGATGAATTATGAAAATATGGAAAGTCATGTACACGTGGAGTTTAACTAAATATTAACTGTATTATAATTGTAATAACAGACCCCAATCTTCATCTACCCAACATTTAAATAAAATTGTGCTGAGCAAGCAAATTTTTCAGGGGGATCTGGCCAAATTGTTTGGCTTGAGAAAGTGTCCAACTAAGCAGCCAATTTTCTAGCTCGAAGGACTCTTGACCAAGACACTATATTCTTGCCAGAAAAGACAGTGGTGTTGCGACCTCCTATCCCTCATCTGCCTTGATCTGTGCATAAATGCTGCTAGACTAAAGAGAAAAATATGGTTTGTAATACATTCAGTAATGCTAAAATGCCCATTTCTTTCAATTCTTTCTAGATGGTATAATACAACTCCACAAAGAATTTAAAAGCTAATGTTTATTGCAACTTTGAAAAATAAAATGGTGAAATACAATTAAATTTATTGCCCAGATATTTTGTAAATCAATCTTTATGTAAAGAGGATTATAAAGTTGGAATAACTTTGTATACTACTCTTATACATGTATAGTTTACAATATAATACAGTAGGCCATGTACCTAAATGACTTAATCTTGAAATAAAAATATCAATAGCCAGGTCTCCAAACGCTTATAGTTTAAGATAATATTAATTTTGAATCAAAGCTTTCAAACATTTTCTTTAAAGTAATGTTAAATGAAAGAGATTACTATATTTCTCAACATTATCAAAGTGACACAGACTGGATAAAGGGGAACAATCCAAATATAAATTTCACTCCATAAAGCCTTGCAGAGTTGTCTTTCTTGTTTCATCAATGTTCCAGATAACCAATAGGTCTAATATGTCTATACACTCAAATTTGAATAACACTTCAAATTCACGGGATTTTCATAGTAATTTATACAGAAAATAAAAACCCACTTAGAATTGTATATGAAAACCATAACATAAAGTTTTATGCATATTTACTTTATGTCTAGTAGCACACAGCTGGTGGGGAAATTTAGAATTAATTAGGATTCCAAAAGTACAAGGAACTATTTGCCATATAGAAACCTTGCCAAACAAAACCTGTATGTGTCTGTACTCATTGTAAGTGCTAAAATAATAGAACAAATATGTTTACTTTACCAACTTACATGTACAATGTATAACCATATTTTACGATTCAATTGATTCTGTTGCTTGCAAGTTCAAAACTTGCTTGTTATGTCACAGTGATTATAAACACATGTACATTATACTTATCTTGAGACTGAGAGCATAACTCAATGAGAATAATGCTACCACTACAGATATTCAATGCTAGTATCTTGAGGATTCAAAAATGACATTTTTATCACAAAATATTTGGACTGACCTAGTTTTAAGATACAATTTACCAAAGAAATTTTTTCAAATTTTTGCAATACAAAAATGCCATTTATATAATAGTGAGACAGATCTGTAGAAATGATAATAAATCGATGGCTTAGAATGAGAAGGTCGTAACTGCTACTAACGACCTTTTAAGATACATACATATTTAAAATAAGCATCACAAGGTTTTTTTTCTAATGAGCCAAATTTCATAAAAATCGGAACTTGTCATGTTGACCAAAATGCATTTTAAACCGCTTGTTTTACCATGTGTAAAGAGTAATTATCGGACAGTATTTTCTCGTTTTCTCAAAATATCGATTGTGTGGTTACGACCTTCTCATTCTAAGTCATCAAAATGTATCCGAGTTGACAGGGTGCATGTTTCATACCAGAAATAATATTTGATTAGTAATTTAAAGATTTGACTTGACACATGCGTCACAAATCAGGATTCATGTTTTTTTATCAGAAATAATGTTTGATTGCAAAGTATATGCAAACATGCCATGTGTATAACAAGAAATGACAGCTACTCAGAAATGTCCTGGGTATACTGTTTTATCAAAACACTTAAGAAAATCTTATACTAAATGTACTCTATTTTGATTTGTTGCCGTTACAAATCGTTCTAAAAGGATTTCTGCATTATCAATACTGATTTAGTTAAATCTGAAATTATTACCATATTACAGAATTAATTTAGAATTCAAAATGAGAGAAAGGACGTTTGGGATTGTGCATTGATAAAATAGTACCCTGGGTCTTGTCGACTGCCGAGTCAATCTTTCACACAAAAGAGGCAAAAAATAAATACTGTAAAATCATTAATTTTCGTGGGGGATTTAATTTCGTGGATTTCGTGGTTCACCTCAACCACGAACTTTAATCCCAACGAACATTAATTTTTACCCTTGTTTATTACCTGAAATGCAAAATCCACGAATTCAAGTCCCAACGAAATTGTCTTTTTTACCAAAACCACGAAATTTCGTCCCAACGAAATTAAATGATTTTACAGTAAATTAAATTACTCTTTGACTCAATTTAAACAACTCTTATACAAACTCAGGCACAGCTGAGTGCACTGCAAGTTATCAAAATAAGAGAAACATGAATATTGTACCTACATTATAGTATCATAGTATCTAAAAAAACCACAATCATGGTACACAAATATCATAGGTACATTATGCAGTGCCCTGGTTTGGAGATCACAGGGTTAATGCAATCACCTTTGATGTAACTTGACACGCATAACCCTGTCATTCATCTTACGTAATCTAACCACTTGCCAAAATAACCATGATGGATAAAAAAACCTGCAATATCGGTAAAACATGTATGTTTTTTATAGTTTCCACATATAGACCACAGACTTTGACGGAAGGATTGAAACAAATCGTCCCTTGGGGGCAACAAGTTTGTATCTTACTATAAAGTCTATAGAGATACAACATTGTTGCGTCAAAGAGACAAAGTAGGAACTTTTATCTGTATACATGGAACAAGCAATCAATGTGCTATCCATGCTTGTCAAATCTATCACATAATATAAGATAAAATACAAACTATATGTTTTAGCATAAGATTTTGTACAAAAGTTTACAAAGTCTGACAACTTATAAAAATACTCTAATGATAGTAAACTCACAGTATATAAACGAGTCAACTTCTGGTTATCGCAAATAAGTCATACAAGTCGCAATACATACAAGTTGAATAATATAGTATCCCAATAAGTCAACCAGTGATTTGGTTTATAAGCAGTTACTGTGAAAATTAGTATAAAAAAATTCCCTAAATTTTAAAACTTACAGATTGAGCAATTTTTACAACACTGACCCTTTACTCCATAGATACATTATTTCACATCATTATCACATGTCCATCCCTTTTCTCATGAAAGGGAGAGAATCCAATTTTGAAAGTGGATTTAACAAGACACCAAATCAAGGGAGATAATTCTTGATATTTGTCCCAAATATCTGCACAATGAGATGTGATGCATATTCTAGCTTGTCTGTTGAAGACAATGGCGTCATTATCACTATAAAATTTCAATCATCCACGCAATATTGTATACCGGTATATCATATCACTGTTTTATGTTACGGAAGACTGGCATAGAAAAAATAACCTTTTTCAGACGTTAGGTATATTCTGTCGGATCGAAACAGCAACAATTACAAGTATTACAGCAATTGTGCCATTGTATTTTATACTTTATATCTAAATAGCACAGAATATAACATTTATCAATAATTAAGCATTTTAGCAGTATGCTTTGTTGTAGCTCACTCTTAAAACCTTAAATAATTAAAATACAAAATTTAGCTAATAATTTGAGCTGAATACGTCAAATAGGCTATGGTTGCAAGCGATCTTAATGTTATACTGTAAAATCATTTAATTTCGTTCGGACGAAATTTCAACGTTTTGGTAAAAAAGACAATTTCGTTGGGACTTGAATTTGTGGATTTTGCATTTCGGGTAATAAAACAAGGGTCAAAATTAGTGTTCGTTGGGACTAAAGTTTGTGGTTGAGGTGAACCACAAATTCCACGAAATTTAATCCCCCACAAAAATTAATGATTTTACATTAGTAGTATAATACTTACAAGACTTTGCAGATACTCATAGGAGCCCACACAATTTTCTTTTTATGTGAATGTCCCTTTTTTGATACGCTAGTCAACATACAATACTTTTTATTAGGAAGTCCACACGTACACTGACTGCCACCATGGTCGCCTTCATGACGTTCATGTTTACGTCTCGGCGTCCAATCATTTCCGTACGGAAACTCGCGTAACTTTCTCAAACCTTGTTCATCATCGTATGATAGTTCTTTAAGTCTACGAGGAGTGAATTCATGAGTTTCGACCATAGAAAGTTCACTCCGGGAATAACGTTGGAATGGAGAATTCATTGCACCAACTATATCCACGAACATATTATTATTTTCTTCATAATCATAACGTCACTTCACCAGTTTAACCACAACATTAAATTACTAAAAGAACCCGCAATAAAATATAAAAAATAAAATATCACAAAAATAAATCAATACCAAGAATAAAATATTCAAACATATCGATATAAAGTCCCCTTTGAATTGATGACCCTTTTACAGCTTCTCACTTTTCGTAATATGAGGCATAAATCAACAATCCTTTGTCAATTTTCAATTTACAAAATATCCCTATTTATACCATTCAATAAATAGTGTATGTTCATAAAATGTACTCCCAACATTATTCAATACAGTTCGCGCAACGTAATCTAATTTTAAAGTCCAAAAAACCTACACCATACTGTGGACATAAACTCTATGACAATGATCAATGAGGTTTTCATACAGTTATTGATGCAAGCATTAATTGTTAGAGAACTTTTCTACTCAATCAAGCTTAATATCGAAACTCGAGTAGAAATCAGAACATAATCGGACTGAACAAATTGATAACGGTCTCGTGACTTGGAGAATAATAGCGTTATTACGGAATACTACCATTAACATATAATGATATTGATAAACATCACATCAACAAAATATTTGTTCTCCATTGAACATGAACAATAATTTGTACACAATGCTGATTATTTTATTATTAATTACTAAATCAATCAACAAATTAAATTTAGAAAATATTTAAACAATCCAGTATATTAAAGCTTCAATCTCCTAGCACTTATTATTATAATATTATTTTATCAGTAGAACTAATTACAAGTTTTTACATTAAATGTCAGTTTAAAAATAATCCTCATGACTGTTTGTTTTGAATTATCCAAAAGTTACTTTCATCAAAACTCACAGTACAAAACTGATAAAAACCAATTTTGAAATAAATTTTAGCACAATATGCCGAAAGTTTGTCAGTTTTCATGAGTAAAAAAGAAAAATTAATCACAGCAGAAGGTCGTCATTTCAGAATTCTAGATGACTACACGTAAAAATGAAACATAGCACAACTTTCTATACAGATAAGCATATTTCGATATACACATGACATGCCGGGGGTGTTCCATAAAAAATTTGAATTTGATTATAAATTGTCATGTGACCTTAAAAGCATGTAGCAAAGAATAAATCAAAGATTTATTCAGAATGAAGTCAAAAATTTATTCTTTCCACCGCAATGTCAAGTTAACAAAAAATTACAAGTAAAACTTGACAGATTTACGTAATAATATGACACAAAACTCATAAATTGTTTATCATTGAACGGAGTTCAAATATATCATCTACCGCACGCTACAGACATTAATCATTTCATTTATCACCGTTTGTCAGCGTCGTTGAATTTTTATTCATTTACATTTTATTCCAAATCTTATCCATTATTTAGATTCAATCACAACAAATTGAATTTTAAATTCTGCTAAGTCAGATATTACATTCTAACCGAATCCAATATGTCTGCCTCTACTAAAATTTGATTAGTTTCGATAGTTGGGAAATATTTGTCGAAATGTTCGCCGTGTGAGCAAATTATACATGTTTTTATATAACACCTTGTTAATATCTTTCGAACAATGATGTCACTTTATGAATTATTATAATAAAGGATTAAATACTGGCTACACGGGGCCACTTCAATGAGGGTTCAAAAACTGACTTATCGTATCTGCCATACTTAAGCAGATTCTAAATAAAAATGCACACAAATTAATACTAATATTTACTCAATGAATACTATGATAACGGAACCAATATTTATCTTTATATATCAGACTTTCTAAATAAATCAAAGTCTAAATCCGTATCACATATTTGCACATTTTCGAACAAACAATTATATATTTCCCAAAGCTTTTGTTACGAAGTTCACATTATATAAACCCAGTAAGATCTACTCCCACTAAGCAGTTTTGCAAACACCATATTAAGTTACAGCAATTTCACAGAACTAATTATAAATAATAAACCACACCATCAACTTTTACACATTTAAGTTTTGTTAATTAATAAAACACGCTCTGGCCAAGTTCCGTAAATGAACTTAATCATGGAAAATTGATTTCATTTGCCAACCAGAAAACACTTTGAATTACTATGAATTGAATAACAGGAATTGACGTCATCGTAACAGGCTTATATAGCAACAACCCTAAATGTCTTGTTAACGGACAAGCGAGATCCGTAATGAAACTCATTCAATATTCGGATACTTGCTGATAATGTACTCAGAACATTCAAACATCTAATTTGCATATTCATGAAAGAGTTTAAACTGTTTATCATCCCTATTTTAAATGAACTATCTTCGTTCCATTCTATAATGACGGTAAGGTTAAGTTACTGAACTAATCTTTATAAGCCTCCATTGAACCTAGTACATTTAGTTACGTATCTAAAACTAAAAGCGGCCCCAGAAAACTGTAAACTCAGCATTTTGTAAACTTAAAGAATATAGAAGTCAATAAACTGTTAATTTGACCGCGCCTTCCTATTTAGTTATTACATTAAGAAATAGCTACAATTTATAAACAACATTAACATTTTGTAAACATATTTTGAAGGCAACATAACATTATTGTGTCACGTTTAATTTCACCATACATGCATGTAAATCTCAAAAACCTACATTTGTAAATATGTTTTGAAGTCAATAAAAGATTGTGCAACGTTTAATTTCACCATAGATGCATGTTATTCTCTTAAACCATTCTTAAAAGCAAATTGTTTACTATAAACATAAAAGAAATCTTTCCGACATCAGATCTTGGAGTCTACTGCACATAGGTAACCAACAATAATATTTTCCTAATCAGCACAAAATATTATTCTAACTACATTGATTTTTGTATTGAGCAGTCCAAGGAGTTATATTCCAAAGTTGATTTCACTTCAGACGAGACTTTCAATTATGTATTCGGTATTGTTTTACATTGCTAAAATGCTGCTGCTGTGTTTGCAAGTGCCATGAGTGTAACATTTAAATCCCAATTTAAATAACCAATATTTTATTTAAATCCCAATATTTATAACCAAAATTTTATTTAAATCCCAATATTAAAGCAATATTTTATGATCAAATGCAAACAATATCAGTTCTATCCATCATGTAAGAATATCTAAAGTGTCCGTGAGAAATATATGACTTTTAAAAATGTCTTCTTTATACCTGGAAGGGGGGGGGTTCATCAATATAATGCCTAGTATGACTCGAAATGTAGCGGTTAATACTCAGGTATCAAACATCATAATTTTACTTGTCACCACTTCGCTGCGATGTCAATTACTTGACAAACACGTTGAAGAGAGTCCTAGCGACCTATGTCAATAGTTCTACGTAGATTCATTCCATGTATCTATGTTGCAAATTGCCCGCTATTTGTCTAAACTATATCTGTATTCATTTACATTTTAGTATTAATGCCAAGATAAAACTAAGCAAACAACCAATAGGCATACATCAAGTTAAAATTTAGTAAACAACCAATAGGCACACATCAAATATTTAGTCTCTAATAAAGTACAATAGAATATCTGGATGTAGCCTTCCAAGTGGTCAATGTTCAATTGTTGGTAACTATAACAAATAAATTGTAACAATCACGTTTTTGTCATTGAATAATGTTTGAAGAACAAAGATTCCTGTAATAAGTTGAACATCAAATATCGTAGTAATTGAACAGCAAATATAACGTAACACAAGGCATTATTAATCTTTGGAAATGTGGAAAATAATTTTTTGATACATTTTTAAACTTTCAAATCATTTCAACCACGCCTTGTCTTTTTAGATAAAATACAAAAAAATACATTGAAATATACATCACAATGAGATGACAAGCATTTTTTTATTGCCAAGCATTGTGCGGCCCAATAATAGGTTCTACAATATATTTATTTTTATTTTACAGATAAGGGACAACTACATAGTTAGGAAATGACCAGAGTCAAATGGCTGAAAATGGCTAATCAATGTGAAATATAAAAAAAACCGGTCATTTATGATTGATAGATGGATGGATAGAGGAATAGACAGAAATGTTCAATTTATATAAGAATTCTCAAGGTAAGGCAGAGACATATGTTTGAAATTGAACGGCTTTGCAAAAGAATTTGTTTTTCCCTGCAAGATTGACTTGACTTGAATGACCAATTCATTTGTTTTGGACATCAACCACCAAATATCAAATTGACAAACTATTTCACTTAATTTCTTAGAACATATTAAGTGATGTTCTGTTTTGGTGTAACACTTGACTATATCTGACTAAGCAACTCAAAACTTTTTTTGATCCAAACTGATTAACATCAAGACTTAGTATGATAATTATTTAATTGTTCACTTATAATACATGAGGATCATATCACCTTACAAAGAAATACATCAACTTGATCGATTAAATATTCAGTAAAAAAAGTCGAAATTCTATGCTCATGTCATGTGTACATAATATACATCAAACCTCGGGGAGAATAATTTTTTATTGATTGAGACAAAAACTTAATAGTTTATTATTTCAATACTTGATAAATTTTTACCTGAGAGAAATTTTTCACAATTTCGTACATAATTAACTATTGATACCAATTCTGAATACCCATACATGTGGACGTTTACCATAATTATGTATTTAATTCAAAATTCAGTTTTAATCAATCAAAATATAATTATGTATTTAATTCAAAATTCAGTTTCGATCAATCAATTAGACTTTCTAACTTTTTGTATTGTATATTATTCTTTATTCATCAATTGAAAGCACCTGAACAGCCATATGGCTTTGTTAGTACATGCCATTGTGAATTCTCGTTGAAGTCTGCGGGAGTCCGTTCTATACAAACTCTCCAATCAAAGGGAGACAATCAAATACTGAACAATATGATCAATAAATCAATTGGCATTTATAAACTTCTAGGCAGATATAAATGGTGAAAGAAAGAAAACATTAAGTGTGCTGACAATATAGTCAAAGTGTATAAGCAGTAAGAGGTATAAAGATTGACAGAAAATCAATTCAGTAAAATATCAGACATAAACAGAAAACAGAAATACAAATGCCCCAAAAGTACATTGTAAACTGTCTATTAATTTTGCAATACAGCAGATATAACTTTATTTTTCATGTATTGACAAAATTCCAACATTTTAGATAGACTCACAAACTGCCAGTTTCAAAACTTGCATATCTAAAACTCTATATTGTCAAAGGGAAGTAACTTCTATCTGAATTTATATCTGGATTTCTCCACATCATTTTTGAGTTACCTCCCTTCTAAACAATTTAAAAACTGCAGTATGTGTAAAAAAAATTGATAACCGACAGTAAAAAGGTGACGAAAAGGAGGTTGGTTTTGTATCATTGTAAAGTTTGTGATTTTCTACAATGAACACAATGTTGAGTACAATCTCGTAACAGCAGCCCTCTGTAGAGCAACAACCTGTCAAAAACAACACCATCAATTTCTATCAGCCAGTATTAATACTATATATATAGCCTCCACAGTGCAACAATCTTTCAACAAAAAAACATTTAAAAATAACATAAATTTATATTTTCAGTAAGTTTAACCTCTGTAGAGCAAGAACCTTTAAACAAAGGCTAATTTGCAGCTATCAAAGGATGTTGCTCAACAGAGGCTGGCTGCACTGTACTTCAAATACTGTAAAATCATTAATTTTGTGGGGGATTAAATTTTGTGTATTTCGAGGTTCAACCACAAAATCAAATGCCAACAAATTACAATCTTGACCCTTTTATTTTTACCTGAAATGCAAATTCAGCGTACTAAGGTCCCATCGAAATGGTCTTTTTACCAAAAACCACAAAGTTGCATCCCTATGAAATTAAATGATTTTACAGTATTTCAAGTTAAACTACAATATTGCTCATCTCTTCATATGTTTGTACCATAACGGAATTATTGTCCGAAACCTAATTATGCATTTAATGTGTAAACATAAAACATTAAAGAAGAAAGTCTTACCATAAAGTCAATGGCAATTTATAATGCCTTGATGTAGTCAATGTAATATCCTTAGTTGGTGTTCCACGGAAACGTAACTTTATGCTGTCGTACGGTATCATAGTTGTACGTCCTATCTGCTGTGGGCTTGTTTCTAACATATAAATACTAGGCAGACGAGATGGCATTATATCTATACATGCACTTAATCATATCATCTACCCAGCCGAACAAATCCGATTTTGAAAGTTTCTTTATATCGTTAGAATTAAGTTAATCACCCTCTTCAAGATGAACTAAAAAATCACAAAATTCTATTCAGTAATCTATACAAACATTTCGGATAATTAGAACAGCATTAATATGCACCAAACATCTCGCTGTTAATATGTTCAATAAACTTGCACTGAGATGTGTTACACATCAAAAACCCAGATGTAGCACCATCGTAATGTAACACGTAACGAAACAAGACACAGTACAAATAGGATTCTGTCAGAACATGTCAAAATTTCCCTCACTTATCATGCATATTATAAAATATAATTCACTTGAGTTATGTCACTAACAGAATTTATGATCACTCCACTAATTCTCTCATACATTCTTAAAGGTCCACACCTCTCCACAGTCTGAGACAGTCATCATATAAAATCAGAGGAATAAATATATTATATGTAAGAATGATCACCTTATCTCAACGTCAATTACAAACCCATAGCAAACCGCACAAGTCGCTAACACTACTGTGACAAGGGGCGCTACTTAACAGTTTTCCATCTACCTTACCGATTAATTAAAGCAGTTTGTGACACAATGTACATAGTCTCCCTATACTTGATACTCTAAATATTTTTAAACGGACCTCCTTAGCAGCTTATATACACCGGTTTCAACTTTCTACAAATGGATTTAACTTTCAACTTTCTACAAACATACACTACGAACCAGTCCACAGTTTCCAATCGTCCAGATGGTCAACTTTCAGTTAATTAGACCAAACATTAAAGCAACAAGCTACACAAGTTGACAAATAAAATAAAGTTAATTTAAATTATTTCAACTTTAGTCCATGACATTAAGAGCTTAAAAGCAACTTCATGTGTACATTGAAATGTATTATTTCAACAATTATCCACCAGAATACCACGGTACGCCAAAACGACAAAAACAAATATGAAAATTTATGTTACAGACCAAAGAATGAAAATTGTATGGAATTTTTGCCGACTGTCAGTTACTTTAATTGGTAAAAAAAATTTGGAATTATTTTTCAATATTTTCATTAGATGTTTATAATAAATCGACAGCAACTTTAATAATTTTAGCTATTCATAATAATCAATACATCATTACTCCCTATATCTAATCATGTCTGTAACATGCTATCACAAAACAACATGATGCAGCAATTTCCTGCCATGGCGGCCATTCGAGTCTGGCGAACAATTGTGTCAACAAATTATATTCCAAGAATTAATTTCTGTGATACAATATCAGGCAAGATTAAAGGTGCTCTAAATTGACTTAAGTCCGGATAATTGGTTCAAAATGGTGGAAATATTGTTTGGATCACAGAGTCAAAAGGAAATGCAACATGAGAAAATAATTTATCACCACAGGTTGAGCACAAAGAATTGTACAACAACAGCCTTGAGCCTTCTACTCATTTATAAATACTTGATGTAAAAAATTACTAAAGTAACAAATAAACTTCAATAATTCGATCAAATTGACAACAAAATGTGGCCAAAGTTGATCTAAAATAAGATATTTTTTATATTTTTATCCGAACACTGTGTGCTTAAGAAAGGTGTTAATCCCTGCCTAAGGTTCAATGCGTCTATTTTGGTGCAAAATTCAATAATCCAATAAATCAGTTTATATTAAACAACTTTCACCTTTAACAACAAAAAACTTCTCCCACAATCTTACTCAAACTTTGATAATGTCTGATAATTTCCTGAGTTTGTTACTTTGTCCTCCGATTTTAATTCAATATTTCACATATTTCTCTGAGAAAGACTTTTAATTTTCTCACTTTAAATGACAAAAAAAATTCCTACAACCATACATGTTTTTAATCCATGGATTATGTCATTGACGTGTTTCACCGTTGACAGCTCAAAGGGTTAAACAGGCAAAATTATCTCAGTACCTTCAAACTTAACTTGCAACTTTCACTTTTATCGTGTTTAAGACAATATTGTAGCCAAATGAAAAAAATGTTTCAAAGTACCATCCAATATTTAATTAACTTTTAAGAGCAAATATATTCATACAACTCGCTCAGGTTACCAATTAACATACTCTATTAAACTAAAGGTCATCGTCAAACCTGGAGAATCAAGTGTCCAGTTCAACTAAATGTTACAAGTTAAATCAATTAACACAACTCATGAATTATTCACTTTTCATTCCTGTTAGTTTATTCATGTGACAAACTAACAAACTGACTTTAAAAACAATAAATGTTTGTCCAGCAAACAATGGACCAAGTATCGAATATTGTTCTTTGAACACTCGATTAAATGATCAAGTACAAAAATATTGTCCTTCGCTTCCGTTTATGTTCCGCTCCCATATTTCAGATAAAGTACGATGGTATACAATATACATTGATGAAGCTAGCACCAATAAGGTTAATGGACCTCACTTTGTCTTATAGGCGCTCTAAAAACACCATCAAACAAATTTTTAAAAATCAATTTTCTCTGGCGTGAAATATAAGTATTGTCAATATGGCGGCCATTTGTCAACGGCACAATGACACTTATGGTCTTTCAGTACGAGACAATATCCTAGGAAATAGGAGAGAACTAAGCCATCAAAATAAATATTGATCAGTTGGGTTACACTTGAAGTATTTATTAATCTTAAAGTTAGAGTCCAATATTTCATTTATTATGGGTTAAGTCACAGTTTAAAATTACGGACTAGGAGACAAACAGCAAGAATGAAATGTACGTGGCAGCACAAAACACAAGATAAACGGCAAGAATGAAATGTATGTGGCAGCACAAAACACAAGATAAACGGCAAGAATGAAATGTACGTGGCAGCACAAAACACAAGATAAACGACAAGAATGAAATGTACGTGGCAGCACAAAACACAAGATAAACGACAAGAATGAAATGTACGTGGCAGCACAAAACACAAGATAAACGGCAAGAATGAAATGTACGTGGCAGCACAAAACACAAGATAAACGACAAGAATGAAATGTACGTGGCAGCACAAAACACAAGATAAACGGCAAGAATGAAATGTACGTGGCAGCACAAAACACAAGATAAACGGCAAGAATGAAATGTACGTGGCAGCACAAAACACAAGATAAACGGCAAGAATGAAATGTACGTGGCAGCACAAAACACAAGATAAACGGCAAGAATGAAATGTACGTGGCAGCACAAAACACAAGATAAACGGCAAGAATGAAATGTACGTGGCAGCACAAAACACAAGATAAACGGCAAGAATGAAATGTATGTGGCAGCACAAAACACAAGATAAACGGCAAGAATGAAATGTATGTGGCAGCACAAAACACAAGATAAACGACAAGAATGAAATGTACGTGGCAGCACAAAACACAACATAGTATGGCGCATTGTTCATACATTGATCTATACTTGAACTATTCATAATAAATGTACTGTTTTCATGAGTTCTACCTGTCATACATTTTTTGCTGGCATGTAAATTTTTATGAGAAGACAAAATATCCTAACAAAACTGTTTAAGCTTAAAAAACTATCCAAATTACCACCAGATGCATAATATAAACCATACAGGTCTACATAATCAAAGACAATTCTTTTCTGACATTAAATTTTTTATGAGAAAACAGAATATCCTAACAAAAACATAAGTGCTTATATACCGGTAAAACTAGGTAATTTACCATCAAATATACATATTCAAAGACAATGTTTCTTTTTCCTAGAGCTTTAACTGCCGAGGAACAACAATTATGTATTGAATGTGAGATATTGGTTTACCCGTTTACCCACCAGTCGATCATAATGGTGGAAACTTGAAACTAATCGTCTCGGATAAATATAGTTAATGAATAAATCTTGGATTACAATGAGGTTGAACTGTTTAATTAAGCATGACCATATTACATGCACTTAACAAGTGAACTGCAATACAGACAACAAACATTTACATGTTGTATAATGGACACGGCTAATTAGGTCACCCACATGAAATATAGCCTCCATAGCACAGTGGTAAGTGCGCTAGCCGCCTAATCCAGTGATCCAGGTTCAAATCTGGGTGGAGGCACACATATGCTTGCTATATATATAATTCAGCAGAAACATGACTGGCAAATAAAGGCTAAGCTCGGCAATTAAGTCTCAGTAGAGCTAATGTAAAACTTTTTTACAATCGTCAAAATCTTTTGTAAAAGTCCAAGTACACAAATGTCAGTTTACCTTTTGAAAATGCAAATCTTAAAGAATGCAATAATTAAGTCAATTATGGTAATATTGAATTGAAATTATTAAAGATGCTCTTGGATTTTGGTATAAAGAGTTGTCAAGCATAATTGTTTGCACAAAGGTGCAATGAGGACTATCCATTGCAACATCAGTCATGGATGCCAAGCATAATTGTTTGCACAAAGGAGCAATGAGGACTATCCATTGCAACATCAGTCATGGAATGCCAAGCATAATTGTTTGCACAAAGGAGCAATGAGGACTATCCATTGCAACATCAGTCATGGATGCCAAGCATAATTGTTTGCACAAAGGAGCAATGAGGACTATCCATTGCAACATCAGTCATGGAATGCCAAGCATAATTGTTTGCACAAAGGAGCAATGAGGACTATCCATTGCAACATCAGTCATGGAATGCCAAGCATAATTGTTTGCACAAAGGAGCAATGAGGACTATCCATTGCAACATCAGTCATGGATGCCAAGCATTATTGTTTGCACAAAGGAGCAATGAGGACTATCCATTGCAACATCAGTCATGGAATGCCAAGCATAATTGTTTGCACAAAGGAGCAATGAGGACTATCCATCGCAACATCAGTCATGGAATGCCAAGCATAATTGTTTGCACAAAGGAGCAATGAGGACTATCCATTGCAACATCAGTCATGGAACGCCGCAAGTGTAACATTATTTGAGGAGTTAAATATATTATCTCAAACACATACTGATCAAAATTGATGAACAAGCTCAAACTTATTGAACCAGTAATTTTATATGAAATGCATGAAACATATTATGAACTGATAAAAGCTCAAAAACTTATTTAAAGTTCAATTACTGGCAATTGGGTAATAATGTACACATGAAGTTGCTGGTCACTTGCAAACTTATAAAGTTATATAACATTTGAAGTTTAATCAAACACAATTCAGAGTGACTACAGACAGACACAAACTAAGCCCTGCATATTTCAACAACAATGGTCTATAAATTCTATGACAAAAACTTCCTCATTAAAAGCACATCACATACACTCTCTGACATGCCATATATAGCACAATATTTGACAAGACATAAGTGCATCAAACAAGAGCATGTATATCAATGTAACCAATTTCACCAATCGAAACTCCTCGGCGTTTATCTAACGAAAGTGCCTCAGACATAATAGGTAAGCCACCATTATGGCAGACTACATTAGATTACAACATGGCTCATGAAAATCAGATGGAATCGAAGAGAACTGAATGTTTACTTACTCCTGGGTAGGTATCAACTCCTAAACGGAGACCAGGAATTGAAGGTCTTCTTGATATCATTGGATAACTGATGACTGGCCATTACCGGAAACAGCATAACCAAAATTTGTAACCCTATACTAATGTATGAGGCATATTTCTCAGCAATTTCACATCAAATTTACAGGTAATATAAATCTAAGGGCCCGACACTTAACACTGGTCCACTCATAGTCAAAGGCTAGTGAACATAAAGAAGGACCAGTAAGGTCTTGAAGGTCTTGAAAGACCAGTAGCTGTTTTCTTTACAAATTATACGCTTCTTTTCTGTTGGACCAGTTACCGAAACGTTTAGTATCCACCCCTTTAATCTTTAATTGAAAACTGATCAAAAATTTAGTTTGTACTGAATAAAACAGAATCATTACTATTCTAGTATCGAGTGTTGGAGGCCTGGGTTTGACCCCAGACCGCGTCATACCAAAGGCGAAATGAAAATGGTACCAGATATTGCCTTGCTAGACGCTCAGCATATAAGGGAAACTGGCTTCTCTTCTCTTGTACCTTCATGGCAATGGATAACATCAGGAATGAAGTGTCGAGAGTGATTAATATAAGTTGGAAAAACTTGTTTCACAATTGACCTTAAATAAATTAGTATATAGTATCTATTCAGGACCAGCACAATATGTCAATGTTCTCTGGAATACTATCTATATTGTGCTTCATTAACCCAGCAAAGCACGGTCTTGGCTCATGTTACAAACGTAAATATTATACTATCATGAATTATTTATTTAGAATATAATGTCATAGATGTTTGATTATTCCAATTTACCAGAACAATAATGCCAGTCTACAGAGAATTTTGTTTTAATTTATTATTATTATTTGACATGGAACATACCGGCACATTGTAATATGTAAACAGACATGCAATGTGTACTCATAAACTATATGCTGAAAAATTATTGAAGGGCAGTAACTCAGTCAATTCTTCCAATTCAGTATAAGAGATAGACTTTCATGCATATAGAAAAAACAACACAATGCCATCACTTTTATGGCACTTCCAAACAAAAATCAAAAAAGCCACAAACAGCACTTTTAAAATAGCACTTAGAAGATATCCCAACCTAAATTTCCTTATATCCCAAACACGGCACATTCCATATCACAAGCTACACTACATAAACAACAAACATCAACAACTCTAATATCTAACTTTTAACTCCAAATTACTTTACTGCAATATCAAAACCTAAATCCATTTACGATAATAAACCTGACAATTCATTTATATACTTGATGCATTTTCTATTCAGCGATTGCACAAAGTAAATAGAAATATAGCCATCCAAAACCTATCTAAGCAAAAATAATGAATTTCCTCTTTCAAACGATATTGACTCCCTTTCCAAGCTTCCTTTTTGCCTGACTATCTCATCGGAGCTGTCAACAACTTATTTACAATGAAACACCGTTCATGCACTCTCGTATAATTACACTTCGGAAATCATTTGAAGGATCTACAATAAATCACGGCTTCAGTCTACGACAGAAATGACAATTAAACACTTTGAATTATTCCTATTGCAGAAATCCAATTCACACATAAATAAAATACAGCTCCACCAATTAATGTCTCAACAAAGTTTATTTAAACACGATCTAACAAAGAAGTACGAAGTTGAAATATTAATCTTTGAAAGTGATTTTCTAAATGTGGATGAATAGGCAGACCCCAGCACAATGCGTTTCGAATAACGATTAAATAATAAATGGCTATCAGTTGCATGTATATTTTTGTACCAGTATACCGGCATATTGAATTCCATTGCTTCGATATTTCACTTTTTATCAGAAACGAGTTGACAAATAGCACTCTCACCGAACGAGGTTCAAATTTTAAAAGGAAATGTCAAATTTAAATTAATCAAGATTAGAATGCTGTTCATTTTTACTGGTATATGGCTTAAGAAAATGGCCGTGACAAGCATTTGTGATAACAGAGCTAATTCCAACTTGGCCGAATCACAATTGACAGCCAATGACTTCCAGCGGTTAATTTGGCCATTACAGCAAAATTGCCCAGTTTTAAACAGCAGCACAACATTTACATTAGACTTATGAACTAAAATTTTAATAATCTTTATGCTCCACTTCCATGTTCGCAGATTTACTGTTGTTTAGTTATGGACCAAGGGAGATAATCGGGGATCAATATCGTAGATAACAGCATTGTCCAATATATCTGTTCAGTTCTCTGGAGAAAATGACCGACTTAGTAAATAAAGGCGTTTGTTAACAGAATGACACCATAAAAGAGCATGTTCATACATTTTTACCCTGACAGATTGGTCAATGAACCCCCGACTGATAAACACAAGTTAATTAAACAGTAGAAACAACAAGAGCTGTCACCGTACAGCATGCTCCACTATTCTCAGTCAGATCCTTTGATAGTGTAAACTTAAATTCTGTTTTAAAAGTCGAAAGGGGCATAATTTGGTCAAAATGCTTAATAGAGATACCTCCTCTTGGATATAGGTTGGGATCATGATGGTGAACAAGTGTGCCAAGTTTCAAACCAATACGTCAATGGACTCTAAAAATATTTGAGGTGGTACGTAAACTTAACACGTTACCATTACAGCGACGCTCGGGAGACTGCAATAGCTCCCATATAATATTCTTCGAATAGTGGAGCTAAAAAAAGCAGAACATTACAAGACGGATTATGATACCCATTTAATGAAATACTCCATCATGCTAAAAAGCAAACAAATAGGATGGTAAGTTTGTCTTTTTTCTGCATATGGTGTTACTTTACAAACAATTTGGAACCTGTTCTCATATGAAGGCATTATTTGTTATCACCGAATGTTGAATGTTTGAAATGAATGGAGATATCCGAACTTCATGTGATCGTAAAATAACTGGTAAGTATCAAGTGCTAGGTAAATAGACCAGCTTGTTAAATCTTTAAATTCTCAATGGATGTCATAGTATAAAGCGTTTAATTGGCTCTGATAAATATATATTGCCTAAATTAGACTTGGAGTTACATTACGTACCACCACGGTTTGACTATTTGACCCAAGATATTCTAAATCAGATCTGACAACCTCTCAGGTCTTATCATACTTTCTTTAAAAGGGCTATTTTGGTTTATTTCTAAATACAAACTTTCAAATTGTTAGACCAGTCTGTAATTACAAAATTCTTGCTAACATGCAATTGGTATGCTGTCCTATTTATTATTATATTTACTTCAGCGGTTATTAAATTATTAAGATTCCTGTCAACCTACTAAACATAGTTATTAATTTAATTATTTAATATTTGAAATGACATAGTTATATTGCCATGCATGCCTATTACATCAATAAAGTAATAAAGAACAATTAAGATAACAACATACAAGAACCATGTAAAAGACCATCCTCAAACAATATATAAGCAGTGATTCGGTTACATCATTTGTCTCTCACAGACCAATGAACCCAAAATAATAGCTCTCCCCCCTCTGAAAATATTTAATGCATAAAATTTGGACGAAGATGAAGTAAGGAAACAAATATACTTCCTGGAAAGCATGTCAATAAACTAAACAACAACAAAAATGATTTTCATCTGATTCAAAATACACATATCTCGAAAACAAGACAAATCTATTTTTTCAAATGTCAATTGTCAATAAAAATTAATAACAAATTAATGCAAAGATGAAAGTTTTGCTTACCACATTAACGCTCGTAGTCGAGATTTTGACATGGTGAAATATTTCTTTCTCTTCAACCATTCAATATATAGATACATTGATGACATAAGTACGGAAATATTAGAGTATAACCAACACTTAGTAAACAAACAAATATTCTACATCAACATTCTGCTCAAATAAAACTGAGCGTAGAGTCTACAATAGTACAACAAGTTGAAGTGTTTCAGAATTGATTTGTCAACTTTTAAACTGTCCTCCAGCCCAACATGTGTTAATAAAGTCTTAATGACCAGCATAAAACCAACCCTTCAATCTCAGATTAAGGTGAAGCATAACTTAGGCCAAGAAAATAATTGGATAGTTTTAACTTTTCAGTCAGGATGAACAATGGGTCGAAAAAAAAGTTTAAAACATAGTTACATACATTGGCTTCAAAAAGCTTAAACTTGGCAGGTAATTGAAGTTCCATCTTGTTCAACATAACTTCCAACAGAATTCTCACAATAAAATATTTCAATGAATCACTGAACAATTTCCTCAAAATCATAAATTTGATAAATAATAAACTGTTGTATCAAAGAAACAAAGGACAATGCACAAGAATTGTTTTGGCCAAGCCTTTATGTCGCAAGTAAACCATGTTTTTGACACGTTTTAGCCAATATTTTGTTGAAATTTGTGAAAATCATAACTGTTTAAAATATTGCATAAGTAAGCATTTTCTAGATCTAACAAAATTAACAAAGAATCCCAGTTTTGATTTTAAACAACTACTGACTCGTGAAAAACATCTTGAAACAAAATCCAAAATAAAATAATTATTATTTTGTAAAAGTGGAGACCAGAGAGCAAAAACAATACTTTGACTGTCTGGCCTTATCAGCTGATATGTAGTAATAATCAAGATAATCTGATAAAATAACAGTCTGTAACTGGAATTATACTTTAATCCAATTATGAGCAAAGGGAGGCTACTGCTTTAAAGACTACACAAAAAGATTTCAAACAAAGGGAGACAACTGCTATAAAGACTCCACAAAAATATTTCAAACAAAGGGAGACAACTGCTTTAAGACTATACAAAAATAATTCAATCATAGAAAGCTTAAAAGTTCAACCACAAAAATGCAAATCAAGAGAGAAAACTCCATTAGAACTTTACACACACTGAGACTAAGTTATCTTTCTTGTATGAGTGAAAAGAAGTGAACAGTTTCACAACATGTTTGTAAATTAAGAAAGAGAATGAGCTGAATTGTCAGAATAGTTTTACTAACTTGCATAGCTATATATTAAAGGAAACAATGTGTAGTTTCAGTAAGGACAGACATTTCAATTCTCAACTGAACCCCAATATCCTTATAAAGACCAAACATAATGTGTCACTAGATTCTTAAGAAATGATTACTGTACAAAACATGTTTTTGCATTCACTGAACTCTAAACAAATATAGTGATGAGCACCAAGGGATACCATAAATTCAGCTTGTATGCCTTATTGCCATTACCAGAAGTCGATTTGTTTATACACTGTGTACTGAACAAATGCAGTGATAAGCACGGTTGTCTAAGAATTCAAATCTAGACACTACATATGGCAGCTGTTGTTCCAATATTCCAGAAATTCAAAAAAGTTGTGTTTATTAAAATGATAGTATTGATGAAACACAATCTAGATAATTAAGACATAGCAAACATGGCTTTTAATCAGAAAATTGATATCACAGAAGTTTTGTCTTTGATGTGACAGAAAATATAGAGAATCAATAATTATGCTTTCAAATTAATAACCATGTAAATGGCACTGAATCAACACATCAAATGTGAGAATGTCTCAATGGGAGCCCGTTGCCTAAGCAAGGCATTATCGAGCCCTACAGAAGCAGTCCCCTGCACAAGGAAGCACTCGGTAGCACTCGCCTAGCAAGATGTTAGCACAAGCTAGAAAGCACTTGGTAGCACTTGCCTAGCAAGGCATTATCAAGCTGTACAGAAGCAGTCTGTTGCACAAGAAAGCACTCGGTAGCACTCGTCTAGCAATGTGTAAAGAAACGGTATGCTTGATTGACAAGCATTGCTTGCTGGTAGGGTGACATTTCATAGACAAAGTAAAGTGCTACCAAGAACACTCAGTAGTGATTTGCTTAGACTATGGGCTATGGGTCTAATCATGAGAAAACACAGTTACAAAACTTAATGACTGTAAAGCAAAATCAATATGTTATTGCCTCTTGACCATAGGATCAACTGCACTTTCAAGATAACTTTCAAAAAAAAATCTACCAAGTAAAAAAAGAAGTTACCAATTTTCAAGTTCAGCATTTTAACTTCCCCTGGTCATTGGGTTACAGATGGAAACCTGGGTTAAATGTGTCTCCCTAAATGCTGCTCCAGCAATTAGATTTCAGTATTATTTAATTGATAAATGATTGTGATTAATTTTCCATAAATTTGCCATATTTTAGTGTGATTGAGTGTTAGCATTGCTCTGGCACCTTTCTCACATATCTTTTATGTATGATTAAACCCATGGAAAGGTGGAAAGGATAAATTTCCCTATTTATACATTGCAAATGATTCAAAGGCTTATTAATAAGCTTTCAAAGTCTAGAGTATGACCAATATAAATATATATGATATATACATAGAAAGTTCAATAGTGCAAGAAGTTTCCGATTTTTACATGAAGTATTTATATGCAATTCTAAAGCTAATTCCCATAAGGTTATACAATGAAGAATTAATATATGTCTAATACAGTTAATGATATGTCATAGACGACTAATAGAAGATAATCCATGCTTTCAGTACAGTCCTGGTTCACCTTTATATACCTCAATAAAAACAGTATTATTCAAAGTAGTTCATTTATGTAAAATCATAAACATCTGAGAAGGGCTAATTAATAATTAATTAGATATATTGAATGTCATAAGTTTTGCAACATTTTAAAGCTGATATATTTCAGCAATCAATATTTGTGTTCATGTAAAACGTTACAAAATGATGTTTCTTTCAATGATGTATATATGTTAAATATGCCAGAATTGTTTCTGAAAATTAAAAAATCATGAGTTGTACAGTCTTGTTCAAATGTCCTTACTGCTTATTTGCTATATGCCTTGTATAATGCAAATAGCTTCTATGAGTTCATGTTTTTTTAGTTTGCTCACGAAACAATCCTTATTACATGGCTACTCCAAAATAGGGGGTCACAGTCTCAGAAGCTATCATTTGCGAGACATGAAATAAAGATATAGACACTAGATCATGAAAAAAGTTCTTGTCAATGACTTCATCGAACCTGTCACCTCAATCTTGATGATACTGTCACCATGAGGCTCTAAGAGATGTTACATTATTTGCATTAAGTTAATAGTTTGTTATCGTAACTAGTACGTTCTTGACTTTCCATCCTCATACCAAATTAATTTTAAACGCTGTTATATAATATATCCCTGGCTTAGAATGAGAAGGTTGTAACTACAAAATCAATATTTTGAGAAAACAAGACAAACTGTCTGTAAATCTCCCTTTACTTAAAGCAAGCTTTTTAATCTTCAGTTTGGTCAACATTAAAAGTTCTGACTTTCATGACAATAGGCTCATAAGAAGCACCTTATTATGTAGATTTCAAATATTCATTAGTCTTATAAGGTCGTAAGTGGCACTTTCGACCTTCTCATTCTAAGCCAACGATATGCATATCATGTACTGGATTATTTTTGATCATGCAAAGTGCTGAGATATGTATTATATCCCCTGCATGCGACTATTAGACATAAAATTGACATGAGTAAACAAAACTTCATTGATTTTAATGAAGTTTGTTTGAAAGTAAATGTCACCAGAAATTGTTATAAATGAACCATTATATGCTTAGATCGGTATGTATGCTATTATGTCTGGCTATGTGGGCTAAAAACGTATTTCAATAACCAAGGGGGTGTGTTACACTTATGTAACTTCACTTTATCAAAAATTCAAAGTATTGTAATGAAACTATTCATTATCTCCCGCAGCAGCTGCTTTAGTTACATGCAGACTTCAAGGTGGTCACATTCACAATGAGTGCAATTTTTTGTCCATACAGGAACACTGGAGTTTTCCATGAAAGCTACACATCGTACACTGTAAAATGTATACCAATAGTATGTTTGAAGTTACCTGAGGAGGTCAGCCAAAACTAAACTGCATTCAATAAACGCTTATGCCCCCTGGAAGCCATTTCAATAAGTCTAAGTCCAAAATTAGGTCAAGGTGAAGGTCAAAATGGAGTGTGGAGAGTGGTCATATAGAACATCCATGCAAGTTTGAAAGCTTTGTATACATGGCAAACCTGCCTAACGTTCATTAAAGAAAACGTCCGCCGCGAGAATTAGTTCGTCACGCGAATTCCTTATTGAACGATTATTATCAATTTCAAAATGGCCGAGATAGAAAAAGTAAGGCCCTTACTTTTTCTATTAGATTTTCAGCCGTAGATTGAAAATTAGGAACTCAGTTATACTTCTTTCTTGTTCTATTTATTCAGCTTTGGTATCCACACTGTATCACAAATGCAAAACACATACAATCTACAATTTATGCTTAAATCGCTAAGATTATAATTAATTAAATCAAATATTTATCTATCAGCCATCTTTGTTCGCTTGGCAAGCTATGTGTAAAGGTCGTTCGCGATTGGCTAACATGTTCCTGGCGACCTTATCGTTCATTAACGCGAACTCAGGTATTGTTCGCTTACGTTGGCGAGCGTTTTCGTTAATGAACGCACTGCTGGTGTCCGTTACCTAAGCAAAGCGCTATGAGAACTTTCCATGGGAGGTAATCCATGCCTTCTATATTTAATTGAATAGGAGGTAACTGAAAAGAGGCACTTGGTAGTGCTTTGCTAAGGCAATGGACACCTAATGAGCCTTGTTGGCATAAAACCATAAAACATTGATGACCCAAGGTGTGACACATGTAAAACTTGACATTTCAACCCTATATGAATTTAAAAATTTGTTTTTGAGAAATTTCGAAACTTGACTTATTTTGATGATTTATGAAATGATCAGATCAGCAGGGAAGCAACGAGATTAATACCCAATGTACAGAACTATGTAAATTAAGAACCTCCCATTGACATGTGAAATCAAACAATTAAATCCCAACAGATTTTAATTTATACAAATAACTTAAGTAATAAACAAATATTGAACAATATTTTAATATATAGAATGTATTTAATTGCGGAGGTGGAGCATTATAAAGTTCCGTAATCAGATGTTAATTACTTCTGTAAATATACCTGACTATATATACATAAACCTATCCTGGATATGTTCAAATGGTTTGAACTTTTATAATATATAAACTTCAAACTGTCATGACTTCCTTGTATAATTACTAGGTACAAATACATAACTAGTTAGAAGACTGTAGGCGTCTGTTGCCTTAGCAAAGCGCTATCAGTGTCTTCATTCAGTTACCTCCCCTTCAATTAAATATAGAAGGTATTGATTACCTGCCTAGGACTTTGCTTAGGCAACTGACACCATGTCCCATTGGGGGGGGGGGGGCGGGGGGGGGGTACTCAATATTGATCTAACTTATTTGGAGAATAAGGATAGCCAATGATATCGCTTGTTACTGACCAAGAGCTTAATACGGTGTAATCTGATTGGTTGTAATTAACCTTAAGTCAAGTTATAAGATCAATGTTAATACCACGCCTGGTACAATGAAGCAGAATGTAGCAGCTTGGTTCCAGCCATTTAAGACAGTGACACTCCAAAGTTCAAATGGAGATGGTATGGCTCCCATGTTTGACACTCATGATGGTATTCTTAATGCACCAGTCAATTGAAACACCCACTCCCCTCAAAGAAATGTTACAGTTGTATTTCCCTGCTATTTAGGGTGGAACAAAAGACCCACTCTTACAAGCAGTGCAGGGACATTGGAAAGGTAAAAACATGGTACTTTTCCCCACTATCCCTGGCCCCTTCTCCGGGCTGGGGGCCGGGTTTTCAATTTACTGGTGCATAAATTGTAACATTCAAGTTTTAAAACATTGTATATTCCATTTTACAAATAAAACATCAATAATTGCCAAATTGCCTTTTTATATTAATCTACACCAGGTCCTGTTTTTAAATGTATTATAATACAAGATCAAATTCTATAAATTTAAGTTGGCATAAAAACATACATGCAAACCTTAATTTAAAGCTATTGAAGAAATATTTCTTTATCCTACAAACTAGAATATTCAAAGTTTTGAAATTGTATTCAGAAATATATATATAATAACATAGGGACATTGTATGACAGGAAAAACTTTTTTCAATAGGATACAACACAAAATTTGAAAATCATTCATTTGCGTGTTTGCAATATTTTATCATTAAATGAATACATATGACAACGTTTCACTATTGAACATTTAGTCTGTGTGGGTCTATTCATAAATGATTGCAAATATTTACAAAGACTAAATTGCATATTTTTTCTAACAAGAATTATATAATAGCATTATCATCCAGTTACAAATATAACTAATTGTTTACATTGGTCTAAGTTATGAAAATATGAAGTTTTATCACAGTTGTCTGAAACCCCTATATTGTAATTTCAATTCTCCTGGCACCTGTCTCATATTGGACAGTGATCGAGTGATCCAGCTTGTAATAAAATAATTTGAAAAAAAATATCGAAGGTTAAGGCTAAAATAATTCACTCTATCCTTTAAATCTGTAATGAATCAATATAAAGTGATCAAGCTTGAATTAAAATAATTTGAAAAAAATATCTAAGCTTGAAGCTAATTATTATTTCATTTTATTGTAAAAATCTACTTTGAATCAATATCATATATCAGTGTTTTCCACCTTAAAAAAATGTAGAAAAGCTTTGAGGAGCATGTAGCTCATGGTACAACCTGGTTGTGTCTGGAATGTTACAGTACCCAGGTAATTGAATTTAAGATTGAATAATAAAATGTTGAACATTAGAGGTCTCCATATCTCATTAAAAGTGCTGTGTTACTAAGCACCCTTATGCAGACATTATATAACCCCCTGTTTAATTATACCGTGGGTGAAGTGGAGCAATGTGGGTTATTGTTTTCCCCACTGAGTTTGACCAGTGGCTCAGATAGGATCAAACCCAGGATCTCTTGATTCTAAAGTTTGGCGCTACCTAGATCAAGGCCAGCGCTCCCTAGTGTAGTCAGGGAATGGATAACCTCCCTTGTGGAGTGTTACAGAGGGGAGCTTTTTACCTTTGGCAATGGACTTTTGAAAGTCAATCTGAAACTATAATGGATGCCACTTGTTATATATCGAATACTACTCGTAAATAGCTTCAGTATTTTGCCCTATGTTTCAGAAATGCCTGAAACTTTTAATGCATACATTATATTAACAATATAATTTCATATCAGAATGTAAAGAAGAAAATAGAAGAGATAAAGAGTATCATACTTCAGACTCAGTGATATTGGTCGCTGCTGTACGGTTATCAGTCGTAACTTGACGCTCTCCTGGTGCGAGCTTGCCGCCCGTCCGTACAGATGTCGTCCACGCATTCCTCTAGGAGTTATAGAATTACGTCGGTACTGCATAATGTCAACTACATCTTACAAGGTAATTCTATGTCCATGGAATTATATTTCTTAAGGTAAATAACAACTACCGTGAGAACTTAAATTTCACGTAAATGAAATATTCACCATATAAGTCAAAGCTCACGTACAACCATTGGTCAATACAGTCCTTATGTCATACATGTATATTCCTCACTAATATTCATAGTCGCAAATAAGTAATGAACTATATTCTCGTCAAAACACTTGTTAAGTGCCATTAATTGCAACTATATTTTCATTCAAACACTCGTCAAGTGCTATTAATTGCCATATTCCATATTGTAACGATCCAGTTTTCCGATCTGTCACACAAAACTTGTAATGTTTGCATCAAGTTACTCCAACAATAATATCCCAATGAACAATAATATCCCAATGAACGTCCGTATGAAAGAGTTAAAAGCTTTTTCCTGCTATACACCGTCTAGCTTTTTAGTATTCATATTTCCATATGTAATCAACCCACTACCCTCAATGGAAGCAGACCCGCACCAATACAGATAGAGACTTTTAATGAATTCGCTTTTGAAAGCCTTGAAAGCCGAACAATATCCTCTATGTCATATTTCCATAAGTCAATATAAACAGTAAGATCTAAACACGACAAGTGATATGGAAAATTTTTAAATCTAGTAATTGAAATTTATTCCCTCTCATTATCAACTGTAAATTTATTCCAATTCACAAGGCGAAATATATTCAAAAAGAGTTTGATCTAATCGCGACCGTTGTACTATAAGTCTGCTCCTTTAGTATAGAGATTTATACATTTGATTCAACGGCATTTTTCCCGTACTATGTTTACGTTAAAACTATTCATCAAATTGTAAACCTATAACACACGAAAAATCAATCATATAAAAAATAAAAAAGAAGCTTTTAAAAGATTTGTACAGAGTCTTCTAGTTTTCAATCCATTGGAGAAGATCTTGTTTCAAGAATTAACCCCGATCGTTAAAAGCTGCACGAAAACATTAAGTACATCAAGCTTCGGTAGACCTCTTGACATGCTATTATTTTAAGAAAAACACAATGAATATTTCCAAATTTTGTAATCCAGTCGCTATGATGTCCCACATTGCACTAATCTACCACCACAATGGATTTACTGACAATATAAATTACCATATTTTAGCGATTTCAAAATATTTATGTACCAGTTTATTAATCTCTGTTAATCTTGTGAGAATAGTCGGTAAACACCGGAATAAATTCTCAAGCCCTCTTCATATACACTGGACACATATACTTTAATTTTTATGGTCATACAACATTAACTAGTAGTTCATAATAATCAAAAGTTGGTAAAGTCTAATGCACAAAAAGGGATTTAAAGGGTTCTTTTAAAATTGACGCAACATTAACAAATACATAATAAAGACAGTGAATAAATCTGGACTAGTTTTGTTTTAATCTGTCATCAAGTATGGTACAATGTAATCTATGGCAAACTGTAAAATTAGATCACAAGAGGGCTCTATTGTTGAGAAGTACTTAAATCACGATATCTAGATTAAAATACAAACATACATTGTTACCCATGACAAAGATAAAGCTACAATCAGTGACTGCACAAGTATATCAGAATATCAAACATAAATATTCAAACTTTAAGTCTCCATGGAACAGATTAACTGTTAATACCTAAAAATAATAAAACATGGCATAAACATTAATTTCCATGTAAGGGACGAAAAACAGTAATTTGTGATTATTTAAGTTGTAAAAATTTCACTTTCATTATTGCAAACTCGATAATGACATGTGAAAAAATATGAACATATATCTTGATTTAAATATTCATTTAAATTTCAATAAATTGTCTTTCTTAAGGAAAGTCATATATTCCCTGCAAGAGGCATTTTAGATCCAGAAAAATAATTCATCATGAATAAACATAATTTTGGACACATATTTCTTATAACACATATTTCTTTGGACATATATTTCTTATAAAATATCAAGACATACAGGCTAATGCGGTTGCCCTACCACATCCCCCTCCATTATAATAAACAAATAGAGCAACGTTATTTGTCTGATGACTGCTACAATATTTTATTAATAGAATTTCAAATTCCTGTTATTGTGCCATGTAAGAAAAGGGAGATAAACCTTACAAACTCAATTACAAGCAATCTGCTAACACAGAAAGGGAGACTACTGTAATTTATACAAACATATTAGTAAATCACAGTTATCTCTCTTCAATCTGCTAGCTAAGCACATTTCTACATAAAATACGGGTTAAAAGGTTTGGCTAGGCTTATATTTTACTAGCATCATTTCAATGGGAGTAATTATGAAAATGTTTGTGTATAGTTATGTGACAAACTGCTTCAGTGCCCAGTGAGTATCCTAATCTAAAACTTAAAAGCAAGAAATTAAAATGTGCAACCATCTTATGTGGAGCTTTTTAGGACACATATCAAGAATGGTCTCCCTTGATAGCATAGTTTTAGTCTTTGACTATAATGGGATTGTCTCCCTTCCATATGCCCTTGCATATATCTATGGAGTAAAGGGTTAATGGTACGGTCATGTGACACTTTTAATGTTCTAAACATCCGCTTTGTTAGTGAAACAGCATTGGGTTTTGGAAGTGAAATTTAGTATAAAGCCTTATTTTTACTTTTGAAGAAGTTTGTGCAGTATGCAATCTGGTAAACTTTGATGATATCAAACTGTGACAAACAGACATTGATTTTTGTCCAAACTTTATTCTCCTGTAAACCAAACATTGATTGTCAATATTGAATACATTGTGATAAAACATAAGTCTGTTCTAGACTGTAAATTTAAAGTATATTTTATGACCTTTAGAATGTAACATCAATCGGAGAACAAAAATCAATCCATTTTCACATTTCATCCACTGCAAAGCACTTTTTTAAGCAAGCTATTTCCTAGCATAGTGTTTTGCGTGTTCAGTATTGCTTTATTTAGGCAATGGGCTCCAGATTACTTCATACACAACCATCAACATTTTATTGAATTATACAAATAGTTTTGATGATTATACACAAGTCAACCAGACACTGATATTTACATAATCCCAATATTATTGATTACATAATAACCTGCTGTTTGTCCTGATCTTTCAAATATGTAAAAAAGAGAAAGTTATCGTTTATTCTATTGATGTAGCTTGATACAATATGCATTTATAATCTTTCGCCCTCAGTATTTCAGGTTGTAAAGATGGTTGTGATGGTACTTTAAAGTGATAATGATATATTTGATGTGATAGATTCTAGCGATTAACTGGTGATCTGACACCAATTATATGACACCAATTATATGACACCAATTATATGACACCAATAATATACACCATAATATGACACCGTTATATGACATCATTATATGACACCGTTATATGACACCATTATATGACACCATTATATATTATGACACCATAATAACATTTACATGACACTATAATGTGACACTCTAATGTGACACAATTATATGACACCCTAATATGACACCCTAATATGACACAGTTATATGACACCATAATATGGCACGATCATCTGACCCTGTTAATCTGGCACCAATCATTTGGCACTAAATTATCTGACACCTATGATCTGATACCAAGAATACAGTCATTGATAATAGAAAGTTATGGTGTAATCAAATTGAACCGAAGTTAATGATATGAATTGTTACCCTGCCTAATGAGGATGTTATTCAAATGTTTTATAAATAACATCAAAGCAGGTAACAAAATACTACGACAACAAATAATTAGTTGTTATGTAAACACACAAGGTGTTCTTAGAGTCAAAAGCACCTGTGACGACTTGATTTAATCAACCAATGAAAACATGTTTTGCAAAGTATTGACCAATCGGCATCCAGCAGGGTATTCTCAATAAACATTGAACCGGATTTCTCCACAAATATTTAGTATATATATATATATTCAAATCTTCATGGCTTCTAAGGATTTTAATGGATGTCTTAAAGCTAGTTCAGTCATTACAATTTATGGGCATATAATTATCAAAAGCTTTCCAAAGTTTGCAAATCGTACATAATGCATGAATATTAAGACACCATGCAGTCATATCAAAGTTCAAACAAGTTTTTTCCTAATTCATGTTTAAGGAGCTTATCAAATTCTCTCATGACTAATTACTCACAAAATATCATTAAAACACCAGTGTTTGTATGTGATACACTGCACTTTACAGCCTCTCCAGAGCAGTCTTTGTAGAGCAACTACCTCTCTATAACAATACCTTCAAAATTTCATGAGGGTATTGATATTTAGAGCCGGACCTTTCTGCAAGAATATATTACAAGGTCCTTGCTTTGAATACATCAATTTCCACAAGCAAATCGTGCAATATAGGTATTTCAGATTTGTGATTGTATTACATCTCGAGCGTCTTCGTGATACTCCCCGATTATGAAAATATACAGTCGGTGCTGTAAACGTAGACAATATATCAACCATTAAATTATGCTTATCAATAGTGACAAATTAGCCAAGGTATACTATAATTTAAAAAAAGAAGTAAATCTTTGTTGAGCAACAACCTCTATACAATAGTCCATATTTGCAGCTACCAAAGGGTGCTGTTATACAAAGGTTAAACAGTAAATTCTGTTTGGTGAACTTAAGTCATCTTGCATTCTTGGACACCTTTGAAACAACTTGCAGTAATTTTTTTATCAATACCGATGTCAATGACACTTACAAAATGAAATTGAATGTTGTTTTACCTGTATTGTACACACATTTCTGTCCTTTGTAATGACCGGACCACTTCGTGTCACATACCCATTAAAACACCAACATTGCACACTGCATGCATAATGCATTAACGAATCTGATAAGTTACACAATAAGTAGCCATTTTTTATTAAGATTTATATCAAATCATTGGATTTTGTTTCAGCCTGACAATAAATATGCACCAGAACGGAAGACATAGCACTATAATGTCTTTACCGAATGGGTGTATACATTAATCATGAACTATAACCATGTATGGCATTATTAATTTATTGCTACAGAGCCTTGTTTAGTCTGAAACCGCCATTAAAAGTTTATTTCTTTTCCTTAAATAGATACACATTGAAATACTAAGACAAGATTAAATGAACGAATGACCAACAAACAGTACAAAAATGTAACAGGTAAAAAAAACTGTTCTAGGCAAAGAAAAAAACATGGAGACCAGATTTTGCAGACTGGTTGGAAGTCCTGTTGACATGTAACCATGGTAATTCTTCCACATTGAAAAATTAAATGGCATTCAAAATATCATTGGATTTTCTGACAGACTGATGGACACCCTTGATGTTGTCAGGAAATGATTTTGTTTGGCTATTTCTACCAAATGGACATATTTTAGGTACAAAGTTCTTAAGATAGGCCACAAAACCCTAAAATGCTAACATATCAGATTTACTAGTTTTTTAACCACATAAAACGGCTTCGTATTAAAGAACCTTCAAACTAACACCAGGAAGGTCAACCAGTTATTTAGGTAGTACCTTAAAGTTATGACATACAAATATTGGATTCTTAGTGATTACTCACTGTTTAGAGATAATATAATAATAAGGTCTCTGTGTATCAATGACCATTGAATTTGAATATTTATACATACCAATACTAAATGGAAATAGTAAAAGTATTTTTTTTTTTTAAATATAATAATAAGGTCCAGAGTATCAAAGACCACTGAATTAATATTTTGTCACTATAATCAATACATACCAATAGTTGATGGAAATAGTAAAAGTTACGAAAACAAACATAATGAAATAAAGAAAACAAAAGTACTGTTTATATACTCACGATGTATGTGATACTGATTCCTGTATCGGTGATGTAGAATCTGACTCTACTGGTGGTACCCAGTAATCTGAATATAGTCCAAGACGTGATGTCTCCTTAAACCGGGTCCGAATCTCAACCATTTTTCTTCGGAACTTTGCTACATAGTCAGGAAATGACATTTTCGTCACCGCCATTCACACGTGATATATGTTCTTGTTCTTCAAACCATTTATAGTTATAAGACACTAATTAATTCATAGTTGTTTTTGTCCGTTTCAAATCAATATTTATAACTTTCGTTCGCCTCGGTATTTAGTACTTATCTACACAAATTAAACGAGACAATAGAACTTATCCACCAGCTTCAGAACTTATCTGCCAGACTCCGTGGAGAATAATAAACAGTAGTTAATATATAAAACATTCATTATCAATGCACGCTTGAAGTAATTTCTCCGTTCAATAAATATTACATCACCGTGCATTGTCCGCAAACAATAAAACGTCCGATGTAACACAATGCAACCATATAAGTCTCCTTTCTGAAGATCTCATTACGAGCTTCACTACAATGTCACCACATCACCACATCGTAAAAATGAGAATATCACATCAACAGGAATCAAAATCAATCCTTCCGATAAATACATTGGAGATTTTCCCCTGTCACCAGATAATCTGCCCTAAAAGCATCAGAAATCGTAACTGTAACTCTATATAAACTTGGTACAACCTCCACAAAGTTAATTAAGTTCAACGTAAATTGTTTATTCTAGAGTGGTGAGGTTTTCAGATAACACCTGATATTTATTCCCGTTAAATCATTGTTAATGTACACATGAATCCATTGTTTAAAAGTTTTCCATCAAAAGCACTGAAAAGATAAGTGAATTATTGAGCCTCCAGTTTAAGTAGAGGACAAGTTTTAGGGCACAGCCCAAAACTTGAAGTTACATAAGATAACCTTTCAATGGGTTCTTATGACAAAATATATTTTCTTGAAGTGACACCGAAAGTTTTAAGTATCGTGTCAACAAACACATATTTTATCAAACATTGCAAAACTTTTATAGCTTCTTTCAGATCATAAATTGTTCAACAATTTTTTTCTTTTGAGGTAAAAATGACACCAGTTTTTAATTTATTTCGCTTTTTATGGCCTTTTTTTCACTCTTGGTATTGGTTTAACTGATTTAAATTAATAAACAACATTGCTTTAAATGATTTCATTTCAAAATTATTGTCTTTGGTTTAATACGGTATTTGAAATTTGTCTTTGGTTTAAAACGATTATTGAAGTTGTCTTTTGTTTAATTGATTATTTATTTTTATGTAATAATTAACAGAAGATTGGAGCTCCAAATAAAAATGATAAAAATACAACAACATAATGTATTACAATATTATATGAATTGTTTAAAAAGAGCCAAGAATTTGTTTTGTATCAACAAATTTATGAAAATTATATATAAAGTATACATATGTACCATGGCAGCAAATTATGTAATGTCTGATGTAGTTATAGCCAACTCTGATATAAATTAAACACTAATATAATAATTATATATCCAATTATGATTCCATATACTGGGTATCACATAATAAAATAAAAATCTTTCAAAAATCCTAGGTATAATATAAGCAAATAGATGGTTATTAAACCTTGCACAGAAAATTTCACAATCATTATAACTGTATCTGAATGCAAATATTTTCATTTAGTATTTATTTAAAACCTGTCCGCTTTTTATACGTTTAATTAAAGTTTAGACGGGACGTTTATCCAGCCAATTGACCTCCAGATCATTGTATTACAAAGACCAATGGAAAGTACATAAATGTTCATGAAAATATTCTAAATAAACAAAATAATAATAAACTACCACTTTCAAAGGTATATACATGTATATATATACATGAAAGTGTATGAATGAATACCGTCAGGGCGTCATCGGCTCAAGTGGTCTTAACAAAGAGTGGTTCCGAAAGCTTTCTTTTGATAGCAACAGGATGTGGCTAGTTGACTGGCAATCCCAGGACAGGACATATCAGTCTTTAAAAATGGAACTAGTATTGGTGTATACAGGTCAAAAACCACCAAGTAGAATTGTTCTTCAAAATCTAATAATCAATAGAAAGAGCATCCAGCTTCAAGAAAATTAAAAAAAATTAGGGTGTCATGCAAATGTGGTGAACAAATTTTCTGACACATATAGATTGACTTAAAGTTTTGTTAGCCCCAACACTACTTTGCTATTCAAGCCTGATTACCAAATATTTCTAAATAAAACAATTTCACTACATCACATACATGCAGACAAAGTATTTAAACCCAATTTAATGATTCTGATGCAGATTTTGGTCCGCATAGGCAGGAAACAGGAGTAGCAGTCTATATTTCACCGCTGAAAAATTGCCAGGGGAAACAACTGGACAATTATTTCAGGCTGTACTTTTAAACACAAACTTAGACAAAATAATTTGAATTACAAGAATTCAATAATAAATTAGTCAGCGAAAATATTGGCCAATATTCTGACCTAATTCTCAAGGCATGTCAAAAATATCAAAATATGTTTAACATTTTTAAGTTGATCTTTTTATCAGTATTCAAAACAAACAACTTTATATCACATTATTGCATTAGGGAACGGATGAAAAATATTTACATAGAAAATCCCTCTGCCTATCAATCGTCATTATTTATATGAAGTCGAGTTATAATTCCATAAGATATCAACCTAACAGTGTCCGTACAGTGTCCATAAATAATTCTTATATGCCAGATATTAATCTTTCGATATCTGCCAGTCAAAGAACTATGTGAAACAATGTCATCTTTGACAGAAACCGGCCGACAGCTGAAATGACATTTCAAAAATTAACAAAATGGCGTAGGTTGGACAATATCGGTCAAGTAGAATTTTCAAATATTTTTATAAGAAATATTGTAATGAATAACTTGCAGAGGTATACATATCAAATAATGCAATGGGTAAGCAAACATTTTCCAAAGTAGAAAAAATGCTAACTAAATATTTTGAAATAATAAGCTTTATAAAGAAGTAAATCTAAACCATGAAAAGGGCAACTCCTCCTACTTGAATTGTCTGTAACATTGACCAAATATGGTAAAACAGTGTTTATAGATAAAAGTTTGAGTGATTTTCTCATTAATCATGTCATCTGCATGGATGTTTATCATAATGTGAGTCTAAGTTCACTGTCAACGACTGATAGAATTCAAGTGGTCTGCTTTTCACAACATGAAATAAATATAAATCTTCAGTACTAATTCAAATGGTTGACGTTTGTAAGTTAAACATTGATCATATATATATCTATATCTTACTTCATTTACTGTTAAGTGCAACAATATGAAGAATGTCTGTTAAAGTTCAATGTAACGCCCAATTTGAACTTTCTTCAATTTCTCACTCAAACACATTCACTGTAATCTTACACTTAATTAGAATTCATTTACTCAGAATATACCGTTGTACTTTCAGTATACTTACAGAGTATTTAGTATAATTAGTATTTAATACTAGAATTGTTTTGGGTTCTTTACGCAAAAAAGTATTGTCTCCAACAAAAGGCCATAACTCTGGCAATATAATCATTGGCAATATTCATGATAGGAGTATACAACCATGTTAATGAATTATTCATATATTCATAGAGTATTTATTACATTTAAAAAAGTTAATATGACTATTGAATTATTCATGGATATAATTAGTTTATAATGCAAGAGTATGTAACAAAAATTATGGATGAATTATTCATAGATGGCAGGGGCGTAGCCAGGACCTTAGCAATGTGTAGGCCCGTAGGCAAAGATGAAAGAAGTAGGGGGTCGGGGGGCATGCTCCCTTGGATTTTTTTTTATTCCATGAAAGGTACTGGTGCGTTTTGACGTATATTTAGGAGATCAAATTTCAAGTTAAACTTTAAAAATATAAAAAAAATTCTCGAAATGATGTGTAGGCCCGGGCCTAATGGCCTAGCGGCAGCTACGCTATTGGATGATACAGTGTTGAATTTTCAATACATTTTGTATATCATTGCAATGCAGGATTATCTCACAGTGGCTACACATAGATAAACAACCTGTATGTCATTTTAATTAAATTCAGTGCATTTGATTTATTTTTCTAGAATTATTGAGTTGTTTTTCAGAGTTCAATGCAGTCCCTTAATACAAAGTTATATCAATAATTCGGAGGCTCCAACTAGGACAAACAAAGAGCTTGCAATCAGTGCATACCCTCACATACAGACAAAAATATCTAATCTAGTCAAACAATAGAAAGAACTAAATTAGTTTTCGTAAATAAATCGAAGCAACTAAATCAAAAATTGATAAATAACATATGAGATGGTTTAATCAAATATTCAACAAAAGGCTGTTTACATTTGATTAAAATTTCTATAAATCACATGAAATTTTAAAGAAAAAAATGTCTGAGGAGTTTGTGTTTTAGCCCTGTAAGACTTGTGAAATCTCCATGCAATATTTACACTTGAAAGTAATCCATAAGCATAATATATTAGTAAACTGACTGAATCACTTATTCCTGTATAGGTTTAACTTCTCACAGAGATACAAAGTCCCCATGCATTCAAATATATTTAGAGAAATTGCTAGAATATAAAGCATGTTTTCTTTAAATAATAAAGTTCTGCCATCAGAATTCAATGTTTTAAAATTTAGCCAAGTGACTGATCCCTGATACTTGAAGACGTTATAATCACTGATCCCATGTTTTATTGTGCTCAGATAGGTTACACTGTATAAAGCTTATGAATATTTCATTTTTATTTCTTCATTTCAATATATCTGATCAAACAATTAAAATCAAATTAAACATTTTGTGTTAATTAGAACTGGTTGAGTAGAAGACGCTATCATTCGTGCGTATAAGAGTCCATTTAACAGTGGAATTTCTGACATAATTATGAATACAGGGAGACCATAATTCCATTATCACGTTATGTATTATCCTTAATCAAACAAACAATTATGAAATTAAAATGGCACACATTGTGACAATTTCGCTGCGATTATGTCAATGTCATGACGGTACAGCCTGCCCCCTTATATTATATTATCCAAATTATATTATCCAAGTTATACAATTATTAAAAATAAAATTCCATGATTCTCAATTTATCAAATTTATCAGGTTGATACTTACTTAAGTTGATGTTTTAATTGGGTGTTAATTGCCTTATGTTGAACACTGAAGTGAGATAAAGCTCTGCAGGAGATTTTTAATTGACACTTAACCATTTTAGGGGACAGACAGTTGTGAAACAAGTTCTACTATCCATATAAATCTGACTCCTGATAGTCCATATTCACTTCAAGTGTTGGCAGGTAAGAAGGAAGCTATGATATTTATTTGCTTATAAGACAACTTGGATTATAAGACACACCTCAAGCTTTGGACCAGTAAATTGGGCTTTTTGCATAGACCCTCATATAAGTCCAGTCCAGTTATCTTAAAAGCAAGTTTATATGGTAGCTTTAATAATATAGTCGAGCTAGGGTATTCTGACAGTGATGTCATTGTTAATGTGTACCAAAAAGATTAAACCCATTGCTTAAACAGGTAGAGTTTAGTTTGGTATTAAACTGTTGGTATAAGCGTATATACTTGTTTTTACACTGTGGATTGTCCTAACTAGACTGTAAGCACATTCAAAGCAAGGGAGATTGTCATAACAAGCTTAAGGGAGCTCATCCTCTACCATCAGCCACTCAAAATGGAGTCACAGCTCAGCTATAGAGACATTTTTAACCAACTTCTAAATTACAAGCTATAAGTTGCATTATTGTATTACAATTTCAATCCAGTACATTATGGACTAAATTATTTTTATGGATTTATAAATACCTATGTGTTACAACATTAGTGACATGCATTTATTTACAGCCTGAGACCTGACCTCATAAATAAAAGGTAGAAAGTTTTAAAGCGGGAATTTTTTTTTTAAAAAGCACATTTTAAGAATTGATAAAAAATTAACAATTAATGTGATAAACAAGAATATGTTTACACATATTTTTAAAATACCATAAGGCTACGTAAATGCAGACTTTTTCAGCCCGAAAAACATATAATTGTAATAATAATAATTGAAAAAATTTATATAGCGTTTTATATAACAAGTATCTAAAGCACTTAACATGCGAAAGTCAGCTAATGGAAAGTTCATTAAAAGTCTAAAAAAAATTCAATTGATTATCATTCATATGCAATTATGAACAGATGCATTTTCAATATCTTTGACTGTCAGAGAGTCAATGTGCCTCATATTCACAGGAAGACCGTTCCATAAGGACATGATTGCCAAAATGCAAACTTTCAAATCATGTATTATATATTGCATACAAGCTCCATTTTGGGTAGACGGGTGAGGTAAAAGAAAGTGGAGTTCAGCATTTAATGCAAAAGCAAACTATGACGGGAGCCCTTAACCACTTAAGTTTGTGTCTTCAAAGAAAACAGAACAAATAATATACCCAGTATGACAAGACTATATGTTTGATGTCCAAGATATACGGCCATTCATTGGTTATTAACCTGTCCATGTCAACATCTAATTCTAATAGAAAAATATACAATCCTTATAATACAAAAAAGTCACTTACTATAAACCAAGAGATTATTTGAGCAAAATCAGTTTGCAGAGTTCATGATTGGTAGAAATTCGCGAAATTATGTAGGCACGTAAGTGTCCGAAACATTAACAGGGATATCGCAGGAGACTTAACAACATAAAAATTTGTATAAAGCCATGAATATGCAAACGATCAGCAAAATGCAAAAGTATTCATGAAAGTAAATAGGTTTACAGTAATACACTAGTAAGGCTTTCTATTGGCCTTAAGTATTTGCCCAACTTTTTCATCCAATCAGCCACCATGGTTTTGCGTCTTCTATTCCTTCTTCATTAAGTTGTAATTAGAAACATGTGCTAGTAGACCATTTTAATCACTGAACATAAACCTGCTGCTCTACAAAGGAGGTCACTTAGAACCACAATGTAGACCACCTGATGGCTCACAAAGGTATGGCTACTATTTAGATCAAACCAAGGTTTGAACATTATAACATTCTGAATACATGTTAAACACCTGAATATGCAAAACTTACTTCAATGAACTATTATAATACAATATTATAATATTTTATAACAGTTATTAATTATGACAGTACTTGTCAATTTTACGTTAATCATTTCATTCCTTCATATTTTTACTACCTTGATGCCAGAGTTCATTTTAACGACCCTAATCAACAGAATTCTTTCATTTCATTCAAACTATCATTGGCATTATATATTTATAGAAAATATATTAAAGAATTTAGGGCCAATAAGTGCACAATAATCATATCTTTAGTTTGACTATTAATCTTAAATGACAGATACACAATTTAATTCAGTTGTCAGTAAATTTAATTGATATTAATATTAAATTACAAATTGTATGTTAAGAAGTTTAGACTGATTTTTACAATGATTTATCAATTTTGATATAATACATGTGCAAGAATAGATAGATAAATTTACATTGATGTGCGATCTAATGAGATCAAATAGTTCAGAATATATAATTTAATGAACTTAATAAGCATTATTTAATTGTACAGGATATAATGGCACAAAATTAGGGTTGATTACTCAGGAATAAGTTATTTTGAACAAGCAATGCATAGTACGATGACATGGACTACCTCAGTCGCCATTTGACCATGTCAAGGGCCATAACTCTACAAAATACTGAATGAATCTGATTCAAATACCTAAGGAACCTGACTAATATTCCTATGAAATTTGATGAAAGTAGCTTAATTAAACACTAATTAAGTTTGGTGCATCATAACATTTTGGATAGACGGACAAGGACAAATCTATATGCCAAAACTCCAAATCAACATCAGTGGTGGAGGGGGTTACATGCAAAAAATTATTGATATTATTGTTTTACATATTACAAATTGTATCATGTCATAATGTTGATCACATTAAAATTTTTATTGAAATAATAATCATTATTATTCAATATTATTCAAATGTTTTAAGTACTAATATTAAAGTGTGTTTTGTCATGATACCTATTTCAAGATACAGTGTATCTCGTCAATATTTACATATCATAGCAATGTTGTTTATTAATTGAAAATTAATTTGATTTATACTGAAAACAGTAAATAAAACTCCTACCATAATTATGTTATAAACAAAATCTTTATATACCAAGATGACTTTAAAAAATCCAAGATGTTTGTTTTATAATATCCAATCACAAAAACATAAGTTTAAATCATATAATGCACTTTGCTATAAACAAAATCTTTATATACCTAGATGACTTTAAAAAATCCAGGACTTTTGTTTTATAATATCCAATCACAAAAAAACACAAGTTTAATCATAAGCATTGCATGCACTTGTTTACATGTTACAAACAAGCGAAAGTGAAAAAAACGTTGAATACCGAAAGTTGAAACGAGCAAAATCTGTATGTAAACACGAAACACTTTAAAGTTAACCTTCTGATGACAATGTAGAATATGGCAGGATAATCCACCAGGGAGATAAGTCAATAGTTTGATATAAAATACAAAATCTTCGGGTAGAGTATTGTTGTGTCATTGGTATTAATACGCCCTACATTGTTAAGTGCTCAGGATAAGCTAAGCACAATGATAGATTTGGATAAAATATTTTATACATGTGAATTAAAAAATTAATCAACCCTCATTGTAAGAGATAAAACAATGGAGTATTGATTTTATTTTATTTACAGTCGGACCCGGTAGTTTATAGCCACTAGTCAGCTGGACGAATACACTCATATATTTTTTTTTTAATGCCGAGCAAAGCCTTTATTTGCCAGTCAGCTTTCTGCTAGAATATGGCAGGCATATTTATGAATGGGCCTCCACCCGGATATTGCAGAATTACCGGGTAACAGATGCAAAGTTTGTAAACTTCATGGTGAAGATACCATGTGACCTTTTGGCTAAGACTGCAAGTCACAAGTAAAAATCTATCAACCAAAGGTTTGAAACAGCCATATTAAGTACTTTATTCTTTGACCAATATTAACCAGACAGGTTCCACGCTGAGAAGGAGCACTATCTATACCACTGAAGATGTTCAATAGAAGGTCATGCAGTTTTAGCCCGAAACCTTAACTCAACTGCTCTCCATGCAGTTGACCCTATTTCAGGCAAAAACTGTCAGACCCGTTTCACAAAAATCTGAAAGTATTTTTACGCATACAAGGTACCAGAAAGACGAGTCTATATGTCACCAAAGTTTTTGGAAGCCTATTTAAATCCAGTACAGAACGAAAACAAGGTCACACTGACAGAGAGCTAAATCCAAGATTAAATTAACAAAACAATATTAAAGTTAAATTGTACGAAATAAATCCAAATTTAACACACAATTACTTTTTTCCTTTTTCTTCCAATAATAAGAAAGGTTTAAGAAGTAGATCCCTGTATATAATGTCCTTAAAATATATCATATATAAGTACAGTATGTCACACCCAAGTCTTAAACCCTCAACATGCATGTCAACTATTTTTCAAAGTTTCATAATATATAAATAATAACTCAAACAGTTAAGCACAGGCTTTATATACCAGTTCATATAATTATGATTGAAGTACAGATTAAGCTACGACAATAAACTTGACTTTTTTAGTCTTAACGGCGGAAGATATAATTTGGACAGACTACAAGTATCATATTGTCCTGGTCGGTACCAAGCCTGATATCGGCTTTGAAAGAATCACATTGTTATGTACCCATACTATCTCCCGTACACTTGTCTGTTTGCAACTCCGATTTTTTTCAGATTGCCAATTTTTGCTTCAATAAAACTTTACATGAGGGCAATTACGCATTCAAACAGTTTTTAAAAGCCGTAATTTTTCAGCAATATAATAGAACAGAGAAATACTCCAACAGTAAAATATGTATTAAAGTTTTTTTGAATCGATAACACAAATTTGATTTAATCCTAATATGACAGTATGTATGAATTTTATGCTTATTTGATGTGACCACTGTCACAATGTATTGTATGGCGATAAGTTCAACTCTTAACGTAATAAGATACCATTTTTCTGTGGCCCCTATCTTTGCAATCAATCAAAATACAATATACGAGTATACAATGTATCAGATTGAAAACTTATGAATATATATTACCATACTGAGTCATACACATAAATCTATTAATGATTGGAGTAGCTTACTTTTTTACAATGTTCCGATTGTTTCCTCTCAAATTTTCCAGACAGACAAAAAAACACAAGAATCAGTTTGTTTGCAATTGTTTCCTATAGCAACAGGGACCACTGTATCTATAAGTTGAATGGCCCATATTTCAATTGTACTTCCAGATGAATGTTACGCAACACTTGACCATTCTCATGAATCAGTGTATAGTCAAGTCCCTGTATTACGGGTGAAAAACACGCTGGTTGAATGAGAATGCACTCGACACGGTATAGGAGTTTGAAACAACCTTTATTGGTTCCTTGACAAAAAGTCAACTAGAATGATTTTTTTACGTAAAATCATCATTGTTATTTCTTCCGAAAAGGCAATAATCATCAAACATAAAATTGTTGACAATAATTATGCACAACCAGACATGGTACCATTTCTATGTAAGGTTTGATTGAAATCAGATCAAAAGTTAAGGAGAACAGACATATTTTATGACATAAGTCCAGACAGACATCTAAACAGACATGTGGACAGACAGACAAACATCCAGGACAATATCTTCTCCACTACATGTATATGAACATTGAATATAGCAAATATTTGCCTTGACTGTATGGCTGAAGAGTTACAAATTGATTTGTACTTCTGTTCTAGTTATGGCAATAAAAGATTCTTGTGTCTAGTCACCTTTGGTCTAAATCAGCAACTTTTGTAACATTAACCAAAACTAGAATTCAATAATCGCTCATCACATTAAAATCTAATCATTGATTGTACAGAAAACATTTGTCTCATGTTTTGTTTATTGTTACAAATGCACTCAAGAGTCAATTATGATGGAATGATACATTAACAGATTGAATGACAAACCAGGTATTTTTTATGCGTGTGCATGCAGATTGAATGAGTCTTTATATTTGATATACCTGTGAGTGCATGCTATATTGTCTGGGGTGTCGCTGTGGAACATGTATGTGATATTATTGTTCTACATGATGGAACACTGTTTCTCACAGATTGTGAAGAATCATGACAATAGTGTTGGGTTTCAAATCACTTCGTGCAACAAGATATAGACCATAATACATCGGAGAACTCATTCAACTTTCAGTAAGACCATGTATCCACAGTCAAACACAGACTGTATCATGATTTGAAAACATGTTCTGAAAAATCATCAATTTTCGTTGGGGATTAAATTTCATGGATTTCGTGGTTCAACTCAACCACAAACTTTAATCCCAACAAACATCAATTTTGACCCTTGTTTTATTACCTGAAATGCGAAGTCCACAAATTCAAGTCCCAACGAAATTGTCTTTTTTACCAAAACCACGAAATTTCATCCCAACCAAGTTAAATGATTTTACAGTATCTAATTTCTGCAAATAAATGAAATACCAGAACCAACATTCAGTTAACCTTCAATCCAAAACAATTTGCCAAACTTCAAAACAAAATAATTACAAGGAAAACGACAAGCTAGATAAACATATAGAATAAGGAAGTTTGGAAGTTAACACGTCTTCATGAAATTAAACTTGTTGTCAAAATTTGGTTCTTGTTGGGGGGTGAATTGCCTATGTGAATTTAGTGGCATTATAAAATATTTTAGGCTAATTCACTTGATTTCATGACAATTTCAATACCCAGTACAGTAATTGTTACACACGTAACCTTGCAATTCAATTATTTCCAAAAAGTGAATTTAAATTACAAATAAATATAAAATATAAATGTATGAACATTCTGTATTCTCACAGAAATATGTATATTTATTCAATTAAAGTATCAAATGCCAGTTCAATCATTGTCAAGTGCTGACAATCTATAGTCGCTAATCAGAGTGAATTAAAATCATGAATAGAAATACTCCATATGAGTCTTGTAGTTATACTAGTAATTGGTATGCCATTCAAAATATAGCAAAACCATTAAAATGCGCAGACCAAGAAGAGAGGGCCCATGGTCTATATAACCCCAAAATCACGCTAAGAGTCTGATCAGGACTCCTATCCAAGAAAAAAACTTCTTGGACTCTAGTCAGACACCTTCCTGTGAAAAAAGCTGGTCAGAAACAACATATTCTGAGAAAACTTGTGGGCTCTGCATACATGCCATACTTTCCTGAAGCCTATGCAGGAGATTTCAACCAAATACAGGAGACTTTTCTAGCGCAAACTTTAAACTTCAATAAATGAAGTTAATATGCAGTTGTCACCTACTTTACTTGTAGGACATAACCATGCATGCTTCATAAAGCTATTTAAATTAATATTTGTTATCATTTTCATCATGCAAAAAAAAAATGTCAAGGTTTCAGTATTCCAAGAAATGCAGGAGATTTGATCAATTTGCCGAAAATCATGAGGGAGTAGAGTCTCAAATGCAGGAGACATCTGCATGATGCAGGAGATCTGGCATGTATGGCTCTGCAAGCATGTTTTATCATTTCCTTTATAATCATTCCTTTCATTATGACAGTTCAAAGCCTTTTGGTATAAAAGTATCAATAAATACTACAGGGGTCATTTTTTATTCATTTGAAATTCCTATAGAAATAATCAATAGAGTGATTTGATATCTTGATTACTGACCTACAATACATTATAATATATATCATTGTATGAGTTTGATAACATAATTAGTAAATCTCAGATGGCTGCAATTTCTATAGAAAATGATCAAGAAGGTTTCAAATGATATCAAAGTTATTCCATTTCTCATTCTTATTTTTCCAATATCAGTATAAAAACTCATTATACCACTTACTGTTAATTATGACCCTAGCTGCCATCGCACCTTCAAAGATGTCAAATAAAGAGAAGTTATTCTGCAGCAAGTAAAAGTAAAGGGGAAATAACTCCTACAGTGCAGTTCATACAAATAAAGAGAGGTAACTCTTTTATGCAAACATCCAGTCCTATGAAGATTTACCTCCCTTGATGGTACAAAATTGAAGCATTTAATTTGTCAATAATGTTATAGACTAAACATTGAAACCAGTTTAATTAATTGAGTTGGAAAGTGTAAATACTAGCATTCACATAGTTTGAACAGAATAAAAGCTGTTCACAAATTGATTCTATTTATTCAATATGAGGTTACAGACGTAAACACACACACATAGATATAAGGTCCTAATTAAACACCTAGACACACTTTATATAATACAACAATAAAATGGAAATAAATATTTAGTAGTTACGCAGCCATGAGCTTCATTCAAATCACTGACTTACTTCCCTTTACACTATGATGAAACCATTTAACATTTATAAACAGAAACTACATATAATTTTAGTACCGATAACCAAACAGCACAAACATCTATACACAGGTCATGTTGCCATTAGTTTTGATAACTGGCTTACTCCCCTTTACATGGACACCATTATTACATCAGAAAGTATTGGTCAACAAATATTTTACAAAACAATATTATTCACAAGCACATACAAGAAATTAATAAAAATTAACATTAAAAAAATATGTGCATCATTCTGCAATGCCATAGTCACCATCTACATTCTTGGTACCACCTGACAACCATATCCCATTAGGAAAGACAAAAACAACAAACCACCAATACTGTAGATATTTACCCAAATGTCCCCAATCACCTACTACAACCAAATCCCAACAATGCCGATATTTACCCTAAAGCTATACATTCTTGTTCCAGAGGTACAACAATAGTTCGTGATGAGAAACCATCATTGAATGTCGGACATCGTACTCGATAAAACCTGAACACAAAAAAAGTATATAATATAATATTTTAATTTATTTTATCGTACTCAATTAAATATTTTATATAATCTATCCCAAACTCTTGTTCAATTGATAAGATTTAAACAGCAGATCTAGAATTGAAGAAATCTTTGACAAAGTCTAATTGACACTAAAAACTTATCAAAACTTGAAAATGCAAATTCTTTCTAGGAGGACTTAGTGTCAAACTCCTATCAAAACTCAGTAAAGATAATTAAGGTAGAAACGCAGGACATATGAGTGAGGAGTTTGAACTTATGCTAATAAACTCTAAAATACAAACTGCTATAATAGAAAATGTTGGCATCAATTCTTGTCCTATGATGTCAGTTCCCTTTGAGGGTGGGTGTTTTTCCTTCTTGGAAACTGCCTGACCCTCGCGTGCATCATATAAGGTAACTTAAGGAGTCTAAAAATGTCACAATCTAAGTGTCACAGTGGTCATGACAATGATAAGTGCTTGTTACGTATGACCTAAACATTGTGTGACACCATGTGTCACCAACCTAACAATCGTTTAAAACAATATTGTATTAAAACACTACATCAAATATTGTCACAATATCATGTACTGAAGATTGATCAATATATTATATTTATAGTTCATGGACTAACTTCCTATACAAAGACAATGCTAGCCATTAGATTGATCACTTTAAAAGGCTTGTGGTAATGATATACAACCGCACAAGTTCATAAATATGAGCATTTCAATATGGAACATGACAGTATAATATTTAACCTCTGAAATTATACATATTAATCTATAACAATTTCAGAATTTACAACCAAACAGGAAAGAAAAGAGCTCAGTGGAGCAGTTGGGAAAAAACCTGGTCTGTTGTAAAAGACACACTTGCGACCTCACATCAAGACCTTAAACATCACAACACATGGGCGTAGGAGAAGGGGGGGCCAGGGGGGGCCAGGCCCCCCCAATGTCTGGACAGGGGGGGCCAACATATCTTTTGGCCCCCCCAATAATCCAGATAAAAAGTGTAATTTACGACCTAATATATGTCGTTATAGGTAATTTGCCTTCAGTTCTTGAAGAAAACGTTTACAATTTATTTTTGCGAGCGAAGCTTCCTTGTATCCAAATATGTCAACACCAATTGTTTGCAAACAATACACCCGTGACATAAATTGAACTCTAAACGTCACCCAAACCTCCTATACGACTTTGTGAGGTTGTCATTAATATATAAAGCCTTTGAAACACACGTTTTCACATTAAGCTTCAATCTCAAAATCAAGCAATTTAATTTATTTGCAAGCCCTTTAATGTAAGAACTTAAATGCCCTGTATTTAGGGCCTTTTTTAATACCAAATAAGGTATCTCGGAACGCCTAGAATGCACCAGATTGATCCATTGTTTAGAAAATTTTCCCGGGGGAATGCCCCCGGACCCCCGTATACTTGCAGTTACCACGGGAATTACTAAACCAAATTACCACAGAACCATAAACTCACAGTTATAGGAGGTTGTAGACGTTTAAGAGTACAATTTATGTAGGATTCTATTTATGTGCCAACAATGGGTATTGACATGTTTGAGATAATGCAGTTACTTTGCGAGCGGAGCAAGCAAACAAAATTTTTTACCCTAAGTTGCCAAATGTTTGGCCCCCCCAATGTTGAAGACGCTCCTACGCCCATGCAACAATGGGCATGAAGAGGATAGGACAGTAAGAGGTGAGGTGTTAAGAATTTAAAACCCCCATTCTGAAAACCCTGTCTGTCCAATACTGCCTGGATAACTCTGAATACTAGAAATACAGAATGGTTATGCATTTATTTAAGACCTTTAATGTAACTTGTAGCAACTATCTTATAGATTACAATGCACATTTATTTATGATTAATTGAAAACAATTCTTGAAGCCAAGAATTAGCCTGGTTACCCAGGCTTTGATGCTTTTAACTGAAATCAGGAAATGCATTTTATAGCAACAGTTATGATACATGCATTATTTATAGTGATAAAATCACTGAATTTCGAAGGAATAAAACATAAGCATGACATAGCACTTGTGCACACATTTACATGTATCACAGAAATGGAATATTTACAATACAATGCCTTCCAAGTTTTTAGATAGATGTGTGGGAATGCAGAGATTAACAATATGATAAAAAATTGTACCGGTGTAACAGGCCCCGTCTTCCCCCAGTCAGTTTTATCCCCCGGGGGATAAACTGGGCGGGGGATAAAACTGACCATTACACCGGGAATGCAGCACACAACAGTGCAAAGTGCAAAGAATACACAAAAAGTAGAATTGTAGATTGCAAATGCAAGTCACAGGGCCAAAACATGAAAAAGAACAAGAAAAAATGAAACGTAAAACAGCTACAAAAGTTGATACTCTATATTGTTGCAATAACTTGTTTAATTAAGTCACATTTTATACATGTACACCTGTCAGTGTCATCTTATTTATGGTGGCAACAACCTGAAACACCTAAATACTAGTACTAGTAATTTTTATATATTATGTACTATAAATTTTAAATGCTCCTTATTAGATTAAAGATATAAATTAATTATATAACCTTTGTTTACAATTTTTTGTTCTATATTACCATACACTAACAATCAAGATCTATATGGTGATAGGTTGGCATTTGGCAACCCTGAAGAATATTCAAATGTACCTTAACATTAGCTCCAAATTTTATATCAAGATCTGGAGCTAAGAGTAGATAATATGGAGCATTTCATGACATCATTGTACATTTAAATATAGTACCAATACTGATCCGGCATATATTGTAAGACAGTCAGCTTAATAATGACCGGTATCCCGTAAATATCAATGCAACAACATCAACACAACAGTTGTAATTGTGCATTAATGTCATTATCATCTAGTATTTCATAGCAAGTAAACATTTGCACTTGTATTGCATAATTATGGCAAAAACCATAGGTACAACACATGAACAACATTGCACAACACTGGACATAAAGCAAAATAAAGCACTTGTACACCTCTAAATGCCTTATTGAGCCTTAAGCAAAACAAAGCAATGATACAGATGAGAATATGACATTAGACCTAAAGCAAGGCAAAGGTAAAACTCAAAATGCAACATTGGACCTTAAGCAAACCACAGCAAAGGTACAACTCAAAATGCAACATTGGACCTTAAGCAAATTATAGCAATGGTACAACTCAAAATACAGCATTGAACCTTTTGCAAATTATAGCAATGGGTAACAACTCAAAATACAGCATTGAACCTTAAGGCCACATCAAATTGATCATGCGTTCGTCAGGAGCGCCCGCTCCTGATTTTCTCAAAATGAAAAATAAATTTTTAAATTTAAATTATTGCGCTCGCACCTGAGAAAACCACGCGCATGTGATTTTTTCCTACATTTTATTTTTATTATTTTCGTCAATATTTACAAATTAGGAAAAATAAAGCCAACTTGCTTATAATTTTGTCACTGTTACTACAGAATATGTTCTGGAAAAGCGCACTGTGCTGAGGATGTTAGGTACTAGATTAATTTTAGCAGTAAATTGTTGCACACAAAAATCGTGTACAGTAGCTTTTTATGATGCAAGCGTCTGGTGAAATGTTTCTTGTGAATATTCTGCGCTTTACAAAAAACACGCATAAGTGTATACACGTAGTAAAATGGGAAGAATAGCGATTGCGGAATGAACCAACAAGCGTATCCAGATATGTTTGTATTCATTATTATTACTAGTATTCCGTACTACCGACAAAATCATGAATTGTCACCCATTTTCGCGACAATGACGTCTCGTTTGTACATGGTCCGTGGTATCAACAGTTTTATGCGTCCCAGACACGCAACGCACCTGTTGATAAGTTTCTATACTGTATCCTACATAATTTCATCAGGGATTTTAAAAACTGTAAATAGAGAAACCTTCAGAAGGTCCTACTTTCATCAAACAGTTAAAAAAAATTGATAAAACATAGTTTGCTCTAATTATTGCACCAAATGCTGTACTTTTCAGTCACTTGCTAAAACTCCAGCTAGATCTATTACAACTGGTTAAATCACTGCTTATGTAAGATTACATGCTGCAGTTCTCAACAACTGTCATAACATTTGACCACGGTGGTCGAGTGGTAAGATGCTTAACTCCTAATCGAGAGGTCCCGGGTTCGATTCTCGGCCGTGACACTTGGTCATCTTTAGAAACGCTTTTTAGTGTTTCCCAACCAGCTAGAGATGATCCTGGTTGGAAACCCAGAGGTAGTCTTGCGTGTATCGGTGCTTTACACCGGGCAAGTTAAAGAACCAAGTAATTTATTCGAAACGAGCTAGGGTATCGCACCCAGATTCTTTGTATCTCACCTCTGTCTCAATCATTTGCAATAATGCCCCAGAGTGGACCCTGCAAATTACATGGAAGAAAGAAAGGACCTTGTATATCCCAAAGAAAAGTGTGCTTGATGTGGGGCTAGATCCTTTGACGGTAACCTTGCATAGCATTATGCATCGGTGCGCTACTAACAGTGCTAAATAAACAGCCGTCTGAGCATGATGTATAACTACAAGAACAAAACTGTACATGGTGATCATTGACTAGCTTGATGCTCAGTTGATTTGAATCTTTAACCTCTAGTCACTCAGTGCATTTGAGTTCATTATAATTTATATATATAAATTATGTATGTGACAATGTCTGCTCATAATTACCTTGAATACCTGTATTCTGGTAAAATAAGTTAATAAATCCTACACAACATAACAAGAAATGTATAATAATAATTTATTTGGCCTCATTTCTTATTAAAGCTATTGTAATAGTCACTATTTCCTAAAAATGAGTGCATCAGAAATGAATAGGGCACTTTTGCTCCTTCACACGCTTTCAAAAATGGCATTTTCAAAAATAAATTTAAAATAAATTATTTCGCTCCTTCGCTCGCTCTCAATTAAGGGTTTTTCAAAAATAAATATTTAAATTTATATTTCGCTCGCTCGCCCCTAATTTTTCCCAAAAAAATCTGTAGAACCAAAAATTAATTTGGTGTGGCCTAAGCAAATTATAGCAATGGTACAACTCAAAATACAGCATTGAACCTTAAGCAAATTATAGCAATGGTACAACTCAAAATACAACATTGGACCTAAAGCATTACATAGCAATGGTACAACTCAAAATGCAACATTGGCCCTTAAACAAAACATAGTAAAGGAACAACTCAAAATAAAACATTGGCCCTTAAACAAATCAACTCAAAATGCAACATTAAACATAAACATGGTATATAATACATTTGAAAATATAATTTGGGACAACCAAATTAATGTACCATTGCAGCACATTGTGAATATACATTTTTATTCCACGAAAGGTCTAAGTTGGCCATACTCATTAATATCAATATACCAGAATGTGAAATACTCAAATAATAGAATAAAAAAACTTGTGTCAGTTTTTCAACTTTTCTGCAAAAACCTGAAATAAAGCTCTGCAAAACCCATGCGATAAAGTGCCTTGATAAAGCCTTGCATTAAAAGCAGCTCTATAGAATGTAATCTACAGTCTTAATTATTGTTTTTCAAACGCATAGAGATATGGAAGTGGTTTACTTTAGAAATAAGGGCACAATAAATTTTGTCTATTGGCAATCAAAATGAAATATTATGAAGTGGCAAATGACAGCACTCTATCTCATATAGATAGAGACCTAAATTTATTGTCAAAAGGAGTACAAGTAGCAAATATACAAAACACAAATAAAAAATACATGTATGTTTTTAATCTTTTATTGAAAATACATTGAGGCTATCTTTATGATATTAACAGTACACAGTCATAACATCTTGACAACACATCAATAGAAGTTTATGGTGTACATGTACAATTAACAAGAAGTGTTTTTGACACAAATATGTACGTATTTCACAAAGGGCCATAACTCCAGCAAAACAAATCATACCTTAAATATTTTCTAATTTGTGAAACTTAACAAGGTACCAAGTATTCATGTAAAATTTTATTGAAATTGTTTCATTATGGTTAAGGAGAATAAGTGTGACAAACTTTGTAACCATCATACTTCCAGCCACTCATCTCCAAACAGGGCCCGGTTGCTCAAAGCAGCATTAAATTTAACGTAGCGTTAGCTTAATTGAGCGTTAAAATTCCTAACAGAGCGTAAGCTAATGCCGCGTTAAATTCCTGTTGCTGGAACTGTTTTAACGCCAGCGTAACACTGGTTTAAGCCAATACAACAATACCACAATTCCACTTCCTGTAACAAAATGGCTTCCCATTAGGAGAAGATAAAAACTGTGAGATCAAGAAGAAAAGAATTAGAAATACAAATTTCAAGGATACAGAGAAGTTGATACTGGAGGAAGTTTTGAAAAGGTCTGATTATATAGCAAATAACCAGTATGTCTTCCCCACAATTTCATGTGGAAGATAAACAATTTGTAGCATTTTGTAATTTTAATGCATACATTGTATCGTCCAAAACTTACCCAAGTCCCTGTGGTACAACAACCGTAGATCCGAACCAAGGTAGAACTTGTCTGCGTTGATTCTGTGTCATACGTAATCGTACCATCCTCTGTGAGTACATCTGTACTGAAGTTAACTCTTTCTGTGCTTTCATTTGATTCAATCTTTGATTCATGTTGAGCATTGCAGTACTGCTTGTATTGGTACCAGGAGGTCCATTATTCCCAACTTTATCCTGTAATACAACACATTGTAACGTTAAATCCAAACATGACATTGCACGTGTCGGTCTCGCCGGGGGTGGTTTCCCATCAGTGGCTGGAGGGCTTGGCACAAAGGGTGCTTGGACATCCACAGTAATACCAGTACTAGACGGCACAATGCAAGTCTTTGACTTTCTCTCCATTCTTTTTATAGTCCAACTAAAACAATCTATTAAACCTCAAAATCAGTGAATTTTTAAAAAAAAGTTATGCACATAATAATCATTTACAGTCAACTACACAAAAAGTTAATGTTTCCATTCCACTTATAGAAATACAAACAAGAGATTCAAAAACATTCTCAACTCTGTTGAAAAAACACTTAAATTTCATTAAAATGTCAACATTGCGTCTTTAAATTTCATTTCTACACTTTAATTTAAATCCATAATTAAACATAATCAGGATATTGCTATTACACCAAGCAAGCATTGAGAAGATACTTGTCTATCCATGTTTGGTCACAGATATAACACAATGCCATACTTCAAGTCAATTAGACTGTATTAAAATATCACCAATTCGGAAGATAGACATCTTGCATAGTCCATTGTAGTTCCATTAAAGAATAATATGCTCAAAGTATATTTTATTCATCTAGCAAACATTTGGAAGTATAGCCAAATAAACTATGAGGAATCAAAAGACTTAAGCTAATGTATCAATTTGACTGTACTCGTTGTATAAACAGCAGATGCAATATCGCGATAAACCCGTAACACTTTTCATGATAACAATAAGTAGTTTGTGTACGTATTATTTGTTTACTTTTTTAATTAATCATCATTTTCGGGTGACAATGAATTACCTTAACAGACTAAAAACTACAATTTGAAGATTCTATTCAATTGAGACTTGAAAACATTTGTTTTATCAGTATTGACGTGATTTATGAGCAATAAAGCAGACAGCTTACTGATAACATGATAAGTGGTTACGAGCATTTTATGTCATTATGTAAGTTTTTGATATAAATGCCTTTAATCTAAGTTAACTTAAAGGAAAGGATTAAAGTTATATAAATTAACAATACATTCATAAGACACTGTGCTTCCCCCACACAGATGGTGGGGCACCATCAGCATACACAATATTAAAATATGACGACGAGGTTATGTAAACTAGGGCAAGCCTCCATCAAGAAGTCAAAGCGAAAACAATGGTAACCCCTCATCATGGCAGAGGGGAAGCCAGGGCAACCAAAGGCAACTGTTCAGCAAAGGCAACTGAACTTGAAATCTATAGGAACCGTTCTTAGAGATAAGGTGAAGCAATGACAAGCATTCCTTATGGCAAGGGTGTGGACCAAGTACAACCATTATTCAGGTCAAAGAGAAGCAAGGGTAATCAAACTTCATGAGAAAGAAGTGAAACCTAGTGCAATGTAACCATTCTTTATGACAAAGGGGAAACAATGGAATCCCTTCTCAAGTCGAAAGGGCAGCCAGCTCAATGTAGCAATTCTTCATGTCAGGGGGATGCCAGGAAAACCATTCTTCTAGGCAAGGGAAATCGATCATAATTGTTTTTTCATGACTAGATGAAGCAATGACAACATTCTTTATTATGAAGGGAAGCAATGGTTACCATTCTTAAAGCCAAAGGGGAGCAATTGCAACCATTCCTCATTGCAAAAGGAAGCAAGTGTTATCATCTTCCATACCAAAGAGAAGCTAAGCAATCATGCTTCATGAGAAAGTGAAAACAAGAGCAATCCTTCTCAAGTCAAAAGGGCAGCCAGTGCAAAGTAGCCATTCTTTATGACATTTAAGTAAAGACAACCATTCAAGTTTGTAGGAAGGCAAGGGCAATCATTCTTTAAGTCCAATGGTAGTAAGGGCAACCCTTATCATCACAAAGAGGAGCAATGGAAACCATTCCTTATGGCAAGGGGGGGGGGCAAAGACGAGCATTATTTATTTCAAAGAAAGCTAGAGCAATCATGCTTCATGACAACAACAAGGAGATAAGGGAAACCCTTCTCATGTCAAAGAGGCAGAAAATGCAATGTAACCACTCTTCATGACAAAGCCAAAGTAAATGTAACCATTCAAGTTTGTGGGAGGAAGCAAGGGTAACCATTCTTCAAGATAAAGGGGGCAATTGGGGACTGTTCTCAGGCCAAGGGGAAGCAACGACAACCAATTGTCAAGTCAAAGGGATAAGCAATAGTAACCCATCACGATGAATGAGGAGCAAAGAGAACCCCAAATCAACCATTTTTCAAGTAGTCAAAGGGGAATCAACACCATTGCAATAAGGGAACAAGAATCAATTGCAACAACTTATTTTTTTGAAGTTATATGATCTGTGTATCTGTTGTCTCACTATATCGCAGGTCATGCAAGATATCAACATTTCAATATGTGCAAATCATTGTCTATGTAAAATGTTTATATCATTGTATATATTTTGGCAATTTTAGCAGACATGGTTGTGACCAAGACCATTCATATAAATCACCAAGCCATATATTGCTATACCAATGACTTTATTGTTTTTCTCTGATTTGTTTGATAGCAAAGAATGCTTGTCAGCTTAACTGTGGGAAATATTGCATTCAATGCCATAATTATACTGGTACTAGGTATCTTTTTTGTGTTGATTTCCGTTTTAACTCTGTTTTCCAAAAAAAAATTCAATTACATTTGATAACCAATTCAATTAACCAGTTTTCTTGAATTGATTATCCTCTCCAGTACTAACTTATCCCTCCACAAGTACCGGCAACTTGTCCATATGTGGAAGAAGATCTACATAATTGTGGAATTAATTTTCATGGAAGGGTATGACCTGCCCTAATTTGGAATTGATCATTGTATTAAGGCAATTGAGTGTTAACGATATTGTCATCCATACTTTAAAGACCTTCCAATTTGTCTTATAAGACACTTATATCTCACACTTATGTAATTCCAGGCGCTGGATTGGTGTGCAACACTGTGAGAAGCTTGATTAATCAACAAGCTAGAGGCTATTAAAATGGTCATATCAGAGCAGACGAGGCTTCCAGAAGTCTAAATCCAGTCCTCCTGTTTTCAAGAGGGATCCTTTACCACATGGTCAAAAAAAGATAATCATGGGTTTGTATAAAGTATCTATGTACATGTACTTTTGAGGTATCTTCACACATAGCTGATAATCACCAAAAGTTATGTTACAAAGTTTACACCATTGAATAAATAATTCAAACTCTTCATTATAAGTTTTACCAACAATTATGTATGAAAATCGACCTATTAGCAAAGCAAATAGACCAGATATGGCTTTTAAATAAATTGGTGTGTAACTGGAATATTGAATTTCTCGATTTTATGAGACAACATGACAAGTGTCAGCAATTAAGAGTATTTACAAACATAAATATTTTAACAGCTTCTATAAGCTTTGGTACAATTAACCCACCTAAAAAATGAGCAAAAACAAGCAAACATAACACAAATGTTTCAATGGCAGTAATCTAACGATTTCATTTTTACACAGAATTATTTCAACAGAAGACCTATGCAATGAAGCACAAGTAGCCGATTTGTCAAATTGGTTAAGATGACCATTTAAATATTAATTTTAAAAGTAGTTTTTCAAATTGATCAACTGGTAAGAGCCTCTTCAGTTGAAGAGCCTAGCTGTCGCACCCATTTAACAAATTAGTTTGATGATTTATTTATAAATAGTAAATATTAAAAGTAAATCAAATATTGAGTAGTGGTTTGGACAAGAAAATTGGCTAGGATCATTTTTAGAAAAGTACAATTGTCTTGAATGTAGAACTTCAACAAATATTTGAACCAAAAATAGCAATCCTACTCAGACTATTTATAATTTATAAATATAGTTTGTAAGCATATGGAATTATGAAAATCTTCTGTCTACAATTTTTGTTTAATATTTGGCCATAATTTAGAATCAATAAATACATTTGCATTTGAAATATAATTGTTATGAAATACACTTTCAAGCTTAAAACTATTTTAAGCCAGCTAATCTTTTAAGTTTAGAAGAGAAGTATTTTTATTCAGAAATTATCAAAAAACATTCCAATTGAGGATTTATTTCACATATGTGAGGTATCCTCTTTTCCTATGGTTTCCTATGGGAAAACAAAGACACCCCTTCTTTGAGTCTAAGGCAAACCAAAAGCAACCCTTTTTCATTGCAAAAGGAAAATAATGGCAAACTTTCTTCATGTCAAAGGGGAAGCAAGGACAATGTTCATTCATGTCAAAGGGGAAGCAAGGACAATGATTGTTCATGTCAAAGGGGAAGCAAGGACAATGTTCGTTCATGTCAAAGGGGAAGCAAGGACAATGTTCGTTCATGTCAAAGGGGAAGCAAGGACAATGTTCGTTCATGTCAAAGGGGAAGCAAGGACAATGTTCGTTCATGTCAAAGGGGAAGCAAGGACAATGTTCGTTCATGTCAAAGGGGAAGCAAGGACAATGTTCGTTCATGTCAAAGGGGAAGCAAGGACAATGTTCGTTCATGTCAAAGGGGAAGCAAGGACAATGATTGTTCATGTCAAAGGGGAAGCAAGGACAATGTTCGTTCATGTCAAAGGGGAAGCAAGGACAATGTTCGTTCATGTCAAAGGGGAAGCAAGGACAATGTTTGTTCATGTCAAAGGGGAAGCAAGGACAATGATTGTTCATGTCAAAGGGGAATCCAGGACAATGCTCTTTCGTGTCGAAGGGGAATTAAGCAGGGACAATGCTAATTTATGTTAAAGGGGAAGCAAGGACAGCGCTCCGTCATGTAAAAAGGAAAGCAACGGTAAACTCTCTTAAATTCTACATGGGGAAACATTGTGGCAAACCTTTTAATTGCAAAGAGAAAACACAGAGATCATAATAAGGGCAATGCTCTTTCAAGTCAAAGGGAAGCGAGGGCAGTGCTCCTTGATGTCAAAGGGAAGCAAGGGAAAAGCTCCCTCATGTCAAAGGGAAGTAATGACAGTGCTGCTTCATGTCAAAGGGAAGTAATGGCAGTGCTCCTTCATGTCAAAGGGAAGTAATGACAGTGCTGCTTCATGTCAAAGGGAAGTAATGACAGTGCTCCTTCATGTCAAAGGGAAGTAATGACAGTGCTCCTTCATGTCAAAGGGAAGTAATGGCAGTGCTCCCTCATGTCAAAGGAAAGTAATGACAGTGCTCCTTCATGTCAAAGGGAAGTAATGACAGTGCTCCTTCATGTCAATGGGAAGTAATGACAGTGCTCCTTCATGTCAAAGGAAAGTAATGACAGTGCTCCTTCATGTCAAAGGGAAGTAATGACAGTGCTCCTTCATGTCAAAGGGAAGTAATGACAGTGCTCCTTCATGTCAAAGGGGAGTAATGACAGTGCTCCTTCATGTCAAAGGGAAGTAATGGCAGTGCTCCTTCATGTCAAAGGGAAGTAATGACAGTGCTCCTTCATGTCAAAGGGAAGTAATGACAGTGCTCCTTCATGTCAAAGGAAAGTAATGACAGTGCTCCTTCATGTCAAAGGGAAGTAATGGCAGTGCTCCCTCATGTCAAAGGAAAGTAATGACAGTGCTCCTTCATGTCAAAGGGAAGTAATGACAGTGCTCCTTCATGTCAAAGGGGAGTAATGACAGTGCTCCTTCATGTCAAAGGGAAGTAATGGCAGTGCTCCTTCATGTCAAAGGGAAGTAATGACAGTGCTCCTTCATGTCAAAGGGAAGTAATGACAGTGCTCCTTCATGTCAAAGGAAAGTAATGACAGTGCTCCTTCATGTCAAAGGGAAGTAATGGCAGTGCTCCCTCATGTCAAAGGAAAGTAATGACAGTGCTCCTTCATGTCAAAGGGAAGTAATGACAGTGCTCCTTCATGTCAAAGGGAAGTAATGACAGTGCTCCCTCATGTCAAAGGAAAGTAATGACAGTGCTCCTTCATGTCAAAGGGAAGTAATGGCAGTGCTCCCTCATGTCAAAGGAAAGTAATGACAGTGCTCCTTCATGTCAAAGGGAAGTAATGGCAGTGCTCCTTCATGTCAAAGGAAAGTAATGACAGTGCTCCCTCATGTCAAAGGGAAGTAATGACAGTGCTCCTTCATGTCAAAGGGAAGTAATGACAGTGCTCCCTCATGTCAAAGGGAAGTAATGGCAGTGCTCCTTCATGTCAAAGGAAAGTAATGACAGTGCTCCCTCATGTCAAAGGGAAGTAATGACAGTGCTCCTTCATGTCAAAGGGAAGTAATGACAGTGCTCCCTCATGTCAAAGGAAAGTAATGACAGTGCTCCTTCATGTCAAAGGGAAGTAATGGCAGTGCTCCTTCATGTCAATGGGAAGTAATGGCAGTGCTCCCTCATGTCAAAGGAAAGTAATGACAGTGCTCCTTCATGTCAAAGGGAAGTAATGGCAGTGCTCCTTCATGTCAAAGGAAAGTAATGACAGTGCTCCCTCATGTCAAAGGGAAGTAATGACAGTGCTCCTTCATGTCAAAGGGAAGTAATGACAGTGCTCCCTCATGTCAAAGGAAAGTAATGACAGTGCTCCTTCATGTCAAAGGGAAGTAATGGCAGTGCTCCTTCATGTCAATGGGAAGTAATGGCAGTGCTCCCTCATGTCAAAGGGAAGTAATGGCAGTGCTCCCTCATGTCAAAGGGAAGTAATGGCAGTGCTCCCTCATGTCAAAGGGGAGTAATAGGGTATAATGTAAAAGTATCACTTGTTGATTTGGACATGTAGATTACAGATGGAATGAACAGTCATAAAAAGTGTTATAAATGTTGATGCATAAATCTAACTCAGCAATGAGGTGTCAAAAGTGATCACTTTACTGCAAGTTGAAAGAGCATTTTTACATTTGATCAGTATAACCTGTCACATGCAACATAAGACCAAAAAAGACAGCGTAACAATAATTATGATGTTGTACATAAACTTCTAATATAAATACTACATTCCACACAATATCCTCTTTATAAAAAATTGTTAAATCTGAATAAAGTATCCAATGTGTTACCTGTTTATAAATCCAATATTAAGTTTTATTGATGTTTTATTCCTTCCAGTTCACATACAGCCACAATAAAAAAAAGTTAAATGTTTAAATAGTTGCTTATTTGTTCCAATATTGAAATGTTTTTACTTCCAACCTTATAAAGGTGCCAAATAACTTTTCTTATCCATATTGACTAGACCCAGTTAATAATGTCGGTCTCGAGTCTGCATTTGACATAGAAAAATAAACAAACTGAAGTTAAACGTAAATGATGTTAACTTTAATTTGGTTTAACATAAAATAGTATCGCAATTTAACGCCTCTGAACAGAATATTTAGCACGAGTAATTATCGTCACTCGTAAATGAAACTTGGTCACCACAGGTGAATGGAGACCTATATGAATCAACGAAGCAGACAAAGAGCAACTATTGTTATGGTACATTATGATATAGATAATAGGCTCGTTAGTAATTGATACAGATATCTGATTGATTGATTGTATTATCAAGGTCATCTAGAGGCCAAGTCCAGTTATAATGTAAAATCATTTAATTTCGATGGGACAAAATTTTGTGGTTTCGGTAAAAAAGACCGTTTCGATGGGACGTTAATTCATGGATTTTGCATTTCAGGTAATACATACAAGGGTCAAAATTATTGCTTGATTGGATTAAATTTCGTGGTAGAAGATGAACTACGAAATCCACGAAATTTAATCCCCCACGAAATGAATGATTTTACAGTATTCTATTCTATTTCGATCATAGACATTTATAGACATAAATATAATGGTAATTGATTTTTATACATTTTTATACCCCGATCATAAAATGTTAATTGGGGTCCGATCTTCAAACAATTATTGCCTTAGTTATCTTTTAATCTCATAAAACGAGTCATAGAATAGATAATTTGCTTAAAAGTTACAATCAGCTATTTAGTACCACAGGTAACTGTATCATTGATAAACAAGTAAAACGAAAAAAATAATTTTTTTTTGCAAAATTGTATCGCTTTTTTGTCAATGATACAGTTGCCTGTGTTTAGCAAATGTTTCAAATTACATTTGTAAAGGAATATGAAAAAAGTTTAATTTCATTCATAGATTACTACGCCTGTTTAATGAGTGATTTATTGCATTTTAAATAAAGAAAGACAATCCACCAATATGAAATTTGAGATAAAAAATTGTTATCTAGTCCTGTGAGATTTTAATTGATTAAAGGTTTTATTTGATATGAAGGGCTAACAGAATTTAGTGTTCATGAGAAATTAATACTTCAAGTCAAAGGGAGATAATGAATGACTTACTCTCATAATTTTAAGCATTATTCCCCCTGTTGTTTATAATAGTGTCACTCCTTTTTGAAGGTCCAGCCAATTTGACTTAAGAGACACCTATCTTTCTTGCCCACAGTAGCTCTCCAATCCCTTCATGTATTGCCGGGTGCCTGGCAAAGATGGGCCAACAGTACTCATTATTTAACAAGATGGCTGTTCACCAACCAGCAGCATCAGTTCTAACCCAGCTTCTGCCGGGATTCAAGCCTTCCAATGCGGATGCCCTAACCACTCGGCCACAGATTGACTGACGGATGGTGAGAACCAATATCTTTCCATATTGAATCACAGTCATCAAAGCTGTCACCTAGACTATAATTTTATGTATACGGTTCTGTTTGCAATGGACTTTGCAAGTTTTTGTTACTTCCTGAATCCCCGGCCATCCCTTCAAACTTAGTTTGCAGGAATATACAATAGTGGCATTTATAAACAAATGCAGGATAAAGAAAAAAGAAAATTTGGTACAAACCTTGGACAGATCCATGACATTAAGTTTAGGTAACTTGAGTATGGATCTCTCATCATCAATAGGGTTCTGCCTCATCAGATCTTGTTCATGCTTCAACAGATCTCTCAATGTGAATTCTGTACATATTGCCATCTTCATCTTTTCCTGCCCTACTGGTGATCTGCTAGACTGTGTTAACCTCATCATGTCAACACATATCAACAAAATTCATTATTAATTTTCCATCACATGTATATGTATATGTCCTTAGCACTCGCTTCTTTCTTTTCATGTCTTGGCTAGAATATAATTCCACTCAAACTGCACAAATATAACAATCGGAACACCATGCGCTTCACAGATTCATTACAAATTTTCACAGATTCTGTAGCATGTCCTTGCTTATTGGACTGTTTGAGCAACATGTTGTTATATGATATTCACAGATTCAGCAGTTATAATAACTCCTTTGTATGCATACATGTATAAAAGAGTTACATAATTATTTCTCACTAATTCAGCACCCTGTAATAATGATATGAAACATTTATATTACGTCAACATGCAGCTTGAAATAAATAACATTCCTTAGCTATGTAAGCTTTCAATAAATAAAAGAATATGATATCGTTAAACAAATTTTCACTATTTCAGCAACATCCCCCGTAGAGACTAAGTCTTGCTCATTTCTACGGCATTCAAATTCCATGTTCTCACTATTTAAAAGATGTTTTAAACATATGTTAAATTTAATAAAATAACTCAAAACTGAGCTCTATCAACAAATTATCACAGGTTCTGAACCAACGTCCTTAATAGGTGACTTGCATACATACATTTCCATGACAAGTCATTCAAAATCTGAATATTTACTCACTATTTTTAGAAAGAAAATGTTGAAACATTTGTTAAATAAATAAAATATCAGAGAACTCTATGATCCAGGAATAGTTTAAATCACAGTCCATTACCAGATCTTCACAAACCATTCAAATAGATAAATCCTCCTATTTAAAGTTGCAGTTTAATTCGCACATTACAAAATATTTCCATATAGATTATGTTGAGTACCATAGTTAAAAGTTTTTACAAATCTTTAAACTCCACTTTCCATCTAGATGGATTATACCTACATCAACAAGTTTTCACTATTTTTCAATTTCTGTTTTAAAATTTGTAACTTTGATTGATTTGAAAAATACTTTGGTTTGATTTTGACATAATATTATTCTGAACTATTTCAAAAAGTTTAAAACTTTATCCCTCCTTGAAAAAGTCAATTTGTTGAAAGTGAATCCCCAAATTAGGTCCTTTGGAACCGTTCCAGCATTTTGTTGTCATGGTAGTGTTTAAAAATCCAGCATCTTGTTGTTATGGAGTTTTATTGTTTTCTTTCAAAATCCCTGAAGAGTATCTAACAATCCATCCATTTGTTATCTTCTTGAAACATCAGCTGCAACCAGAAACCAAACATAGCAATATATATTGCATTATTCACAGAATCGCCTCCTCTCTACAGAATACTTCAATAAGAACGACTAATACTCATATAAATAATAAATGTTAATGATGGTTAGCTTCCATGATGCAGTATATTATGGTAACTCGATTACTATAACATCCGACTTCTTATTTCAGCAAGAATATAGTATCTTCCAGAACACAATCGTGAAATTCAATCAAATGCGCCTTCGATAAAAAAGTATCTCAGAAATTTAATCAAATGCATAATTATGTCCTCTTATATTTAATCAAGACATATTTAGATGACTTTTTATTCCTATAAGAATCAAGTCTATCTTCTAGACTAGGACAAAATTATACAGGAAATTTAACCAAATCCACATAGCACCTCTTTTTTCAAATAAATCTTCTGATAAAGTATCCAAGAAAGTTAATCAAATACATTCGATATCCTCTAATTACAAAATAAGTAGACTTTTTATTCCTGTAAGAATCAAGCATATCCTTAAGAAAATGTCTGGATATTCAATCAAATGCACCCCTCGTTATTTAATGAAGCCATATTTAGACACAGGTATATATATCACTATCACTTGAAAACAATGCATACATATGTTTGGAGTTATTTACATTTGATTGTCTGTCAACAAAGGAACGTTGATTCCTTTTATTTATACACTTTTCAAAATCACAAATCTTCTCTGATTTATTAGCTATCACTGATAAACAAAATGAACGTCTTGGTTGCACAAGGTATTATATTGAATGAAATTCTCGTTAAAAATAATAACTGGCAGTTTACATAAGTAAAATATAATTGGTCTTGAAATTCATTACACACACAAGTTTTCAGCAATTATTTTTCCTTATCAGATCTATTTTTAGCCTTCAAATACATTTTTTATACAAATTTCTGAAGAAAAATATCATTATAAGACTTAAATTTATAACATGTATTGATTTCATAATATTTCGACTGACATTCACTGGTTAAGTTAATAAATAAATATAAGTATAAAGATTCTGACTATTATGAAATGATCTGACCTTTAAATGTCAAAAAAACAAAATATGGCAAAATAAACAAAAAATAATATTATATCATTAAAAACATATGATTCTTTTATTTCATTGGTTGATAGAAAGATTCTAGCACTTACCTGAGTATCGTTGGTGAACCGCAATTATTTTCCGATGGTTCGCTCAGAATTTTATTTTCATGTCCGCCACAACAAAAATCGACAAACGAATTTGTGACTCTCCCATATTAATAATTTGGTCTGGCACAAATACATGTATGACGCATTTCAATTATCAACAAAAATATCTACAATGTAATTTGTTGACTTTATTAACTTTGTAAAAACTGAATCAACAAAATCAGTATCCTTTATTTATGTGTCTAGCCCAGCTTTCATTGTGGACACAATTTAATGAAACTGAATGTATAATAACATAGAAAAGTTGGAATCAAACATCTAACTTTTATTGTAATTATAACAAACCGGTTAATACAAACTTCCTTTAATGTATCAATAATAACATAGATTGCAAATGCAAACTTTGTGATTTATGCTAAAAGCATTTTCACAATTTTGCCTTTAAAACATTCTTTAGTATACATGAGAGTTGTCAACTAAGACAAGTTGCATGAGCTATAAATTTAAGCTTTTGCAACTTGTTTTAGTTGACAAATGTCAGGAGCAGCACTAGCAACATCAAAACTGGGGTTCACACTTGAACTCACAAGGACCGTGGCTTCAAAACAGAGTATTTAGACACAGTCCAAGAAAACAACCCTGTCATTGGTCAATTTAACAGCTTATTATTAATTCTGTCAGAAAAGGCCATCCACAGACACAGATTGCTTGATTTCACAAGGACCATGGTTGAAAAAAAGACTGCATAGACACAGTCTAAGAAAACAGCTACGCGATTGGTCAATTTAACAGCACTCCTGAGAATCAGCTAATCAAAGAACAGAGTCTTATGACTGGTTACCTGAAAGTTATCTAAGAAATCAAAGGACTGTACTGAGCATGAGATTACTTCTGTTATATTATACACAGCATTCAAGAAGACAATATTTCAATCAAACAAATAATGGCTATATATGTTCGACAATAAATTTTTAAGGAAAAGCATGCTGGGATCCGTCCCTGTAATCATTAAAAAGATACATTAAGCTCCCAGCATGAAATATGTGGGATGCATTGATGTCAAAGAAAAACATAAAAACATAATCTTTACTGCAATTACATTACTATTACCTCACAATGTGAACTTCTCACATTCACATTCAAAACTCTCATTGACATTCTAACCAGTTGCTGAGTTAAGCAATCAATTTGTCACAGCTATTCAATATTATATTGATAGAAAGGTAATTCAAACACTAACATTGTGCCATGAATTTAAACAAGCTTAATCTAATATAGAGTTTGTAGTTAGTCATGAACAAATGATGGAATTATGAATACCGTTATATTCTATCCAAATACATAAAATCCAATCCATATACTAATTAGCATAAATCTGTTGGTATATGGTCTAATTGACAGATATTTTGTGGAGGCAAAAATGATACCATAAATTTCTTGAATAGATTGGCACCAAGAGTGATCTCCCTTGATTTGGTGTCTTATTTAGGTACATAACTATAACTAGATTATCTCCCCTCCATTACAAACATAACATGTTGGGTATAATTTCTGATAGTTTTATTTTTCGCTGTTTTACACGTAATGACTTCCTCATAAACAATATTGTATAAATAAATATGGTACTTTTTTAACAAGAAGACCTATGATCTTAGAACCTGCAAAATAATCTTGTTGAGACATTCACAAAATAAAGATCAGTTTAATCATAATGTGATTTACAGTAAATATCTGATGAGCTTACATCAAACTGTACTAACAATGTTGGTTACTATAGCTTGACCAGATTAAACTGACACTCATCAAAATCAGTAAAGTTTGTCCGGCCATGTTCGGTTGTAATCAATTTGTATGTTACTTTACTATATACCGTTATCTCCGGACTTTTACAAATTATGCAAGGAGTCTCAATTTAATTTGGTCAAGCTATACTATTATTGATACAGTATTACAGTACTTTCAAAGTCAATCGAGAATGGGTGTAAATATACTATCTTCCTGCAGGTAAGCTATGTTTATCTAGGTTTAACTGGGTATAAGCTATAAACCTGATTTAACAGTATTCACTGCTATTCTTCGAATGGGATAATTCCCTCATTAGTATTACTTATTGAATCGACTATATTCTGTGAAGCTTTCATTTTTATTTTTATAAACAAAAATTGTCGATATTTCCATTTTAACTGACAGTCGTCCATGCAGTGTGATACAATCAATATCGTATTAAATATATTCATACAGACAGAAATCAGTTTGTATTGTAAACTGCGATATCACCATTGAATGTTGACCTTAAACCAATTTCACCCCCTAAACTTTTTAAATGTTAAATGTTATGCATAACATTGAATTTTATAATTTAATTTTAAACATACAGTCAAGATATGGTAGTACAAATTTTCAATTAAGTGGTCTATACCAGGTATTGTTCAAAAACGATTCACCAGGTCCCCTCCACAAATCAGTTTTCTTTAGAAATCAAAAGTGATATTCTTACGGTACAAACTGAAAGCATACATGGTTTAATTGGTAGCAGGTAAATAGCTTCACACAATACGTCTTGCACTACGAGTGACCTAACTCGGCTAATGTATTATAATGTTTTCCGACCACCGTATAAACAGAATATTGTACTTTAAATCTATATTAGGAAACAACTAATCTCCTAATTAAACAATATATGATTGTATGTACACTCAATATTAGAAATTGGTACATTTGTAGTAATTAATTCAAAGCTAGCTCTCATATAGTCATGACAACCGATAATTACCATACCCGGAATATTGTCGTAAATTATGACAATACAAATAGCATTTCCTAATTAATGAGTAACATTAACAACATTTCAAAATGCCTACTTTCAGTGATTTTATTGTTGGGGTTTTGTAACGACATTCATGGACACAACATTGATGTTCCCAGACTCATCAATAGTCAATTTACTCATTTGGAAACTTTGTGTCCTTGAGTCACAGTGCCTGCAGACACGTGGCTAACGTTTTGTTGAACTACCCTTAGATATGAAGCTGAGTGCCAAGCGCCTGCAACCTCCCATTCCCACAGCCTATAAACCAAATCACTGTATGGCTTATCGGACTCCTATAAAATTCAACTCTATAATTCAACGTGTACTCATTATTGCAATTGCCAGAAATCAACTCATTTATACGCAGTGATTTCTTAAGCATAAATTATGCTCAAAGCATTGACAGCTGTACACGTGTACCAAAAGAGGGAGAGGGCATTTAACCCAAAGAATGTGTCTGTCTACATTACAGAAGAAATTATGAATTTCACACCCCGGACCAACTTGTATACCCAAACCGATACCGCGCCAGAAACGATGTCATTCACTTAGTTATTCAATTGCAATATGTTATGCCATTTCATCAAAAACATATTCAAAGCATTCAGAGTGAATTTAGAACATGGTTTATCAGACCAAAGTATCATATTTGATAATCAAAGGGAATGCTGTAGTCACCTTCAAAAACATTCTATTCAATGTATTATGATTAGATTTTCATCAACTTTTTTCATACAAAATTTTAAACCATATTAATCGATACGAAAGTGTGTTAAATAATCTGCAGCAGATTAAGTGTCTTCAACAAGCATCAAAGTCAAGTCATCTCATAGAAAAGATGGTAATGTAGCCAGGAACCAAAGGATAAAGAATGAATGTGATTGACATAATTCCACAAACTGAAAAGTTATATAGTGACCTGGAGGGATCGTTAACCATCGGAGTAAGATACAGGTTGCTGACCTACATTAAAACCTTGACCTTGATTGACATTATGCCAGTTTACCTTTGAATTATATTAATTAAGCACTTAGTCCAAAGTACTTACATAAAAAGCTTTGGCAACAAATAAGGTTGAGTGATCTGGCTCCCCTATTTTAAATGTCCATTGAACAGCTTAAGATAAATCAGAACTTCTTAGCTCTTAGTTTTTAACCAACAAAATCATCAAAAACAGTTATCAAATGAATATCAATAACAACTACCATTGGCCAGGATCATCAACAGACAGCATTCATTCTATCTTGTCCACCTCGAGATCAAGTCACCTGGACAAGTTCATGTTTATTTTCATTTTTTACTTCAATGTACTTATAAATAACAACAATTTATTATTTCCTATAACTGCAATTGTGTGTGCACCCCTGCGAAATGCTGTTCATGATTTCATGAACACTTCACACCAATCAGGAACTGTTCATATACAGGTCTTGATAAGTTCTTGAACTTGGTTCATGAACTTTTGGACATGAACTGTTTTTAAAATGTGTGCATGAACAGTTCATGAACTAATGATGCATCTGAAACATTTTTTCATTGTCTTGAAGTATTCATGATGTGGACCATGAACTTTTCATGAATCTACCATAGTTCTTAATGTGTGTTTGAAGTGCATCACAAAATTATCATGAACTTATAATGAACCCTTAGAACTTGAATAGTTCATGTTGTGGATATATGAAGAGCACTTGAACCAGTCATGAACTGTTCATGAACATGACTATGTTCACAATTATTGATGACATCACAAATTTTCAAAATGGCTGCCAGTATGACATGTGCTCAGATGTTTGACACATTTTAGTGGTTGTTTTTATCTAAATAAGCAATATTATCACAGGTAAGTTGCATAGTCTAGGATGTTCAGGCACGGATCCAGGCGGTGGGCACGAGGGCCCGTGCCCCCCCAGTTGGCTGAGATTTTTTTTTAAACTTTGAAAAAATAATAAAAACAGGTATTGAACAGACACACTTTATTTTGTTCCCGAATGAAATGAAAGAAAATAACTTTAAATATATATTACGACTGGCCTACAGAAAATGAAGTAATTAATGCGCCATATTCCCAACTTAATCAAAGTTTGCGAATGGTACTTCTTACCACGAGCCCAGATTGTTCATTATAGCCAAACATTTATGTCACACTTGTGGTTACTTGTGACGACAACAACATAACAACTGGTGGCCGTTACACTGATTCACGATAGCCTAAAAACCCCAAAGAATAATGTGTTAAAAGCGACTGCCACAGACTTTATAAGTTTACATCAATTACTATTGTTTGAAATGTGTTTTTATTCTGTGCCCTTTGAAAAATGTTATGACTCTGGCGATAAAACAACGTTTCTAAAAACTGAACTGATATCATTCTGCCTGAAAGAAATATGAACATGTACACAGAACAGCATAGGTATCATTGTTCTATGGTATTATGTGGGTTAACTAGCTATCAGTATGTCTACAAAACTTATACTTATAATTTGTAAATATATATTATCTTGTAAAATATTTCACTGGAAAGAGCAATGAACTTATTGACTATTTTGACTAAGCGAATGAGCACTTAAAATATCAAAAATGCTTCTGAAGGTCACAATTCATGGTGTAGGAGTCATGGGACCTGCAGGGGCAGGTCCCCAATGTCAGAACAAGGAGTTATACATAGTTTTGCCTCCTCAACCATTCAGATCAAATGTATAATGTTCGGCCTAAACTAGTCTTACATATCTCTAAATAATATGGGTACTTTTTCGTATGTTCTAGATGAAGAAGTATTTGTAAGATGGGCATTTTTCGTGGTCGCTTCCCTCGCAGAATATTTTTAATATACATGTATATGTTAATACGTAGCTGTTGCATCACAGAAATCAATTACAAAAGTAATTTTGCCCAAGCTCATTATATTTCCTTTTGACTGTTAAATAATCATTACTAAACCATCAATGTTAACTCTCAGAATTAAGATATTTCAGGGCTCCAAGATAGGCTTAGAATGCACTAGATTCATCCACTGTTTTGAAAATTTTCCCGGACCCCCCTACTTATGTTTTACTATTCCAATGGCCAAAAGGATGAAAGCTGGTATATACAAATACTGTTTCTGAACACTTACTAATATGCACGAACATACATAATTTGCATATTGACCCTGATAACATAAAAAAGGTAACTATGGATTCCCCCCACATCTACAAATGTATCCCCTTCCTGTGCATTTTCAAACACATCTGGTGTATTAAGCAATTGCCCCCCCCCCCCCCCCCTGAATCCCGTACATACCTCGTGCCCCCCCTCTCAGAAATTTCTGGATCCGGGCCTGATGTTAACTGTATAAGTATCTTGTGTGATTAATATTTTGCTCATAAGAATAGTGGTGCAAACTTAAAATATAGGAAAACAAATTAGCAAATGGGTGACGTACATATTTAACATGAGGTTCCATGAATAATTATTCAAGAACTGTTCATGAAGTGGTCATGATAATGTGAATAGAAAATTGGACTGCAAAAGGTAGCTAAACTATTAAGCTAAGCTGACAGTCAAGTTGATCCTTCAGCTATTTCACTATTTGAAACCTCTGGGAACATAACATAATATCATTCTATTTTACTTTGAAGCATAATGAGGCATTCATTATACAGATAATATATTTATTGTTCATGCTTTCCACACATCTGACTGACTGAGCAACGAATAGTGTAGACCTTGATGTAACCCTGCCAGCTGATCTGGCTCTACACTGGTTGCAAAGCCCTGATTTTGTTTGTTTGCCTTAGTTTTTTTGTTCAGCTTAAAATTCACCGGCTTTGCAAAGCTAAGGCTGTCAAAATTGACAGAACTTCTCATATAAAACATTAATTGGTGTTTAGAAAATAGTTCATTAATTCAAAATATGCCTGTACTACTTTATAATAATTAATGACACTGGAAGAAGTAATATGTATCATGCTCATGGTACAGTCAGCATTTGTGACAAGGAGATGCCACCAACATTTGATTGTGTTACGCTCCAGATTGGTCACACTTTTGATTCAATCTTCATGAAAATTCTTAAGAATATTTGTCTCTGTGTATGCAAGGCCCATTTGGAATCTGGGCCCCTTGGATAAAAAACCACGTCATTTAGGTCAAATCTTATAAAAAACCTTGTGTACATTCTTGTTACCTGAAGTTTTCACATTTTCAGCAGTGAGAGTTATAGTTTGAAAAGTACATGAAAAGTTTGAGACTACCATGAACTCTTAAAGAACTTGAGTTCTATTTTCATGAACTGTATGTAGTATCAGTTTGTCCTTGAAAATTTCATGAAAATTGTAATCATGAACAGTTCATATCAAAAACATGAAGTCTAAATGAGACAATAGAAATATATAGCAAAAAAGTTCATGAATTGTTCATGAACATTCATTTTCATGAACTGTGTACATAAAATCAATTAGTCCTTCAACAGTTCATGATTTATTGAAAAACATCTGTGCATGAGAAGTACTTGAAAAATCCTTGGTGGTATGACCTATGCCCAGTTCATGAATCAATATTTCATGGTCATTTCAAGAAAAGTCTCATTTAGAGTTCAAGGACTTTTATGAATTTTTCATGATATATGGAAATGAACTATTCATGAATATTTCATGAAAAATTCATGAACTGTAACTGTTCATTTCACAGGGGCAAGCTCCTTGGCAAACAGGTGATTGTGCATCATCACTATCATCAAGCATCCTTTTTTTCGTAACAGAACATAAAGGCAACAGTGCACGCAAGAGTCGTCTGTAATCTAAACATTATATTATTTATAATATTCAGAAACCGAGACACTTGTAACGCCTTAAAGTAATTGAAATGCTACCCTTTAAACTACTGAAGCATCATTGTACTGGTAAATCAAATTATTGAAAGTACAAGTGATCTATCACCACTGTAAATACACAAAAAGACATGGAAATTGTATTAATTGACAATTAAATGCCAATTAAATTCAGGTTCATGGCTTCGATTCCTGTAATAAAATGCTATAAGGCGGAATAGTATTTGACACTCATTAAAAATGTATTCAATTACTGTTTACAATGTCAAAAATAGCATCAATCTATTTAAAAGAAATTTGCACAATTAATGTACAAAAGAACTTGTTGAACATTTCATTATTGGAAGGGTATAATTATCTAAATTTCTTTTCAAATCAAGCTGAGAATAGATTTAAGCAACAATCAAATGCATGGTAATTAAAGAAATATGAAGAAACAAAGTACCAGTACTACCTTAGTGGCTGTGGATGATTTTCAGAAGCACTTCTATGGCATACTGTTCTAATAATATATTAATGCAAATATTAATCTAACTTACTATTTTAACTTCTGATGTCCCATCACTTCAAGAGAGCTTCTTGCGTCGGGACCCCAATCTTCAAACCTTGCACATCTCTCAGACATGACCCCTTGTCTAGCAGTATCAGGGACTCCGTCTGGGTCCCTATGTACAGATTGAGATTCTGACGGGCATCGTACAGATAGGTTGTCGAGCTTCAGACTTGTGTCCTGACGACTCATTGAACTTCCTGTCGTGGGCTTCTCAACTTTTTTCCCTTTAGCTTCTAGTTCTAGCAAATGTTCATGTTTTTGAGATAAGTGATCAATCAGTTCCTTTACTGTCGGGATTTTATTAGGTCGTCCCCGACGTACCATACGTATCCGAACCCCTTGATCATTGTACAGCCTCTCCAGGATATGACTGCCGCTCGGTATATGCATCGGGCCGCTGCTTAGTGAGAATCGTTTCGGCAGGGGCTGCGTAATCTCTGACGTCTCCCTATTAGGGGGCAGGTCATTCAGTCCCATTGCTTGCAGTTTTCTTCGTGCATATTCCATCAATTTTTCCGTGATTGATGAAACTTACTTAAACACAAGACTGATAGAAGGAAATACTAAGTGTTAACTCCAGTAAGTTTTATAGAAATGTAGACTCTAAACAGAAGCCGGAGCACAATGATTATCCGTTATAGATTGAATACAAATACAAGAATAATAAGTCAATTACACTTTGTGTTATTCTTCTACAATTCCAATTCATATACTGTTTGATTTTCAAAGTTTAAATCCCGTAGCATCAATAGAGGCTCCGTCTCGTTCAAATATTGTACTAGAAATCATAATTTACATTGAAAACGGTGTTACTACCACACGATACAAGGAATCCCTATGGGACTTTGATCAATACAATAAACGGTACCCCAACAATGTAACCAAACAATACAGAATCAACAATAGTACAATGTATTACACAATCTAATCACACGTCCATCTGAATAAGTAAAAGAAAACGAAGAATCCTAGAATGAAGAATGAAGAACAAACTCACGGAACTGGTACTTTCACTATATCACTATTTGTTCATTGATTCTATAATATGATCTTACACAATCTGGTTTATTCGATTAAACTCTAACAACTTCCTCGAGTAGTACAGACAGTATAGATATGTATATCACAAACTTATCATAAATAGACTTGAGAATACTTCAAATTTTTCTTAAGTGCTGTAGTCTCTAGTCATGAAAACAAAATTTTCCCTTTTAAATATATTTAATATGATAATGAGAACCAGTAGATTTATGAACAAATTATTTTAAAAATAAACTTCAAAACGTTTAAAACGTCGTCAATTTGATTCCAAATTTATTAAGTGAATGAGAATTCAAATTGAATATAATATTATATATTGATTACACACTTAGTCTTTCAAAATGTGAAGTGTAACTTTTATTTAAACAGAAGACCACATACCGCCAAAGATAAGCCCCCTTGCTTGATCTTGATTCATAAGTCGTTCATAATTGTACAGTTTATTGGGCGATCAAGTGCCAAACTGGAATAGCCCCGATTTAATATCTGCCACCGATATTATCAATTTTACGTAATCTCTAACATCTTGTTGTTCGCAATCTACAGATGTGTTTTAGATATTTAGATTCGACAGAGATTATGTAAATATTATAGTTGTTTGAATAACATACTCGGTAAACATGTCCAACTTCCACAATAATTATTTTTATAAATTTTTTAAATCCAATTCAAGTTAGCTAGAGGATCAGCTAAAAATGCACTGAGTGACGTCAACTTGATTCAATGTTTTATTTATATAAAGTTCCGTGTAAACTGTTCCATGTATAGTCGGTGCATGGGGAGATTCATAGATCACATGAAATATATGAATTATGTCCAAGCACTCAAAAACATTCAAATTTGATTTAGTAATTTTAAGGTGACAGTATTTTATCGCTGATAAAGAGAATATTTTAAGTACAGTTTTTTACATCCTTAAAACATTTTCTATTTTCAAGAATGCACTCTGAGTACCCTGGTAGCGAAGTCATTATTTCACCATATCCAATTCTGAACACAGAATTATAACATACGGTACATGTATTTAAATTTTTTATAAAATCACATGTTTTTATTAAAACTTTTCCAAGTAGTTCTTTTGATCATCATCATAGGTTTGTACATATATGAATATTTCAGCTGTAAATCCAATTGATTCAACATTGTCACATGTTTCAACTTTCAAATACAATAATTGATGTTCTGGCACAGGTATCCACTAATCATAGAGACAGTCAAATAATAAACAAACATCCAAATTTTCATATTCAAATTGTAAACAATTTTAATGCATACATATGACACCGAAACATTTGAATTTTATGAAGAAAGGTCAAATTATTATATCAACCAATATTGATCACATTTATCTATCCAATTACTCTTAGTCTAAGTGCCCCTCCGAGCGAAATGGCGAAATCAAATGAATTGTGATAATCCATACAGAAATTCACCAGCAATTTTTACAAGTCATTTATACAACGTTGAAATAATATGTGTTAATCGGTATTAGAAGTAAGTTATTTGACAGTTTACCACAAGGTCCGACTATTGTACCTGCCATTTAATTACTGCAAGGCAAACATTGACATCATAACATATAGGGTAGAATTGATATGATTACGGTATCAATATATATTAACAAAAGTCAAGGAATAAAGAAATTAAAGGACATATGAAGTGCAATTGAAACTTCGGTAATAACTTATCATTGAAGGCAATGAGATACAAATATAGTCTAATAGTACAAAACAATTACTAGATCAAAGGAAGACATTTGGTGCATGTCAGTATCAATCATTGATGTTAAAGGGACTAAACTTCAGCTGGTCAATTGCAAATTTTATCAAAAAGCTCTCTTAAAATCACATTTTTTGGCTTGACCGACCTAATACATTTATATAACAATCTAGACTTATTCATCTAGAAGGAAAATAATCGCATAATGTAGGTATATTATTGGTACCATTTAAACTCCTTAAATCTATTGCATGACTGACGCAGTAAAATATATATTATTTTAACGTTGTTGAAGCGTAGTAGTGTATAAATACCGAGAAAAGTCGAAACAGACGGTAAACATATTCGTGAGCTTTCATCAATAGAGTCTTTGAACATAATGTAAGTTATAAGAATACTTTATGCATTTGTAAAACATAGTTTTTTGTGATTAAAACGTCTGCATAATGTATTTTTAAAATCGAAATGGAGTTTTAGTCATTTTAAGGAGTTACCAATAGAATGGAAAGAAATCAAAGGGAAATTATTTTTTACATAACATTGTATACTTAATAAATAAAATGATGTAAAAAACAACTGAAAAATCTTATTTTTTATTATTATTGTGTATCAAAGATAGAGCATTTCCTGTGATTATGAGTCACTACTGAACTGACCGATCCTTGATCATTCACATGTATATTATATAATATGCCCGAGTGATATAAAATATGAATAACATAGTTATTGTCCAGACACTGTTCAGTCATATCTACAGGTCCCAGCAGTTCAACCAGAGAACACAATAATAATACAAACTCATTCATTAATATTATAATGCAATTAAGATTTTAAGGTACTGAAAGTCATTGTACTTTTCAACCCACTACAAACACAATTCTAACAGTGTGGTAATGAATAGCTCATAATACCATAGGTGCACATTGTTTACTAAAAACACATCCAGAATAACGCCAAAAATATTGCAATGACGGTATTAAGACTTAACCTTTTAGAAACATAATATTATCTTAAAATTTGGGTTCAATCATCATTGCACGATCTGTGCTGCTTACATGACTAGCTCTGTGAGTATAAAACTGCATGTCTTACAGAAAACAAGCAGATCCATTAGCCCTTTTCCCTAGCAGACATGGGGAAAATGGCCATTCACAGCTTTAATCAATTTCTTTGCATATGTAGTGAAGATGTCAATTGTACACTGTTTAATTTTTATTAAGGCATCGATCATTTACCCAAAGCAAAGAAAGGCCTCAGAGCTCCAACTCCAAAGGGTTTTGTTAAACCTGCACTATTATGTTCATATAAGAAACCATCTCTAGGTCAAAGCAATAACATAGTTAATAACAAATAAATTAACCGATACCCCAAGAGCCAGCAGCAGAGGAAAGTACATAAAAGAGCACTAAAATGAATTGCCATAATATGGACATTGTTAATAAAAGTAATTGTACTTGGATAGGTCACAATGGCATGTTATAAAATGACCGCAGACCAGTCTGGAAACCAATTATACTACATGTACCATAATTAAAGGGAATTGATCCACTTTGGGTGTCTCTTAATTTCAATCACATTCAACCATTTCAAAGAGACCTATACAGAATTCAGGTTTTGTTAGGATGGCATTTAGCCATGAGTTGATGATATCTGGAGTTACTTCCCTTACCAGTTTATACTCCATTTGCTTTTTTTTTTACAAATATTGTCTTATACTAAGAATCTGTTGCAACCTGGATCATTTTCAGGATTGGGACTTTCGGTGCAGTATAAGAATTACAGAAGCCCTTCACCCCATGTCTATGCCTTTGAAATGCTCCTCCCTCTCCATGCAGACACATTTAGACACATTTATAACACTATAACTTAACTATTAACAGGATACTGCATGTGAATAAATTGGGTAGACAGCCAGTAACAGGGCAAATGTTTTAGGGGTCTCAGACTCGTTGTCCAGAAATAAGTCAAACCAACTTGATGCTTACAATATTACCTGGGGAGGACATGTACAGTCAGAAATTAAAAAGCGGCCACTAGGAGACGGCTGAAAAATAGGAAAATCTACCCATTCATATACTATATGAATACAATAATTTCACACAATCACTTTCAGTCTTTGATTGGGAGTTATGGCGGTGGTGAGTTACCAATAGATAACAAACTGGTGATTTAAAATTTTTAATTAATAGCACAAATGCCTTATAGATTTTTTCATTGATTTCCTTTGGTAAATCCCCATTTACAATTGAATATGACTCTGCATGTCAATAAAAATGAACAAATATTAGAATGTAGCCAGGTTTGAAAGTATCACAGTGTGGAGTCAACTCAAAATTAATTGGGGAAACATGAAAGCGTCCACGATGATCTTGAATAAAAATGGAAATCTTGTATGCAATTCTTATCAAATATTAAGAGTTATCTCCCTTGATGTAGGTGTCTTGTTAAGTCCAAATAAACAAATGGATTGTTTCCCTTTCATACTCTTTGTCCAAAAACAATTTGGTATAGACATGAGATAGGGTAGCTAATTACCTGCATAATGTCTATGGACTAATGGGCAAATAGAGCTGAATGTGTTGATTTTAAACATGCAAATATTTAGCATTACACACAAATATATTTGTTTTTAAAGAGATAGGTTTCTTCTGACATTTCAATGAGAGCTTTGGCTTCTTTATATTACCCAAACAGCAAAGCACAGTAGATCTTTTGACAGAAACATACCATACTGTTGCTAACAATTTATTTACACCGTTGATTTTGATTTTCACTGGTAGAAACAACCAATACTGTACATTAATTTAAATATTTGTATTAACTTCAATATACAATCTTTTCAAACAACCTTGTCAAAGTATTAACTTTGATTATAATGTAAATTTATAAATTGACAAGTTTCCTTTTTTATCTTATCTTGCTAACTAATTAAAGGTGACAGTAATAGATATGCTAGGATATTCAGGCAATGATGGGAATGCCTTTTTAATGTTTACCAGTATTTCATGATTTTCATCTTCATTAACAAAAAGAATTTGTGATAATTTTATAAACATTGACAGGTTTAGCCTACTGTCATAATTAAAATCGGTTGCTTAGATAAACACACATGGTCAATTTCATACTAAAATAACACTGATAAATCGTGCTCGCTCGAGTAATCCACCTTTGTGGATCATTCCAAATTTTACCGCCTTTCACATTATCCCGGGCGCACTATAACCTTTACAATATTAATATTGTTGAATTTAGGCCAACACATTATGTACATGGTGGTTAAGAAGGTAACGCCCCTTGACTATGGATAGAGGTCCCGGTTTGAATCTCAATCAGGGCACTTGCTCATTTCTCATTTCTCCTGATGAACTGGTTGGAATCCCTGACATAGTCAGGTGTCCGTCAGTGCTATACACCAGGTACGTTAAAAAACTTGAAGGGGTCTATTTGTAAGAGCTAGGGTCAGCACCGAGCCTCCTTGTATCACACAACTATTGCTTCCCTCGAACTTGATGGTCATTGACTGATGGGACAGGGAAGATATCAATGACCAAGCTCTACCGTCTAATTCAATTGAAAACTATGTATGAAAAATTAAGTCTGATATGAAGAAAAAGGTAAGGATTTCAGGTAAACATGAATCTCCAATAAGCATTAACCGGAAGATAGACTATGAGGACACTATGGCTTAAGGTCAGATCAGTAATCCCCTGGATTGTTACATGAAAGCCTTAAATCAATTTTAATTTAATTTTATGTACATAAATACTTGGAAAGTAAATAAGAAGCCATGTTAAAGGGTAAACAGATTTACTAATTATACAAACAAACTTGACTTGACCAGACACAAAATACTTATAAAAGACATTAGAAATGATATGAAAATCCATCCAATTACTGGTAACCCTGTTCGGAATATTGAATTTATTAAATTCTTCAGACAAATGTGAAGCAATAAACAGGGCAAAAGCTTGTGTAGTTTGATCATGTTCTCATTCCGTTATGTGTTAGGCATTGTGCCTCGTATTTGAGGCATGTGATGTTTTTACGTATTTTGAGCGTGGCTGTTTAGGTTGAGTGCTGCCTTCCCTGTCCGATTTACTGTTATCTTTGTGAATACAGGCCCCAACTGCTAATATGGCCTTCCCTGTCCAATTTACTGTTATTTTTGTGAATACAGGCCCCAACTGCTAATATGGCCTTCCCTCTCCAATTTACTGTTATTTTTGTGAATACAGGCCCCAACTGTTAATATGGCCTTCCCTGTCCAATTTACTGTTATCTTTGCGAATACAGGGTCGTACTGCTTGTATGGCCTAAGACAAAAAAAATCATTTCTTGATTTCATGATCGGTTATAATCCTTAATGCATGTACTTACATAGATCTATAAATCAGCATATTGACCCCAATTCAAATATATAAAATAGAAATTGGATAAGCTTGATCTTTTGATTTACAACCAGCCATATACAGTCTGAGTAGTTGACAGTTTAATCCTTCGATTTATGAGAGCAAAAAGTCAAAAAGGTAGAATTTAACATTTTAAATGGTAATATCTTGAATATATAAAACATACTTAAAATTCAATACAATATGTATATAAAGAAGGGGTACTGCCTGGTGAGCATATATCAGAAGTTTGAACAGTGAAAGTGCCTAGTTTCTGAATCTGTTTATACATCACAAATCACTACACTTCATTGTCACAGCATACAAACCAAATCACATCACTGTATGACTTATTGAGAAATTATACAATTCAACTTGTATGACTTATTGCGAGAAAAGGCATCTGCGATGTCAAATCACTGTATGGCTTTTTGGGATACTATAAAATAAAAACTTGTATGGCTTATTGCAAGAAAAAGCTTCTATAATTTAAAATCATTGTATGACTTATTGGGATAAGATAAAATTAAACTGTTATGACTTAGTGCGAGAAAACGCTTCTGTGATTTCCAATCATTGTATGACTTATTGGGATAGTATCAAATTCAATGCTTATGACTTATTGCGATAACTGAAAGTTCACTCGTTTATACACAGCGCTTGTAGTCCTTAAAATAAAAAATGGGGGGAGTTCAGGTCCACCAAGTGTTGTAGTGACATGGAGGCTACCCAGCACTGGACCGTGACCAATCCTAGAACAACCCTTACACACTAAGCACCTGATGCAGATGAAGAATGTTAAAGCCTGGGATCAAACCTTCAACCTCTTACTCAAGGATTGGAAACTTTCCCTTACTCTCAGTGGTAACAAAAAAAGCTAAAAGCATGTATAATTTCTAAAGAAGTTATTGAAAATAAAATAAAGAAGGCTTTACCATGTGATTTAAAGTGAGGGTCAAATAACATACTGAAACAAAAAGTTTGTGTCTAATTATCAAAATACATACCTATGTACACTGCACCAGAAAAACTCAACCAATTGATCAGTTAACCATATAGGATCAAAGGGAGGCAATTCAAACAATGCTAATTTTTCAACAAAAACATTCTATCATACGTTGTCTCCCTTGCAAATTCTGAAAATAATACTTCAATCTTCCATACAGCATATGTTGCATTTGATTTATTAATACACTGGCAAAATCCACACAGGGAACCAGAAACAAAATGTACAAGAACCTTTACGATTAGGGATGTTGAAGAATTCAAAAAGTCAATTGATAAATTTCTTGTGAAATATTTCAGTCACAAGTAGAACACCAACACATAACCATTTTTCAGACATAAATAACATGTATTAGATAATTTTGAACACCGAAGAATAAGAAGAAAAAATCTTGCTTGCGACAGAAAATTTCAATTTAGTCACAGAGGACTAGGTTATTCATTTATTCATAATGTTACACAATATAACGTCTCTTTAGCGCAATGAGGCCCTATCTCAAATTTTTGGCAAAATCACTTTTTTGCATAAAATTACCAATAATCCATAAATACATTATTAATCATGGCTACTTCAACTGCAAAAAAATGCATACATTCATTATGATATATTGAGCCAATATACAAGCCCAGGAAATAACTTGATGATGTAAACTAGCTATAATATAGTTTCTACTGGTAGATATGTCTATACCTGATATGTATCTTCACTGCCTGTATAAATGGGTTTCTAAAATATACAAATATCAAAGATATTATCAATCAATCAGAAAACATCACTGAATTAAATCATAAAAAAATCCATCAAAATCCACTAAGCTGCCACATATTACAAACAACAGAATGAGAACAACTACGAAATACTCAGTGTACACAACATATGCTTCTGTTTGGTCAGATCACAGACTAGCACAACCCAGCCTTGGCCAAACTCAGGGTCATGGACATTTTGTCCTCAAAAGCAGTATTTGAAAATATTTCATCCAAAATAACATAAACTCTTATGTAACTGAAAAAGTACCAGGCACCCTTCTATGATCTATTGGATCTAAGGGAGTCAACAATATCAGGGCCAGAGTTAAAGGAAAAACACCAATGCCTCTATTTCATGCATTTTTCCTTCAAAAACATGCTTACTTCATTAATTTCTCATATATTCACTGAGGCAAGTTCCTCAGTGTACCCCAGTGTGGCTACAGACCTGAATATCAAAGATCTCATGACCTAAAGATTATATGGAAGGGAGCTAAATCATAACCCCCCCCCCCCCCCTCCAAAAAATATATTGAATATCTGGGCCATGTGATCAATAGTATGTCAACAAAGTATAGTCATAAAATGACACATCTTAACCAATTCATGTCATGTATTACGAACATTGTTCAAGTTGATAATATTTAAGTTTTATGGCCATCCAGAAAATAGTTTATTTGTTCAATCCATGAGTCTAGACTTGAACTATTTCAATAATTCTCTGTCTTATAATTTATAGTCCAGAGAATTTGACACGATCCTGACCTTATATTAGCATAATTTAACAGCTGATATATATTGTCTATATTTATAATTTTTATAAGAGGAAAGTATCACAAAAGCGCTGGTGGTGTAATACAAACACAAATCTAAATGACTGATATTGCAGGATTTGCTTGTGGAAAATTGATATATTAATTCAACACCAGAACCTTGTAATATATTCATACATAAAGGTCAGGATCGTGTCAAAATCTCCGAGCTATACCATAGTAAATAACTAACAATCCCATCTCGGTCAGACAGGTGGAAATGTGAGTTTGGTCATATATCAAAATTAATATACTAAATATAGCAGATAATAAATACCATATTAATCCCAAGTGTAATTGTAAACAATACCCATAATATATAACCGAACATTGGCACACTTATTAACTGCTCATAACTAATTTATTACCACATCTTTTATCTTTAATGAACTATTTTAGAATTTACACTTTATTTCACGCCATTTTCTAACTTCACTTCAAAAAGTCTTGTGATTATGTTATATGCAAGCAGTCGACAGTTCGCCTAAACAGGCAATATCAGTACTAACTCTGGTTAGGGTCAGAACCTTCTGGCCCCCAGTCTGAAGGTCAGCGCCTTAACTACCGGTACTCAGCCACAGTGATGATAGTACATGTAAGCAGTGGACACCTAAACAGACAATATCAGCCTGAACAAGCAATGTCAGTACAAACTCCTGCCAGGATCGGAACCTTCTGGCACCAAGTCTGAAGCTCAGCGCCTTAACTACCGGTACTCAGCCACAGGGATGATAGAACATGTAAGCAGTGGACACCTAAACAGACAATATCAGCCTGAACAAGCAATGTCAGTACAAACTCCTGCCAGGATCGGAACCTTCTGGCACCAAGTCTGAAGCTCAGCGCCTTAACTACCGGTACTCAGCCACAGGGATGATAGAACATGTAAGCAGTGGACACCTAAACAGACAATATCAGCCTGAACAAGCAATGTCAGTACAAACTCCTGTCAGGATCGGAACCTTCTGACCACCAAGTCAGAGGGAGAGTGCTTTAACTAGCGGTACTCAGCCACAGTGATGATAGTACATGTAAGCAGTGGACACCTAAACAGACAATATCAGCCTGAACAAGCAATGTCAGTACAAACTCCTGTCAGGATCGGAACCTTCTGGCCCCCAGTCTGAGGGTGAGTGCTTTAACTACCGGTATTCAGCCACAGTGATGATAGTAAAAGGGGTGTCATCTTTTTATAAATACTTGCGATCAAATAACGAACAACATGAAAGTGTTAAAACATTTATGTCAAATCTTCTACCCATTTAGCAGTCCAGCATGAGTATTTTTATTTGCTTTCACACAGCAAACATTGAAAATATGAGATTCTTCATTATATTAAAGAACAAACAACTCTGTGAAAATTAGGAACTTTTTCATAAGTTCATACAGATTTAACTCCCCTGTGTTTGCATCCAACTTTCTAACCTTCTTCGCGACTTTTTTAAAGATTAATATTTATTTCAATATATAAAATTTTCAACAAAAAATTACTATCAGTTGAGTTCTCACATATTCTCAGAACATACACCACTAATCAATTGTAAGACCACTTCAATTATCAAGATTGAAGAATATTCAAACTGCATGTAAAGAATCATTGCCATTGCAATGGGACTTAAATTTAGAACCAAATAGTGGTTTACTATTAAGACTGCTTAGAGATCAATCTTTGTCTTATTAATGGAACAGTACATGATGATAATAATAACAATAAGCACCCAGCAAAATAACCATTTTTATCACATAAACTGTGGTGTGGGAGTGCATTAAAGCCGTGCCGGAAATATTGTAATGCACTCCCAGCCTGTTACATAAATATGCAAATTAGCTTGAACGGCGTTAGCCAATTCGTGACTTGGTTGACCCACGAAGTCTGTTTGTCACACTGCAAGTACCATTAAATTTTGTCCGAAACCTCATGAACCTATGCAGCATACATCATCATTTTCAAAGACATTTTGTGTTTACTAAGGTTATATGATAAATAGAATCTTACAATCATGCTCTTAACTTAGCATTTTATTGAACTCGTTGACAAAAACAGTATGACACTTGGCAGAGCATCATGTCATATTGTTTTGTCAACTCGTTTAATAAAAATGGTAAGGAATGAGCACTCATTCAAGATCCTCTATATCCTAGTTTATATTGGAATATTATCATTGGACCTTTGAGCACTTAATAATAGCACACTGATTATAAAGAAATATCAGAATGGGGTTTTCCATTGTTATAAAGAAAGACAGCATAAAATTTTATGTGCAGCTACAGGGCGTATGTTGCATATAGCACATAGGCGGTATGTCATTCAACAATTATTGTCTGTGACCGCAGTTAAAATAACCGATAGTAACATTAACTCTGTTAGAGGAATAAAGTATAAAATAGTTTATGATATGTCTATTAAAATGTCAGATAGGTTCATGGCCATGCAACTGCCACCTGTTCAAATAGTAATCATATCACTAAATGTGAAAGTAAGTGAGTGATAAAATAAAAAATAGTTAAAGTGAAAACAATTAAAATAATCAGATTATTGCTTACTTCAGCATCTTAATTCTTAACAGAATTTGGAGGTTACAAAATGGCTTTATAATGCATGTAATCTAGAAAGAGTCAAGAACGAGACAGATGAAGTCACGAAATTATATTGTGACGTCATCATATGGACATTGATCATGTGACTGCGATCTATCTTATTTGACTTTCAATTCCTGATGGTATGCATTACCACATGGCAATGAGTGAGCACAAGTTGGATTTAATTACCCTCGCTGCGGGGATAATTCATGTATTCAAGCATCTATGAGTGAGCAAAGCCAGCTTTCCCTTTTATACTAAGAGTCCAGCAAGGGTATTACTAGTACCATTTTTATTTCATCTTTGGTAGAAAGCACCTAGTAAGTAGTAAGTAAAGCCTTTATTTAGTTAGGCTGACATATTCAGTTTCCCTATCTTCCATGTGGGCCTCAACATATGCAAATTAAATAAGAACCCAGGACCTATTGCACTTGAAGTGGACACTCTACCACTAGGCTATAGAGACAGTTTAGCTAGGTTACTAATTGTGTGATATTATTTTAGTTTCACATATTTTAGAGAACAATTCCACACTGGATAAAAAATGAAAAAGTATGTGATTAATGACCTGGGAATGAAATACATATATTTAAGCAAACACAAAAAACTTTCATTGTTCCCATATCTTGGATTGGATTATATTGACATATTGAATCTTAGGTAAAGTTTGAGTTGCGTACAACATTTGAACCTTGCGATATTTTGATAAAATTACCTATACCACTTGAGATAAGTGGCGAGATTATGCCCACGGAAAAAATATATAAATAATATCTCTGACACGGTTTATAAGTAAATTTAAACACAAAGGAAATGCTATAAACTCTAAACATTTTAACATCTTGGGCTCATAACATTGATGAAATATTTCTGTTTGGACGTCTTTTGTCACCACTCGTGTGAAATTTGAAAGTGAATTTCAAATTTAAAAAAAAACACTTATATTTACCATTACCTTCTCGATTCATGGCTTATCTAGCAAACATTTCTTAATATAGATTTCATTCTTTTTTTTAAATTATCTTGTTTAGTTTATTTATTTATCATCATTGAATATAAAACGCTTTGGTTTCTCTTTCACTGTCAGTTAAGTGGCTTTTTATGATGAAATATTATTATCAATAAAGTTACTTAAAGTATGCCTCCTCTTCATTGATTTAAACCTTCTCACTAATTTCAGCCAATCAAAAATCAATATGTTTCCACTAATTACTCTCAGTTTTCTCCATTAATAGCCAAGTTTGCATTGTCCAAATATTTAGAATTCTTATTCTTAATAATTATTATTGATTGAACATGCATTGAAAACAACATTCACAGTCACTGTAATGGTAAGCTTTAAAATGTCTGGCTTGTGAGTCGCTTCTGCTCCTTAAAGGACTAAACTCCATTTCAATGATAAAAACACATTTTGTAGACGTTTTAATCACAAAAAAATTACAATTTACATTACGATCAAAGACGATATTGATGAAAACTACCGAACATGTTTTACCATCCGTTAATTAGGTAAGACAGCCTAGTTTTACTTATTGACTAGTTTAATCTGTTTAAATTGTCTAAAACAGTGAAAATTTTGGTTTTTATCATGAAAATCTAGAAAATGTCATTTTTTTTCTTCTAAAATTGACATTTTTATGCCAATATTCACCATATTTTAGTGTCAGACAAGGGTAATTGTGATTAAATCTGAAGAATAGACACATTATTAGGCATCTAAAGCAAAATTACCCAGGCGAAAATGATGGTCATTTGACTATGAACTACCATGAACTACCATGGTACTTCATGGTCATATAACCATGAACTACCATGGTTGACCATGTTTTGTTAAATGGCACCATGGCTTTTCATGTTCTTCTAACCATGGTCGATAAACACCAAAGACCATGGTCTACCATGGTTGGTAGCACATGAAAAGCCATGGTAGTTCATGGTAAAATGAACGGTTTAAAACCATGAACTACCATGATAGTTCATGGTCGACCAGGGTAGTTCATGGTCAGGGGACCCATGGTTATTTGGTAATTGGCACTTGATGGTCAATGACCATGGTTTTGTAACATGGTCAACCATGGTCTTGGACCATGGTCAATGACCATGGGTTCAAGCTACAGATGAATCAGCTTGTTGCAAATAATGTCAGGTAATATTTGATTTCTTATAGGAAAGCTTAATAAATATTTTGTTGTAATTATGAATTTTTTATTATGTCAAACTAATTCATAAATCTTTCTATTTTTATAATAAGAATGATATATTACTTTGCTAACATTTCATTTAAAAGTGTATTTTGGGACTTTAAAAAAAAATATATAATTTTTGTTAAAGGGAGATAATATAAAAGTGTGAGACAATAACATGGTTGACCATAGTCGACCATGGTCAAATGGTCAACCACGGTTGAAAACACTGACCATGTTAGACCATGGTCAAGCTTCAGTTTGTCTTTTCTCACCATGGTTGACCATGGTCAAACGGTTTATCTCTTTTTCTCACCATGGTCAACCATGGTCAGTCTTCTCTTACCATGGTCGATCACAGTCAACCATGGTCGACCATAGTCAACAACGGTGACCATGGTTGACCATGGTCGACCATGCTCCTGACTATCTCTTCAACATGGTATTTGATGGTTGACCATGTTTTTAACATGGTCAACCATCAAATACCATGTTGACCATGGTTCAACCATGGTCGCATTTCGCCTGGGTAGTGTTCAGTGGTAACAGTTTTTCACAAATTTAACCCATTTCATATCATTATTCATAATATTTTGCAGGTGCTGGCCAAATTTCTCCATAAATAATGAATGCAAAGTGGGGGAGCAGTGGTGTAGCGGTAAGACATATACTTAGGGATGAAGAAGTCAACGTTTGATCCCTGTCTGCACCACTTCTTACTGTTTTGGAACAAGTAATATATCCACGGTGCTCCAATTGACCAATGTGTAATTTTTTTTAAATGCCTAGCATTATATTGTAGCCTTTATTTGCCAGTCAGCCTTCTGCTGAAATATGGCAGGCATATATGGATGTGCCATTACCTGGATTTGAACCCAGGTCGCCAGATTAGACGGCAAGCGCACTAACCACTGAGCTACGGAGGAATGGGTACTAGTGAGGATCTAAAGCTGATGTGCCGAGACTGCCATCAGTGCTGAGCGTAACAGTCAACTTGGAAATCAATGATCGGGCAGTAAAAATGTAGAAATGGCAGAGCAAACAGTGCATCAACAATTTTGTCTGTCCCTTAAAGGCAAATGCTGTAGTTATGTTTCAGAAAAAAAGTTGAAATTAAGTGTATTTTTAATTTGATTGAAAAATCTACATAGATAAAAGGAATTTGTGTGACAAGACAGTTTATATGTAATATCACATGGTGCCAATTTGAACTTTTATTTGATGAAAAAAAAACACTTGAAAAACATTGCCAAACATTACCTTCTACAAATAAATGGGTCATGTGTAATCCACCTTGACATTTGGTCATTATATTTTACTTAAAATCCTATCAGAAGGGAGGATGGGGCTTGAAACAGAGTTTTTAAATTGTAAATAAATTGATATAAAAGTTAGCATTAATTGTTAGGTAACTAGATGGTACATATAGCCAGAATGGTACATCTATTGAGAAATACTTTAAACAAGTTCTGTATAAATAGATAGAAATTAACATTTCTACAATATAATTATGCAATTGATTGACACTTTATAATATAAATTGTTCTTAATATTGATGAATGTCACAGGAGCAGTACTTGACTGATACAGCTACCATGTACTGTTGAGAGCCTGAGTAGTCAGCGCCCGACTTGCTCCATGTAGGTGTGTTATGTTGTTACTGTTTTCTGTACTCTGCTGGTTAAGTTGAGTGCTGCCTTCCCTGTCCAATTTCCTTATATCGCTTTTGCAAGCGGGGAGGTTGTGGGTTCGAGCCCCATCCTGCGTATAATTTTTTATGAACCTGAACATTGGCGCCCAACGGGGGACCTTTTATAACATATGACATGAACATTATACTATTATGTTTGTGCTTAAAGAAGGAAATTGGGACAATTTTAAAAGTGTAAGTTTATGCCTTAATAATATTCTAATTCAGAGTAGAACAACACAATTAAAGCATTACATATATTGAAATTGCTCATTTCTATCACAGTCTTTTAGATCAACTACTGCAAAATTGTAAATTTTTGTGGGGATTAAATTTCATTGTTCTGCTCCACCACAATTGACATTACGCCAGCTGTCAATCAATATCCTTTCAATCAATTCTAACGGTAAATAATAATCACATGGTCCAATAGATTAACTTAAAAACCTTTGACAAGCACCCTTCGACAAACAACCAGGCGGAGCGATCTCTTCTCTGGCGTAATGTCAATTCAATCCCAACAGACAATTATTTTGGCCCTTGTATTTATATTGCCTGAAACGCAAATTCCACAAATAAACATTCAATGGAAATGGTCTCTTTTACCAAAACAACGAAATTTCATTCCATCGAAATAGATGATTTTACAATATGAGTCTTGATGCTGCTTTGCCAAGGGAAAAAACTGCAATGACTGGGCAGATATATATGAAAATTGAGACATATACATTTAAATTTAATGGTGATTATGTGTATAAAGTTTTTTTGGAACATTCTTGTGTCACAAATTTGGAAGAAATCAACTGGCCAATGTTGCCACTATCAAATGTCCCATTTGTGGGATATAATAAAACTGAGTGAAAACTAATTCTAACCCTCTATATCAGACTACCGGTAAACCATTGGTCACTAATCCTGGTCAGATTATCCACTTGATCCCAGTGGACCAGTGTTAAAGTAAACCTAATGCATTAAATCAACAATGGCCTTTGATCATACAAAGTCGCGGTCAAACCTATGATGCCTTGATCAATCAAATCTCTTCAGTTGAATTCATAACCACTGTTTTCAATAAATATTGAAATAGGCACCATTTTCAAGACATTTGCCATTCATTTACAATACAATGTTTTTCATACTCAATTCTTACTATATCGTTGAAGTGACGTAATTTTTCCCTTCATGTAGAAAAATATTAATACAGGAATATTATACATTTATGTAATGGTATACATGTTTATATGCATAAAGTATTGAGTTGTATTTAAATTTTGGAAGTCAATTATTTCAAAAACGTCAAAGAACGTTCTTAATACAAAACCACCTGCTTTCAGTGTAGCAATACCATATGACTTTTGGCTACAATGCCAAGACAAAGTGTGCTTCTTCTCAAAAACAAAAATAGCCATAAATATTTCATTTCACCAATTTCTATGAAGCATAGGCCACATACTGACTTGGCACTGTAGCCAAAAGTCATATACATGATATTGTTACATTATGTTTTACTACTCTTACTATGTTTAAGTTATTTTTTAAATCCTTATGATAATATAATTTTTAATACTATAGATATTTCATTGAGTCACATTAATGTCATAAACATAGGACCAATCAGTCAATCACCAAAGACAGCAATTTCATCGTCACTAGGATTGAATATGCAATCATGATTTTCCCAGGAGGTGGGCCATGGACATTTTGGCATACTGTTTGTGTATTTGATACCAAACTCTTAATACGATTTGAAAACAATACGTTTTAATACTGGTTATCCATAATTTAGATTCAAAAGTTACAAAGACTTTAGTTACCCTGGGAAAAAATAAGTGCAATAAACTAAAGAGCAATGCCCTGGAACAAGTATATTATAAAATATAACTTTGAACTCCATTGACTAAACCTATTATACTGGCATAAATATAAACTAGAGTGCCCTAATGATCAAATATCGCTCACCTGAGTTTCCTGTCAACAAAAATATAAAATTATGCAAAGGAAGAAAAAATTCTCGACATTTTCTTCTTGACCTTACCCTGGCCAATTTCCAAACCATTTGGTAGTCATGAAGAAAACAAGGCAACCTTTTTTCAAATTTTCTCTAATTCTTTTCTAAATGTTTTTTTTTTGTTTTTGTTAAAACTGACCACACAAAAATATAGCTAAAAACATGACAAAGTGCTTGCTACAAGCATAAATGGTAATTATACCCAGCTATCATGCATATTTTTACTATTAATTGACCATCCGAAATATTTCGTCCGAAATACAGTACCTTAATTTGCCACAAGCAGTCAATATACAGGTGAGTTAAAATCATGGGCCTTCTAAAACTTCAATGTACATAACTCAGGAACATTTTGAGAACACCCCTCCATTAGTACATGACCATGACAAGCCTATTTTATGAAATATTTTAATAAGATTAAAGTAATTCTTGATTTATATTCATTAATTACCAGTAAGGTCACAATACAGTGCTTATCGTATATATCTACAACTAATTTTAAGACAAAACTAAATCACTATAATCATAGTTTGAAATATATACATCTACCGGTATTAATTGTGATAAGAGTGATTAAAATTAATATGATTTTACTTAATGTATTATGGCAACGACATTTTGATAGTTTGTCATATATTAGAGTAAGTTATTGAACATCCATGCATTACATGTACATTAAATGTATATTTGGTGACATATTTAATATGTTAGTAGCTTCGGCAGCTTTCTCTTACAGATATCAACAAACACAACAACAAAATAAGGGGCCCAATTCCTCATACAAGATAAAATACATATTCTTGTTGGAATTAAGTGCAATAATACACACAAAGGAGCACAAGTCCAATATGCAATACAAATTATTTTAATTGGAAACACAACAACAATTTGAAACATGAAGGGGGCAAGCTCAATCTCATACAATATACAAAACATATTCTAGTTGGAAATGCAGTTACAAACATAAAGGGACGCAAGCCCAATTCCTGAGTCATACAGGACTATTTTCTTGTATTATTAGGTTTACCAAAGTGCTGTGAAGGACAGTTCTTGATATCAATGGCATTTTATTTACACACAGATGTGGCTGATGTTATAAAAGAAATGAATCAATGTCAAAGACCTTTGGCTCAGTTGAGGAGCGTCTAAAACACTCCAAATTAGATATGCTAACAAATCTTAACACTGAGTTTACAGAACAATTATCAGCTCATTGAATCATGTCAGATGACATAAATGGTATGATCGCAGGGAAGATTTATGGAAAGTAAAGAAATGTGATGTAAGAAGGCATCTTGCTAATAGTAGGGTAACCATCAGTTCTATCCTTGAAAATAATAATGTCATCAATTATGTGACTTCCAGAGAGAGTGTTACAGAGTAGTTCAGCATTCAAGGCTATTATCATACAATGTAAATAGCTACAAAAATATAAAGACACCCAAAAGTAAACATTTAATTTAAAATAAATACAGTGAACAAATATGTTTCTTTGAGACACAAGATGACCATGTACATAAGTATGGACAAAGAAACCAGAAGTTTAACACGGGTATTACAAGGCAACATTGTGTTGAATGGTATCATTCAAGACTTGATACAAACAATATGATTTTTGGTAAAAGTCAATTATTCAAATTAAAAAAAAGTTAGTTCTTGTCTATTAATTCACAGTATACACAAAAACCTGCAAGGCCATTCTGAAAACTACTAGGACTCCACAGTTTAGGCCAATTTCTGTATGTGATAAGGCATTCATGACCCAAACCATCCTCTCTTTAGTGCATTATGAAAAATTACAAAAAACTATGTTTCAAATCATTGAAACCAAATCTTGCTAAGATCTCTATAAATCTACCACTATACCAAGTAGAGGGTTAGTTACCCCAGTAGACGTACAATATACACTAAATACCATTTATAATTATGTAATATGTATTTGAATAGATAGAAGACTATCAGATATATTTCAACATTAGGTATTGTAGGTGCCAAAAGGCTTTGATAGTAAACAATAGGTATATGTACAAATACTGACAGTATCTTTATACAGTCACACAAACAAACTATTTACCTAATATGGTATTGTGGGGAATTTGTTCGTACAAGACACTCGGTACATGGCTCTGTCTAGCCTGTGTGGCACATGCCATTTATGAACTAGGCTGCAGACAGTGTGCCAAATAGGAACAAAATCAAATAACAATAACATCCAAGTTGTAACAAATATTCAATCCGTAAAATGGGGGTCACTTCATTTCAGTCCAGTACTAATTACAAGTTTAATAACTGATATCATGGCATGTACATTAATGAAAAGCACCAGCTTAAAAAATGAGCACTAATTGTGCTGGCTTAAAACTGTAATGTATAAAATAAGGAATTCCACTTTTGGTCCTAAAACCCTGTAACTTCAAATACAGTTTACTATAAATATTTAAACAACATCCTACAGTACACAAAGTTTGTTATAACAATCAGTGTAACAAAACAGTTTATTATTGGTCTTACTTGACTTAAGGATAAGGACAACCAATCAGATCACACCATATCAAAATCTTGATTAGCAACAGGCGATATGATTGACTATCCTTATTCTTTAATTAAATAAGATCAATATTGAATACCACACCTGACTAAGGTATCAAGAAGGCATAATTATTCATCCACTCTATAAGATGGTCAAGGTCACTTACTTGTTATATTCTCCATGATTTAGATGGTAGCCATTTTTCACATTTTGGTAAGATGAGTAATCATTTTTATCTTCTACTTCGTCTTCTTCTTTTTCCTCATCCTCCTCCATGTGACATTTGTCCTTGACCTCATGGCGACCTTGACCTTGATCTTTGTTACTATGGTTACCATGATTCCGACTGTCATGGTAACTTTGGCTAAACAACACAGGACTTTGTAAATATGCCGGATGATGAAACTGGTTCCGTTGAGTTTGAGCGGTAAGAATTTTATTCTCTAACACATCTTTAGCTTTCTCTTTATTACTGTGTTTTTGTCTGGCAGTGTATATTTTTGTTAATTGACTAATAGCACTAGATTGGGAAGATTTTACAGAACGGTCCGCTTCTGCTTGGTGACGAGTAGGTGTGGCTGACTGAGAATTACTCATTGGACTAGGCAAGACAGACTGACGTAGAGTGTTTCGACTGTTAGATAGTCCCGGTGTACTGGGTGTAGTACCGGCCCCTAATCTGACAGGTTCCGGGGCTGTGGGTGGGGGAATGTACTCGGAGTAACACTTTCCTACGCCTAGACCCTTCAGTCTGTGACTCTCAACATTGATGATTTGATCTGAAAACAACAATGGTGTAAAAATAGAGAATAATACATGACCAACAGACTTTTTAAAATCTATAACATATCCCTTCTAAGAATGACGCTTTGCCTTGAGATAGCATGCCATATTTTGTAAAACAAATGTCAGAAAATCATCAGAAATCTTTGTTAATGTAAATGTATTAAGATCATGCCTCTAGTAAGTGCTTATAAAAAAGTGATAATATTTTTAATTAGAATTTATACTGTAACAATGTATTAATTTTGTAGGCCTATTCACAAAAATGTCATTTGATATACAATAACAAATAATTTGACCGAAATGCAGCAGAGATTATGAATTATACAGGAATATTTTCATTCAATTATATAAGGACAAATAAGGTAAACATAGAAATATGCGGAGACAATTTGACCCGGCCAAATACCAATTAATATGAAACAGAAAACTGATAATCCTTAATAATATTTATTGATCTTTGGCATAAAATAAGACAAATATAGCTCCTCTCAGTACATCAAGGATGCAATTGTAACTCCATGCTAGAGAGCACTTATTTGTACCTCCATGCTAGAGAGCACTTATACCTTTGCACTTCAGGTTATAAAATCAATGAACCACTCATACCTGTACAAATATAATAATTGATGAACATTTCTACATAGCCTGATTATATGGGAACCGTTCCTTTAAACCATAGCCTGATTATAGAAGAACCGTCCTCAGCACAAACTTGTAATACCTGAGCCCCTTTGGTGCAACAAGGTTGTATCTCACTATACATAGTACATATACAGCTGGTGGAGCCAAAGGCACCAATATGCCATTATGGCAATACTGGTGGAAAAATGAAATAATAAATGCTGCTATAACTATATTGGTTTCCTAGAAACCAAACTAAAGGCAAGAACTGGAATGCTGATAAAAAAAGCTTTGGTAACAAAGGGTGGGTGGGGTAGTGCTAGAAGTGATGGCTGCATTAAGCAAACAACAGCATGTCAAGGAACAAACACAGGATTATCTCTTTGAGAGAACAAGGAGGTTGCTAGGATACATAAACAAACAAATAACAATGCTAAATTTTCTGAATACTGATAACTATGGGAGGAAAAATAATACTGAAGAATATTGTTTCAAGAATCTCAATTTTTTATGATGTTCAGGATGCAATGTTTATAACATAATGATAATTTCATTATTTATTTACATTTTCATATTTTACATGGTTTACACAAAAATTCATGTATTAATTATATAAAATTCTTATTAAATATAATAATGTTGATCCTAAAATAAAATAATAAATTCTGCAAAAATATCAATTCTATCTATTTCGCATTGTCCTCAAACTCTATTTTAAAATCAATAACTTGAATAAGAATTTACTAAAAAACAATTATTAATACAATTCATCTTTTAATTCTAACAAAACTTGGAAACATACAGACAAAATTGATCAAATTCAATTGAAAATGTAATAATTGAGAATTCAAGACAACACATACTCATAATTATTGTTAATATTGAAATTTTTTTTAATTGAAAATTTATAAATATGCAGATAATGATGACATACATATATATATGCATTAATGGTAAATCTACAGTAATGTTCATAAATAAAAGATCATTGAATGTGTCAATAGATACAAGAGGGCCATGATGGCCCAATATCGCTCACCTGATTATAAACCCTGCACAATTTTCACCCAAAGGAATAATTTGAACATCTTGGTAGAAAACCACAAGATGATGCTACATACCAATTATCAAAACTCTAGGCAGTGTAGTTTTAGGCAAGAAGATATTAATATGTTTTCCCTATATAAGTCTATGTAAAACGGTGACCCCCCCCCAAGTGGGGCCAATTTTGACCCCAGGGGCATAATTTGAAAAATCTTGGTAGAGGACCACTAGATGATGCTACATACCAAATATCAAAGCTCTATGCAGTGTAATTTTAGACAAGAAGATTTTTATATGTTTTCCCTATATAAGTCTATGTAAAACGGTGATCCCCGGGGCTGGGCTAATTTTGACCCCAGGGGCATAATTTGCACAATCTTGGTAGGGGACCACTAGATGAAGCTACACACCAAATATCAAAGCTCTTAGGCATTGTAGTTTTAGACAAGAAGATTTTTATATGTTTTCCCTTAGTATATAAGTCTAAGTAAAATGGTGACCCCCAGGGTGGGGCCAATTTTGACCCGAGGGGAATAATTTGAACAATCTTTGAAGAGGTCCTCTAGCTAAGTCTACATACCAAATATGAAAGCCCTGGGCCAAGCAATTTCGGAGAAGAAGATTTTTAAAGGTTTCCCCTGTATAACTCTATGTAAAACTAAGGGCCCCCGGGGCAGGGCCAATTTTGACCCCAGGGACATAATTTGAACAATCTTTGTAGAGGACCTCTAGCTGAGTCTACATACCAAATATGAAAGCCCTGGGCCAAGCAGTTTCGGAGAAGAAGATTTTTAAAGGTTTCCCCTGTATAACTCTATGTAAAACTAAGGGCCCCCGGGGCAGGGCCAATTTTGACCCCAGGGGCATAATTTGAACAATCTTTGTAGAGGACCTCTAGCTGAGTCTACATACCAAATATGAAAGCCCTGGGCCAAGCGGTTTCGGAGAAGAAGATTTTTAAAGGTTTCCCCTGTATAACTCTATGTAAAACTAAGGGCCCCCGGGGCAGGGCCAATTTTGACCCCAGGGACATAATTTGAACAATCTTTGTAGAGGACCTCTAGCTGAGTCTACATACCAAATATGAAAGTCCTGGGCCAAGCGGTTTCGGAGAAGAAGATTTTTAAAGGTTTCCCCTATATAACTCTATGTAAAACTAAGGGCCCCCGGGCGGGGCCAATTTTGACCCCAGGGACATAATTTGAACAGTCTTTGTAGAGGACCTCTAGCTGAGTCTACATACCAAATATGAAAGCCCTGGGCCAAGCAATTTCGGAGAAGAAGATTTTTTAAAGTTTTCTCTATATAACTCTATGTAAAACTAAGGGCCCCCGGGGCGGGGCCAATTTTGACCCCAGGGCCATAATTGGAACAATCTTTGTAGAGGACCTCTAGCTGAGTCTACATACTAAATATGAAAGCCCTGGGCCAAGCGGTTTTGGAGAAGAAGATTTTTAAAGGTTTCCCCTATATAACTCTATGTAAAACTAAGGGCCCCCGGGGCGGGGCCAATTTTGACCCCAAGGACATAATTTGAACAATCTTTGTAGAGGACCTCTAGCTGAGTCTACATACCAAATATGAAAGCCCTGGGCCAAGCGGTTTCAGAGAAGAAGATTTTTTAAGGTTTCCCCTATATAACTCTATGTTAAACTAAGGGCCCCCGGGGCTGGGCCAATTTTGACCCCAGGGACATAATTTTAACAATCTTTGTAGAGGACCCCAAGGTGATGCTACATACCAAATATGAAAGCTCTAGGCCTTACGGTTTCAGAGAAGAAGATTTTTGAAGTTTCCTTTTTGAAAATCTATTTTTAGCCTGTGTGACCTAGTTATGCGACGGACTGGAATTTTTTTAACAACTTTGGTAGAGGTCCACCCAAGGAACATTCCTCTTAAGTTTTATCAAATTTGGCCAAGCGGTTTAGGAGGAGAAGTCGTTTGAAGAAATTGTTGACGGACGCACGACGCACGCCGCACGCCGCACGACGCACGACGCACGACGGACGACGGACATCTCGGTATGACAAAACCTCACCATGACCACATTGTGGTCAGGTGAGCTAAAAACAATATTTCTAATGGAAATCCATAATATGTTCAGACAATGCAACAACTAAAATGATGAGGATCGAATGTACAATGAGAAATTAGAAAAGTGTTCATGATAGACACAAGTTAACTGGATGATTCCTAATTGATTTTCAAGTGAAGGTTTTAGATTGTTCAATAACTATGCACTTTAAAAAGCAAATTTCATAACAAAGTCTGAATCAGGTTTCAAAGCATGTTCAGATTATGCTATTTAACTATAATAGCAAAGTTTTTAAAAGTGTTGATTTACAGGTGTCTCAAATGACAATTAAAACCTCTGTTTAACTAATTTTGTGAATGTTTTAAGAGCCAATATAATTCAAATCAGAGAAATTATTCAGTGGCACGAACAGGCATTGAATCTTTGACTTCTCAACCTAAAAGTGTGCACCCCACCTCTAGGCCACTTGCGATAATGCCTCATTTGCAATAATGTCCGAATTGCGATAATGCCCCATGTGCAATAATGTCCCATTAACGATAATGCCCCAGAGTGGGCCCTGCAAATTATTCAGAAGAAGAAGAAGGCCACCATTCCCCACATAGAAAGCTATAACAATACTATTTGAAAGATTTAAGCCCCCAACCTTCTATTCCCGCATCATTACATGCTTTAAATGAACCACTGATCCACAGGGATAGGTTTCGAAGAACATTAATGCCTGATTTATTCATATCAACATACAATAAATTTGTATTTAAGAGGACATAACCTCTCAGTGATAGCATGATCTTGTTCACTTAATTTTTGACAATAAGTCAATAGTTGTGCAAGTGCTCTTAAAACAATATCGGTCCACATGATAATGCCAATCAGAGGGAAGGTCAATAGGTGTATCTACGTTATAACATATGCTAGACGACATACTGATGTTTGATCTTCACCAATTTATTTGATGATTTATGAATTCTCCTTGTATAAATAAAGTTGTAATACATTATTTAACCACAATCAATCAATTTACGATATGATTGGCAATGCAACCTTTATAATCACTCTCAGACTATAAGACAACAATGTAATAAATCTTGCAAGTTTATCCTTAACTTGAGAAACAACTTAGATGAGGCTTTATAAGTCAATGTTTAAAGGTATTGTGTCAGCATCTTTTCTTTGGTACATTAGCAATTTTTAGCAATGCATTGAATAGTCTTGTTAATAATGGTAGTAATTCATTTAAGCAATCCTTAAACAGCCATGATGCAGCAAAGACCAAAGGCTCATCAGAACCAATTATAAATCATTCCCTATTTCGGGGATGGTGGGATGCAACAAAGTTTGATTACTTTCAGGTTTTCTTATGGTTTCAGTTCAGTACTTATAGTACAAATATTCAGCTCATCATCTTAGAAAGACAATTTATTCTGACAAAATTTTTCGTTTTTTCTGCCACAAAATGTTAAACTTATTATATAAATACTGTAAAATCATTTAATTTCGATGATACGGAATTTCGTGGTTTTGGTAAAAATGATCATTTCGATGACACTTTAATTCGTGGAATTTGTATTTCAGGTAAAAATACCAGGGTCAAAATTATTGTTCGATGGGATTTGATTTCTTGGTTGAAAGTGAACCACAAAATCCCCAAAATTTTATCCCCAAATTAATGAATTTACAGTAACTCACACTTGAACTGGCTGTTTTAAGTCTACCTTAATACTTTAATAGTCAATTGTGTGTCTCTTTCATTTCATACTAATTATAACAATGATATCATTAAACATTCTCTATTTAATACTGAGAGCTTAATATACTTCATTTTATTTAAATAACTAGTTCAAATGACTGAGTAGAAATGAAAAATCAAGATGAGAGACTGCCCATATATATATTGAGATTGACTTACTTCTCCTGTCAGACAATTTTCTGTCCATAGCACTCCGTAATGTCTTTGAAATAAGTGAGATACGATTAAGCCGTGCTGGTGCCGTGAAGGACTTGCCTTTCTCGTCCATGCCGAGACTTCTGATTGCCTTTGGTACGTTATATTTCCAATAGACCATAGGAACCTTAGGAATAATATTCTGTACACTCTGACGTCGTAGTAACAGTTTATTTCTATGGCATTCTAAATTATCAACCATTTTTCACACTTCTTACAAAAATTAGATCATTTTTCACACTTTCTTAAAAAACCACTTTCTTAAAAAAAATTAATCATTTTTCACACTTTTGTAGATTTTGATTAATTGTATAATATTCAATACAATCTCTTGTTGGTTTATAAAAGTCTTCTATTTTTAACGCAAGTTCTGTATTTAAATATTTTGGGCTGCTATGATACAGTATTTAATTACAGCGTGTCCATTATTATTATGCAAATTCTTAAGTTGGTCCAAGTTTATTCTTATCACAAAGCCTTGTCTTGGAATCAAAATTGAGCATAATTTATGAATCTGATAAGTAAACCTGCTAGCTAAATTCACAATATGAAAGTTCTGATTTACAGTACCATGATAATGCACGGTCAGTCTTTCTGCACCTGATTTTCAGATTGTTCTTTTATCACATAAATTATCCAAATGCATTTCCAAATGCACTCAAATATATGTTTTACTTTCTTGCATATATCTAAATTAATTCCTTTATCCACCTACTTTATTGTAGGTAAAAAATCCATATATATGGCGAATATTCGAAGTCCCAACATAAAACTTGTAACTTTCATGTAAAAGCACATAATTCACCATTACAACTAATTAAGTTCATCCCGTTCCATGTTTTATTTAGTGAACAATATTAATTATGTTTATTATTTTACATATAATATTCATATCGATTCCATGAGTTTAGAAAATACATCAAACTAGTCAATAGCAAGTATATGTGTACTCCAATATGCAAAAATTGAACATTTTAAAATAAAAAATCAACTTTTTCAGAAGAAATTTTATTGCAATTTTACTGTATATTTCCGTATCATTTTTGTGTCTGTCTCAATTTTAAAACATGTAAATCAGGAAACTATGTGACAGTTTCGAGTAGATTGTGTATGTTATCCACTGTACTTCAATACATGACACACATTGCTGACACCGAACGTTTACAGAATCAATTAAATACTCGTTAATCTAACCAGATTTTAATCATCTCAATACATCTACTGGTAGATCACACTTGATAACGTGAAACATTTCACTACCAGCGCAACAACAAAATATGTGACGATTTTAGAACAAATCAAATATCCTTCAATATCCTTTTCAACAATATCAAAGCCATGTCCAAAACCAGTAATAAATGTCCAAAGCTGCGGAATATGTCTTTAGATATATCTTAATTTTTTTTTAATTTGTGTCAAAATCTAACATCCAACAAGTGCGGTAACCAGTATCCACTACAGAAATTATTATAACCTTGTCACTAATTTTTGCCATACAATTCCTATTAAAACTGAACAGAAATTAAGCAAAATATTTAACATTTCCGTTCCATTAAAACTGACACTCTGAAAAGTTCCATTCCATTAAAAGTTAAGATTTGGAATCATTGACATTCACAAAGTGATATGAATCACATGTACATGTATTTGTACATAGACGTGATCTTTCACACAAATATTAATCATTCATTGACCAATACATTGAAATAGATAGACTTGAACGCTTACAGACTGACATTATTTGCATAGCAAGATGTGCATTGGAAAGACAGAAATCTTAATGATAGGGCGAACAATTGGAATAGATTTGTATACAAATAAAGTATCAATACCCGTCTTAAATAACTGTACTCAAAACAATGGACTGACATAAACAAAGAGCTACTTGATGAGCTAATGTATTGGCAATGCATTTTGGAGGGGTTTGTACTTTAGACAAATTCAATATATCAACTAAATTTGAAATTTGCTGTGTACACAAATTTCAATCAATTAATAAACTGACTTAATACATAGAAAAAAATATAAAAATCGTTTTCAAGTGGACAGTCAAAGTAAATCCATCTGTCAAGCGATTATATATCCAAATCCTAATTGGCTTAATAACATAGCTAAAATGTATCTGTATTAAACAATCACCTTTTTTGAACAGCCATATTTAAATTTGCCTCGATTAATAATAATTTTCTTTACTAAACTGTACGAAAAAATTAACCGAAAATAATCAATTTTTGTATCTGTTTTTCTTTGCAGACTGATTTGCACATCTTCATACATCAGTGGTTAGTCAGGTCCCTAGACTGTTTCAGAAGAAAAAAATAGGATGGTTGAAGAAGAAGGGATTTGCGGAGAGAAATTGAGTTCGAGTCCCATTGGGTTCCATGGTGAGGAGTGGCGACCTAGAGGGTGGGTGTGTCCTTTGGGAACGAGAGGTCCTTGGTTGATCCTGTGTGCCCACTGGTCAATTTCTCTAAGCAAGACAAATTCATGCTGCTCCACTTTACCCAGGTGTATGAAAGGTACCTGAAAGGGTCATAAGCCAATAAGCTATGGCTGCCAGACCTCTCAGGCAATATTTTACATATACACCATGGGGGTTGATATTTCACATTTAAGAGCCCTGGATTTTACACATAGAGTGAGGAATAACCCTGGATATGTGACAAATCTTCTAAAGAACAAGTTTTACTATCAGTTTAAAATAAATATTAGTTTGATTTAATCAGAATATACAAACATTAAGGCTGTCAGTAGTGTTTATATATGTTTAAGTATTGACTGTTAAACTTGATAATTTATTGTACAAATGTACTTAAGTACAAATTTCAATCAGAATTTTAGTTTTTTTAAGAACTACACCAGCAAAAAAAATGGCTGACTGTTTGTTACCAGTGAGAAGCTTTCCTATACTTTCATATTATATTTGTTTGAACAGATTATTGCCATTGCTTCTCATATGAGATGTGTATTCACCTAACATTATCAATTATGATGAGCCATGGACAGAGCATTGCAATGGATTCAATAAACAAAGAATTCCAAAATAGATCAGACTAAATCGCTCCATAGACCTGTGGAATGAAAGCCTTTGCTTTTTTGAGACATTTCCTACAAATTGTTCAATCATGTTAACAACCATTCAATTATAATTATTACATGGAAACCAGTTGACCCAATCAGTTTTCCTAGAATTCATTCCAACCAATACAAACTGGCTAATGAAGTTCCACAAATAACTAACAACCTTCTCCACATGCGGAGCAGTCTGTGAAATTAGAATTTGAAACTACTTGCCCGAATCAGCTGAATTGAATACTTTTCCTATATACTCTATGCATAATTATTGCAAAACTTACTTGCCCGAATCACCAATTAATTGTCCCAGACAACCGGACAAGTGCTTATAACGCAGACTGGTGGAGGGCATGACTGTGGCATGGACCTCATTGAAGAACATACTATGATATCTACTAATTAAAACATGGGAATGAAAAATGATCACCTTCTTTAACTATACACTGTAATTTATTTTTTGTGGGGGATTAAATTTCATCACCTTTAACCACAAAATCAAATCCCATCGAAAAATAATTTTCACCCTTCTAGGTATTACCTGAAATGCAAAATCCATGAATTACCGGTAGGGTTCCATTGAAATGGCTTTTTTTACCTAAACCGCGAAATTTTGTCCCATCAAAATTAAATGATTTTACAGTTACTCAGTCACCAACACTTTGTTAGGTTAAAAGTAATTATTTACATAAAATCCTAACAAAAATTAATAATTATTAAATTTTACTACTTATTAAAAATGTGACTTTTGTCCCTGTCAAAAATGTTAACATTGAAAACAAGAAACAAGTTACTGATCTATAGAATACTAAATATTACAAAAACAACAATCCACAAATATGATTTGTATTTTCAATTGTTCACAGGGTTAAAATAACATAAAACAAAATGTACATACAAATTACAAATTATTATACCACAACTATAGAATAACATAGTCAGTTCTGATTACACCAAGCTCATGTGCAGTTCCAGATATTTTTCTCAGGAGATGGAGGGGGTCTCAGGAAAGGGTCCAACTAGCTATTTGACTCAGGGAGTCCAACACGCTATTTTATTCTTACACTGTTCATATTGTCTGTTACTACGGTACATTTTAGCCGAAATTCCAGGGGGATCCGAACTCAATCGGGATCTGCACATGAAGTAACATACAGTATGGAATGGTTCAAACACACAAACATTACCAGTAATGACATCTGTCATCTGTTTTACCACATCAGAGTCAATCTTAGAATGTCTTAAACATTAACAACAAGGTCATGTGACAGCCTCTTGACTTTGTAGAACGACTAACCCTTAAACAAGGTTTAGGTAGGATAGATACCTCACATATTTTCTGGTGAATGAATGATTGATTGAAAACCTGATGTTAATGCATAAAAAACAAGAGGTGTTTACGCAAAACATACATGCCCCTGCCCAAATCTTGACATTTGATCTACTGACCTCAAATCTACCTAGCAATATGCCCCCTTGTCAAAGTTGGGCATCAAAGATGGGGGCATAATTAAGCAAAACTTTACAACCTCTGTAGAGGTCATCTTTTCGGACCGCAAAATTATATTGATCCTTGATTAGAGGACCATTGTTGCTCTACAGATGTTAAAGTCATAGCAAATATCAGCTTAATGTAGAAAAATTTAGGTGTTGTTTTAGAGGTTGTTGCTTCACAAAGGGCCACTCTGGTATATGACATGTCTTGTTAGCTGACCTTGCAGGGTAACTCCTTAAGTAGAGGACTTTTTTGGCATTAGTCATCCTACCAGGAGATGCTGAACTGTACAATAAGTGATAAAAATCTCAAAATACAAGAGTTGACTCTGATGTTTCCATACCGTCACCATAGGATGTTATAAACACAAGGAAGTTCAGGAAAGTCACTCACACAAATGTCCAGAATTGATATATGACTTGTATACGAGTAGTCTATAAATATAAATTGTCTATATATGGATATATTTGGTAAACAGTTAACCTCTTCTGAGCACCACCCTTTGACAAACACAAAATCAAGTTTGTTGTATAGAGGTTGTTTCTATAGAGAGGTAAAATTGATGGTAAATGATTACTTTTAACAAAATGATTGTGTTGCTCAAGAGAGGTTGATGCTCAACAGAGGGCTACTCTGTCGATGTTGTCAGACCTTTTTCTGCCCTTTTTGGGAAAAAGGCCCCAGCCAAATTTGGGAATTTTGCGTCACTAAATTTTCGAAATTGCCCAGATAAAATTTAATCGAATAAATTGCAAAAATTAGGATTTATTTGGTCCATGATTGAGTGGGGGAATTGAAAATAGAATGAACTTTACGGTTCCAATTTATTGACACCAACAATTTCATTTGTGTATTTGTTAATAGTTTATTGGTTTAACTTAAAGAAACTCTTTACTTGGCTTTCATGATTTTGGTATCATTATTTTGGGATTTTTTTTCAATTGGGAATTTTTTTCAGTAATTGGGAACCAATTTTGAGGCAGGACAATACCAAGAAAAAAGGTCTGGTTGTATATGGGTATGTCAGTATATAGCTACATTGAGCAGTAACATTGCTTCACAAACATGCTACTGCACTTTTGTTACATTTGATCATCCAATAAATTATAGTTAAATGTCTAGGTTATGTATGTATGTATATGTATGATTATCCATTGAGTCTGTATAATAAATCCCCCTGTTTAGCTCATCGAGTACAATGTTTACCTATAGTAACACCCCCTGTTTAGATCTATGCGTTAAATATTTACATATAGTAACCCCCCCCCCCCCCCCCCCTGTTTAGCTCCCTGAGTAAAATATCTACCTATAGTTTTGAACTGAAAGTTTACACTTATAATGTGCCAATGTGCTAATTTGCATAAGCTTGATTTTACGGGTAGTTCAGGAGGTAATTACATATAAACGAACATGTGAGGATGAACTGCCTTTGTATGCAATTATTTAATGCACCATCAATATGTAAATGTAAATACATTTTAAAACAGTCTTTTATCACATTCAAATAAACCAGAATTTGTTAAATATTTCATTGATCTTATTCATCTTACCTGCAGTATGTTAACAACATTACTCATGTACATGTAAATAAATTGACAGGACTGGTGTGTTGTTTCATGCATATCATTCTTCTGCCAATTTTGTAATGAGCTAGGGTCTTGATGTGCATACTTATTGCACCCATTGTACTAAGAACAATCACACTTGTTTACAATAAAACATACAGCTAAAAAATATATTGCGGTTCGGATACTGCTCCCAACCCAATGCCTCTACCCTGAATATTTTATTATAATTTATTTACCTACCCTATTTTTTCAGCATGTTACAAGGGCCGCAATTTTAATTTGTTTCAGCCATACTGGAAATATGACTGACATATTTGTTGAGCAAAAGCAGCAAAATAGATTAACTATAATCTTACTAGTGTACTGGTACATTACTCCTGCAGAAATTACTTCTCAGAAACAAGAATCACTTGTCCGCAACAACTGGACATGTGCTCTGTAAATTTCATAGAGACTAGAATAGAATATCACAAAGAATAGAAAGAGCATTTAAAGTCATTTCTGGACATTTGCATGGAGTGACATTTCTATGTACAGCAAGCAGTACGGTACAACAAATCAGAACATTTTCTACGGGTATAAAACCTTGCACAGGGTGTTGTTTCATTTTTCTCTTCTCCGCAATCCTCCGGTCCATTCTTGCTGACAATTTTAGGGGGTATTCTGCCACGTTACCGATGGACAAATTTGGAGTGTTATCCGTGGAAACAAAACTACACACTGCAGGTGCTGAAACTTTGCACAAAGTGGAAAAAAGCTGTGAATTATTAATATCAATCATGTGAAGTATTAAATTAATTAATGCAATAACACTTCATGCCAAGTTGCCAATCAAGCCTGTGTAAAAATCAAATTAAGTCGAATCAATTTAATATGTGGATACACAGACATCCTTTCATTGGGGAATATAATGTCCCATTCATATCATTTTCTAAACAAAAATAAAAAATGAAATAAATGTCAATTATTATCGACCAAATTATTGTTTTGCCATTTATGCTATGCAGTATCCACAGAAAATAGTTGTTTGTTATTTAATTAATTAAAGCTCCAAGCAAAGTAGTTAAATAATGACTTTATTTAATTGCTATTTAAAGCAGATAGGCAAATTCAGTAGTTTTCAAAATTATTTAAAGCAAACAATTTTTTGTAAGTATTAAATTAATAAGTCATTTTGCAAGCCAATACATTGCTTCACATTACAGGCTCTTATTGTTGAAAGCAAAGCAATAAGCCTTGAAGGTGGATGATGTAGTCTTATTATAAGCTGCAGCACCAACACTCCATCCCATAAACCTAAATGTTTCGATTCCATAAAATATGCATTTTTATGAAATTATTTTGGTAATACACTTGTTAAATGTTATAAGTACACCAACATGTAATGCGTATATCTTTTTTATTATGCATGATATCATGTTCATTATTTGCATCTCTTCATGGGAGTAGTATAGCAGCAATATCCGATAATTCGATGATTATAATTTGCACGCTGCGAGCAATGAACCGTGAATTTTCAAATTATGCAAAATGCACGTGCAAGACAAATGGTTTTCGCAAGAACTCTAAAAATGCTACATACACATTGTCCATCAATACCCACACCAGGAAAACACAAAACCGGTAGAATTACGATAACAGACCGTACAAGAGAGGTTTGTGAAACATACACGTCTCATGGCAGAAATTAGCCTAGTGTAGCTAAGGTCACCACGACCTTGAAGTTTGACCTATCGACCTCAAAATTAGTGGGAGCCTACATCCGATGATTAGCAACCTCTCTATAAAGTTTTACGATCTATGGTCCTATGTTTCTTATGGTGTGGACCAGTGATTGCTGTGTGTTCAAAGGTCATGGTGAGTTTGACCTTTGATCCAAATTACCTTGAAATTTAGTCGGGCCGTCTGTGGAGGATGAATAATCTCCAATTAAAATTTTAGAATCCTAGGTCGAATCGTTTTGGAGTTATTGTTGAAAAACCATTCGGCATGTCGACCGACCGACTATTTGCATGGTAACGCTATGTACTGTGTTGGTGTACACTTAAACGAATTTCTAATTGGCCACCCTAAAAAATATTATATCATCTGATAAATTATATCAATAAATCTTAGGCTGTGTTATTTGTTCATTCCACGCACTAACTTATCTATTTCTGGAAAGAAATGGCGTATTCATATACAAAATCATCCATGCGTAACGGTTGGTGCGAAATTGCTTTTTTGCACGTTGGCCTCGTGTACAGCTTGGAATAGTATCGTATTTGGTATAAATTTGTTCCCTGTATATCGACTTTTCTTTAAACACTATAATTTGTGAAAATGAGCCATGTGGAATGCGCGCATGACGTCAAATGCATGCATACATTGAACGAATTTCTGATTGGCCACGTGTTTTTATAAATTAGTTTTTACAAAAATGCTTTTAGAAGAATACAAATAAACGAAACCCTGATACTGTCCAATTTTATTGATAGAAAATATGTTTCTCGCAGTAATTCGAGCTAAACACTACGTTATTATAAATATCGCTTTTTACAAAAAGACGTTTTGACGTACATGTCTGGATTTTGGTGCTGGTACTCGTCATTCTAACGGCCTCAGCGCGTCCCGTATTACTTATTCTCGTCAGTATTAATACCTTTCATTAAGCCAATCGATAGAGAATACATTTTGACTGATTTCAAAAATCAAACATGGCGGGCACTTGAACCACGTGCACGTAAGCCATTTTGCACTAACTGTTCCGCATGGATGATTTTATACATGCATGCGTAATTTATTTCTTGAAATCGATAGATAAGTGCATGGAATGATAATAACCGCAATTTTAGAAATATTGACGGAATATATCGCATAATATAATATTTCATTGGTTGGCCAATTAGAAATTCGTTTAAGTGTACTTATAACATTTAATGAGTGTATATTTTTATGAAAATTATTAAAGTTATGTCTATTGTCTTCAGTTCTTGTTTGTGTTTTATTAACAAGCATTGTTTGTATACTGCTATTATTATTATACATGTCTTAGATAATTCTCAGTTCCTAACTCAAAACACATGTCTAGTGGTGTATTAGTACAATCTTGTGCTGTGAGTGCAATTAAAACAGTAGGGTTTGACAGCTGACAACAAAAATCCATGTTACTATTCTTAAACTGAATAAAACAATAAGTTTTCATCAGGAAATCATGATTCCCACCATTCATGACTAATATTTATTGTTGCCAATAGCACTATCAGTCGTCAATCTCCACTTATTGTCTTAATCAAGGACATATATCACGGGATATTTTTAAGTATAGATGTATTTTTCTTAAGTTTACACCCGAACTTGGCAAAACAAAGCATATAAGTATTATATTAAAACAAATGATCGCAACACCTATTGTCAAATCAACGGTGTGAACTTTGGCATGACTTGAAAAATATACTTAAAACATTTTGAGATGGTCCCTATATGAATACAATGCTAAGTAACGAAAAAAGGACCACTTACTAACTCTCTCCTCGCTTCTAGTCCGTTGCCCCTGACTGGACAAAGGGGTGTGAAGTCTTCTGAACCTGTACATTAAGGGACTAGGAGGGGTTTTTGGTACGTCATACTGAACAGAAACAACCGGCATGGGGTTTGCACGTGATGAATTTTGGCGCGCATCTGTTACATGTGTTAAATCCATTTTTTCGTTCCGTTTCTTTGACATCCCCATGTCTGTGTTTGATCGTTTCATCCAAGAAGGTCTAAAATAATCCATTCTTATCACTGATGCCGAAACTGGCATGTTAATTATTGTTTTATCCATGTGTAGAGTTAGTCCGTCCATATTTCACAATACGTCCATATTCACAATATACAAGACAAATTGATTTAAGATCATTTAACACAGAGAAGTATTTAAAACTCCGTAATCCTATCAACCGTCGGATTCAACGTACACTAGCTAATCTGTTATATAAATTTTAAGCAGTACATCGATTCATTATAATAATCAGCACTTTAGTTTAATTGAAACGTTTTATATATCCATTGTTTGAAATAAAATCCCCGAAAAAAGTTTAAAGTTGAATGTAGCAGATAGCCAGATACAGCTCGCGCCCGTACCGTAACGCCGCGATAAAAGAATTGTCAATACTGGTCTATTTGCATTGGCTTTATGCTGTATGATAACCGGATAATTAGCCATTTATTCGATGTTTTGTCTGACACTCGACTCTTTAAGTTTTCACCTCGTCATGTAAAATGTGTAGTAAAAGTGATTTTCGTGTGCAGATCAAAAGAAATGCGTGCATATTTGTTCAAATAGCAGAAAACTGCTACATTTCCTTCAAGCTACCCTTATCAGTAATCAGACTCATTACCATAGCTCAGTTGTGAGCAAGTTCCCAAAGAAAGATATAAAAGTCATAAGCACGACCTGTTTGTGAAACTGGTGATCAGAAATTGCTGACTTGTACCAGAATTATTCGAAAATATTTCCCTTCAAAACGAATTGTTTAACTGTAAAGGCAAGTGCGCTGAGTTTCATCTTTGACGATATATCGATTAACGAGACTAAAGTGTTGTTGAAGAATTCCTTCCTCATTTCACAATAGTATACACAATTTTAGTTACTGTGTAGCAGTGACTTTCGACGTTCTTTTATGCCCAAGTACAGTATTTTAGTTAGTACTTGATGCCAAGGAAACATTGTCAGTAAAAAGTAATAAAAAGCTGATCTGTACGATCAGGAACAATATAGTTCTAGATTATAATGTTCCTGTTGTTCCTGATACGGTGTACAGTATGATCGAACAGAATGCAGAAAATAACCCCATTTTCAAGAACTCTGACACAGATCTGGCAATCAGTGATCTGATTTTTGTAGATATAAATTAAACTCAAGGGAACCGTCTCCTTAACTATGTTTGGTAGGGTTATTTTCCGGCAGATCTTCGTTCTTATGGTTTCTTGAACCATTTTATGACATATTTCTACCTAATGTGCAGATCTATCCAAAATTATTGAAAAATGATTGAGGAAATAAAAAAGGACTTCATTTTTAGCACATTTCTCTTTATATTTCGGACAATAGTTATACCTAGGTAATGTTGAATTGTTGTTAATGAAATCCAACTTAAAAAGAGATTGTTTTTGTATAGCTTGTACTTTTCATCATTTATGTGCGTCAGAATCAACACCAAGCCATTATTTTACACACAGATGATAATGGAACCCCCAATATAATTCCGCCGTGAACCAATTTGAAACATATATTGCTGGAATGCTATATACTGACCAGCCAATCAAAATTCACGAAACGATAGGAAACTTGTGGTGAAGACCACTAGGCTATGTAAGATGGCTGCTACTTGGAAAACACGTTGATTTCTCATAATGTTTTGCAAATAAATAGTAGAGAGTGGTTCGGGCATTTGTTTTATCATAAAAAACAATTTGTTGTCAGCAAATACTGTAACTGTGTGTGCTTCAAAAACAAGTCTTAGGTTCACCGACAAGAAACCATAGGATACAAAAAATCTGACGCCAGAACTAGATTTTCTATACCTATTCCATAATTAGGCCTAAATGTTAAAAGGCATCGATACAGTAGGCATATTTTGAAATGCCTTATTTATATAAACCAGTATGTTCCAGCATGTCCAGGACCAGAGACATTTAAAGCACCGAGCCAGAGGCAAACATTGTCTACAGGAGGGTGTGCCCCCTGGTTCTGTGTTGCTCCGTTTTATTATTTATTCATCGTATTTTAAAAACAGTTTTTGTCTATTTTATTCCAAGGTAAATAAGAAAAATGATATTATTAAGCATGACAGAATAACCACAATCGAGCATGTGTTCGCAAGGCGCCATATTTCGACAACAACTGAACAAGTCCGAGTTTTCGTGAATCGACAGCAATTTGTGAACAGGGATCAGAAACTACTGGCTCATTCATCAACATTTTCATCAATACTCTACCTGCGTGTGTGTTTAATTCTAGTTTAACCCGACGTATTTCGTCATCGGTCCGTTTTGCCTTTTCTACAGTCATTGCGTGGCAATGTTTGTAAACACGTCTTGTACATGTATGTTTTTGATGACGTCATAAATGACGTCATGGAAAGAGTTGTATCATCAGGGTTGTCGTTCGTTGCTCTGCTAAAACAGACAAACCAATACAGGTCTGTAGCCACACAGGGGCACACTATGGCAGTTATCTCTCTGTAAAAAAATCGAGAAATATTCGAGAAAATAACACTACAAATATACTCTAGAACAGATTTGCCTCGAGTTGACACGCCGGTGTATTTTTCGTCTCTGGATACGACACTGTACGTCAGTTCTAGGCCCCTGTGTATTCTCCTGAATAACTTACGAAGGAACGAAGTTTTTCTATAGTTCGAAGCTGTAAATTGACTTGCTAATAATTCCGTCACACTACAATGAAAGATGTAAAATCCACAGGTCCACAATATATATTCCATGTATTTAAAGTCATCTGCGCTACTCTATGAGTGGGAAAATTAAAGTAGCACAATGTTAACCGAATTGCCAAAAGTATAAAAAGGTATAAAGGAGATTTCAAGATATTATTTCAGTTTCAAATTTCATATCTAAATGGTATTTTATTTATGCTGACGTCGACTTACGAATGTTATGAATGACAGTGGAATGGTTAAATAAATATCGTCAAATACCTTCTCGTCTACCATATACCTTGGACGAGATGGTGGTGATGCTCAGTTTGTAGACAATTGTACAATTGAAGCACTTAGCAGTTCTGATGTGATGACAAGGGTCTTATCATGTCTTAGTCATATCATGAATGTTGGTAAACAAAAATAAATTATAGAAGGTATACGATACGGAATTTAGATGTATATACCAATTGCTGTTTCTGTTGTTCATGCTTTTCCTATGTGTTAACTTATTGGGGTTTTTTTACATTATCTTGTATGTATTTGTTGTATCAGCTGTATCATGGATTCATTTATGACTTGTTGACTCTCTAGTCACGTGGTTTAATATACAACATGCATGCTTACATCAGTTACTCTCTGGACTCCTATGATCCAGTCAATACAAGTTATGTTCCTTCATTTTTTCTATACTTAGTCTATACATAGAATCATTGTTGAGTTCTTATGACCAACGGTCACGAAAACAAAAGTTTTTACAAGAGGTCGATTTATAAAATTCAAGATCTTCTTATATTAATACTTCATGATATTATCCAGGGGACATCTAAACTAGGGTCGTATGCTTTTAATTGTTTGTTTGTCGATCAAGTGTGAAGTTGAAATTTAACATTGCAGTGGCTATTCTATTTCTGATGATTACTGTATATTACGGTTTTATTATAATATTTTATGAGTTGGGTCCTGTCGTTAAGCGCTAACATTATATTGAATTATACAGCTTTTAAAACAATAATTATTATATGACCAACACTTATCTGTAAGGGATGCAACTGCTGCGAGAAGACTTTTATAGGTGTCTGACCTAATAAATGCAGAGTTACTTCCCTTTGATTTGAGACAAATTGGATCACATGGTAATAAATCAACCAATCAGCGACGACCAGACTTGCCGCCATCTTATTTTATGGAAGTCTGCATGTGCGAAGTTCTTTGAATTTTTGAAGACTCCTGAGTAATTACCTGTTAACAGACAGCGACATCGAAGTATTTGAAGTCCCTGGGAACTGGGGAAATGGAACGCCCGAGTTCCCACTCTAAAAACGCCCCGTATGCCAGGAAAGAAGGGCGAAAGGTATGGAATTGTTGCTGGGAAAATTAAAAAACACAAATTAGCATGGTTTCTTATTACCGGTTGTCTCTCACCGTTATAAATCTCCTGTCATTATGACTTTCTGTGTTATTTATGAATATTATACATTTAATTGACTGTTGAACGTATTGTCAACAAACCCAACTTGTGTGACGTTTGTCTTGTAATGAAAATGGAAGTGTCAAATTCTGGCACCAGGAGGGTCGCTGACCTAGAGACCATTGCATAAGACCTGCCGTCCACTAGACCTCGATGCTATGCAGAAGGGATGGCGATTCTGCACGATTCGGGAACCCTTTCAGAATCATTTATCAATACAAATTGGGCAGGTTGGGATGCACCTAAAACGAGCTATTATATCTAGAAGTAGCTATTATAGCTACATCTGGCTATAAAACTAACAATAGAAGCAGTTAAATCAGCTTACTTGACATGTTTATCCGAATTTTCGAACTTAGACGAACTGTATGCAACATCAATTTTCGCCGACATTAACGTTGTGCCGTCTTACAAACTGTTTCAGACTCCGCATCGGCGAGAAATTTTGGGGTAAATAGTGGAAATTTTGAGAATTACCTGCAATATAGTCGTTTACGGGTATATATCGGCACTTTTGAAGCGTTATTTCTTCACTGAACTTGTAAAATGTTACAAAAATGGCACTTCCGGTAAAGTTGATGATAAAAACCAGCCGGGTAGAACGGATTCTTTTGTTTTAATATTAATTAGTATAGGGTGTTGCAAAAAATTATACACATGTAAATATTTGTAATTATGAATAAAGGTAGATCCCAAAATAAAAATAAAAATAAAATTTCCAATACGCACTTCCTGTCAGTGAAGCCCGTGCACAAATATCACATGACCAACTGACCACTGTGACACGTATACATTGATAGCTCACCAAGTTTACATTATGGTAAGTTTTTATTTTATTTACAAAGTGTACTAATACTAAAATGCGATGCTTACCAGAACAAATAAGACTACATTTAAAGGAAGGACATATATCACTCATTCATGATCATCTTCATCACTAAAATCTTCTTTATCTGCAAATAATGTATCAGAATTTAACTTTACGAAAATATTTTATGGAACATATAGTTACTATGATAATAAGTAGTTTATAGATAATATAGTTCAGATAGAAAGTACATATCGTTTCAAGGTAATTCGTTTTTTATATTGTTTTTTTTTGTATTTCAGACAAGCAAAAGAAACAACCCTGGAAAAAACCTCAAAGGGCAGCCCTCCAGGGCTAAAACTCATCATAGCGGAGGGGTGTCCTTGGATTATATAGCAGACCCGAAGAGACGGGCCCAGACGCTTCACAAGCGTAAACCCACTGTTTTAAAGAAGGTATGTTGTGCTTACCAAACTCTTCAGCTGTTGAATTCTCTAATCCAGTTACAACCTCTTTATAAAACATCAACATATCTTTCTTTGTTTTAGCTTAAACATAACATATTTCCATATTAATTTCATGACCTATTGAGTGATAGTATAGTTAATATGCGTATTGTTGAATTCCTTTATCTTTATTGTAGATCAAAGAACTGTCTTCTTTGACCAATACTTTTTTCAAAGTAACATGGATATGTGAAAGTGGAGCGTCTGGGTCATTTTCCACAGACGATAGGAGTAATGGTAAGTAAGGTAGCATACTATATATATGTTAATACTGTATAATGTGTGTGTAGCACCACCCTTCGTACTCTTATGTATTAACTTATATGCATAAAAACAATAATGTAAAATGTTAGATATATTCAGCAGTGCATGTAAAATTTGAAATGTTTTCTAATTTCTTTTTATACATAGATGTCGCAATAGAAGCTGCAGAGGGAACACCACAACAAGAAATTGCTGATGTACCCTCAACAGCTACAGTCTGTACAGTCATTGACCCAGATGAAGAGGCTGTCTATCCAGGGGCACCAGTCCAGGACGCAGAAGACAAACAAAGTAGACGGGTACAAAGCGTGATGGCATCCGATCTGTGTAAAGTTTGTAATAAAGAATCGATAAGAAAGAGAGGGAAGGATATTTGGTTGAATTGTGAGGTGAGCGGTTGTTTGTATTGGGTTCATGCAATATGCATAGGACTGGTAGCAAAAAAGGAGAGTGATTTTAAAACTGTAGATTATTTTTGTCCAAACCATATTAAAAAATATCAAAAATAAATAAAAAGATATATATGCACTTACTTTTAATTCCATTCCACTGTGATTGTAACACCAAGGCTTCGTCTGTGTAATTGTTTTTGTGAATTTCACTGATCATTTGTTCAATGCTATTAGCTATCTGTTGTTTCGTCTGTTTCTGTATGTCAAAGAAATTGCTTCTGTCCAAAGGTGTAACGAAAACTGGATTTAAAGTGACATTTTTGCCAGGCGCATTCCCCTCTCGTATTCTACTGAGGTACTGCTCAAAGTTAGTGTCACACGTGTTCTCAAATGACAATAATCTGGTATCCAAAGAAGCTCCAGAAATTGAGCAATGAATTCTGAAAATATTACAGGCTATTTTGATATTTTGATTATACAGAGGTTTTCAATAAACAAAACACTATTCAATATTTTCTTGCATATATCCATGACATTAACACAGCATTATTTTTGTTTAAATGGACGCAATAAAATCACACTTACTGGTCTTTTCCTCCTGAATTGGCTAGGTAGTCTGATGAACGTACTCGTACTCTCCACTCCATCACTTCTGTTGTTATGTCTCGTTGGTAAATTTTCTCATTACACGTATCAGGTTTTGAAGAAAGAGTATCTGTTTGAGTTTTTATCTGAAGCATTTGATTATATGTATTTATATACATATATATTATACTCCTGCTATGCGATTTTTTATTATATAAGGGAAATGTGAATATATGTAGAAAGTGAGCCGTCTCCACAAGGTATCGAACCAATGTACCTTGTATTGCCTTATATACACGCATGTGTGTATGCAAGTATACACGGATACTTACTTTGTCATTATAAAAAATGTAGTCGAAAAAAATATAATTTAAGAAAGTTATGTTTATGATGAAATATATTATATATAATAATACTTATTCATAGTACAGCCTTAACCAGGTGCGTGTCAATTAATCACTCGACATGATCAACAAACCAACAGGCAAACAATCAAATACATGTATGTAACAAAATATGTGTTACCTTTTCCAGTAAATCTATGCTTCTACAAACGTCAATCCAATGTTGTTGCTGTGGTATACCAGGTGGAAGCCATCTTTTCACCTTTCTATTATACGACTCGAGGACAAAATCACCTCCCTCGCCTTTGCTAGTGTGTCCTGATGTTGAAAACGCCTCAGTCTCTTTAATAAATTTGATCACTTCCGGTGGGGCTAACACTCTAGTTTTTATGTCTCTGTATATAATTTCTTGATACACAGTATGGTTTAACCCAAAAAATAGCTTAAAAAACTTACTTTTCCCAGCCATTATATAGTCTGTATTATTTCTTCTGACACCACTCCTAAACACCATTATGGCTAAAATAAAATTTAATGTTACATCACACAGAAATCGGAAGTTTGAGTCACTTTTTGAAATGAAGATGTAGAATTCTTTTAATGTGGGGTTGAGGTTATTATTTGTTGTATAAGTTAGGTATGTAGCAAAAATTTCGTCAAGGGTACCTTTAAAAAATATATTCAAAATCATCCAGGACTTGTGGTGATCTGTACAGGTCTTACAACAAAGTTGAGCACGAGGTGATTTGAATCCAAGCATGATGGCCAACTCTTTCAGCCCGACGTCCCACAATAGCCTGAAGCACGCTTTAACAGCTGTCATTTCTAAATGACCATGGCCAGGCATTAATAAAATGTCTTGGAGCTCCTCATTTGTCTCAATTATTCGTCGTCCAAGAACATAAGGAAGTCCATCGCATCCTACGCTTGCCCACTTCCTATCTGCACCCACTCCATTCATGTCAACAATGTGCTTTAAGAAGAATGGAGAGTCATTAGGAGGTAAGCAAATTATTTTTTAATTATATATATAAGCTGTTGATATGAATTTTGCTACATATACAGTATCCATAAATATTTTATACTTAAAATGCTCAAATTCTACATTATTTACAAATCAACTATATTTAAAATACATAAGTGTTATACAAATTTATACCTTTATATATACCAACCGTATTTGTTATTAATTTGTTTTATTACTATCGTGTTTCAAACTCATTAAACGAGTGATATGAAGTAAGCATGTTACCTTTAAAACCTTCGTCACAGACTGATATGAGCACGGGTTTGTCATTGCAGGTTCACATACGGTGACTTCTGGGCGTTTACCATGCATGCTTGGAACCCACTTGTAGGGGTCGTCTTCTTTTGATTTGTTGATTGGTCCATAATTGCCTTTAATTATATATTTTTATCAATAGCTACTAGTATTTTAGCATTCATATAATGGTGACATTCTTTAAAACGATATTTCATATTTCTATGAAATTTCCTTTTAAAGAATTAATTTGTTCATATTAAGAATACATGTACAGTTAATTTAACAAAGGTAACATATGTCGCAATATATGTATATCTAAATTCAAAAAAAAAAAATACAAAACATTTTATGACATCAATAATGTGTTACTCCTTGTGATATTTTATGTAACGATATTCTCCAACACGGGTGATAACAAATCGTAACGTTACCAGCTTTTTGGTGCAAAAAAGCTCGCCAAATAGATTGTGTTTTCTAAACTCGATTAAGAAATGTTGATATCCAAAGACGGATCCAATATTATTATGTAAGACAAATAACAAATATAACACGTGTATTTGGGACCATGCAATTTTCAAATTGATTTGTTATATTTCTAAAAACAATAACACATACCATGTATTCTTTCTGATACTGCATCTGTATATATCCCATCCACCACATTTACATCCGTACATGCCGCCTGCAGCTGATTTCCGACATATCTGTTCCTGATCTTATCAAAAAGTCCTTCCCCTTCTTTCAAGTAATCTATAATCTTGGCAATAGGTTGATTTGGCGTACAGTATAACCAATGTCTGGGACTTAATTGTTCTTTGAACTGAATGGCCGAGTCGTTTAAGGGATTAATGTTTATCAACATAGTGATAACAGACGCAGAACATTTGTGTCCAAATGTGACCCTCCAATTCCTTGGTATGACTTGGTTGTTGTCAAAAAATGTGACCAAGTCACTGTTACTTGGTACAGTTTTAACATCCTTGGATACATTGGCAATCCACCGCTTAATGGTGTCATACCCACCACCAGCATTGGACTGATTATTGATGGTAGCAATGGCTTTACTACCACTAACATAGTAAGACAACAAATTATTGAAAAACGGCACAGGGGCGACAAAATTTAAGTTGCTGGCTTTATATAAGCTGTCTATAGCAGCACTGATAAATATGAGTTTCCTTTTATTTTCTGACAGGGTTGTTCCAGTGACACACAAAATAAAAGACAATAATATGGGGTTGGTGTTTTCAAAAAAATCAGCATTACCAAAGTTCTCTAAAACATCTACACCTTTATATGCATTGGTTACTTTTGCAATATCTCCGTCAATGTCTGGTTTAAGTCTATTCCCTAACGCTATAGCAATTCTCTTTAAATCTTCACAACATAATTGTTTGCTTTCAATCAAATTAATAACTTCATCAACCGAACTAAACTTGCGTTTACTACATAGACGCGTAACATGCTCTACGCATAACTGGCAAACAGCGTTGGAATTCCTAGGAAGTAAATCATTTGTTCTCATATAATTTAAAACATCCACCTTTATCTTTTTGTTGGCTATCTTATGCACGATGCTTGTCCTCCCGTCTGAAAACTTTTCATGCTCTCTGCATGCACATGAAAAAGGCATTTTTAGCATAAAAAGTATACCTTTCCTTGGGTGTGTCTGTATGATGAGTGATGACCTGATGACGTGGTCACTGCACGGGGATAAATAGACAGGAAGTGCTTCACTCGAAGGTATTGGGATTTTTTTTTATTTATTGATATCATGGGGGCCTTTTAAGCTTGTAACAAATATTTACATCTATATTTATTTTTGCAACACCCTGTACTAATTATTACTAAAACAAAAGAATCCGTTCTACCCGGCTGGTTTTTATCATCAACTTTACCGGAAGTGCCATTTCTGCAACATTTTACAAGTTCAGTGAAGAAATAACGCTTCAAAAGTGCCGATATATACCCGTGAACGACTATATTGCAGGTAATTCTCAAAATTTCCACTTTTTACCCCAAAATTTCTCGCCGATGCGGAGTCTGAAACAGTTTGTAAGACGGCACAACGTTAATGTCGGCGAAAATTGATGTTGCATACAGTTCGTCTAAGTTCGAAAATTCGGATAAACATGTCAAGTAAGCTGATTTAACTGCTTCTATTGTTAGTTTTATAGCCAGATGTAGCTATAATAGCTACTTCTAGATATAATAGCTCGTTTTAGGTGCATCCCAACCTGTTGGGGGAGCTTTGTCATTGTTCTTGCTCGGGAAGTATTCGGGATCGGTATACAAATGGTTGCGGTATACACGCAGTATGCATGCCCAAGGCTTTCTGAAATGGCCGAATGTATCCCGACTGAATAGCGACAGTTCAGCTCGGCATCCCTTCCCGGATCAACTGATGCCTTCGAAAACTGTTCTGCATGTGTCAGTCTTCGAATTATGCCACTAGCCCGAGGTTAGTAAAACTGGGTCGGGCTAGTATCCTTCTTTCCTATAATTTCGTGAATTCCTATGGTTTCGTGAACCCTGTTTGACATATTTCTGCCGAACGTGCAGGTCGAAAATTAATGACAAATGATTGAAGAAGTTAAAAAAATCATTATCCATAAATATTTTGAGCATACGTCTCTTTAAAACAAATTTAAATGAAACCATTATAAAATACCCCTAAAATTCAGTTAGACTGAGCGGCAGATGACCCCATGTCTATAATTTCATCATTTATGTGCGTCAGAATCATCACACGGCCACCATTTTGTGAATACACATGCTAGAAGAACCCCCAATGGAATTCCGCTGTGAACCAATAAAAACAGAGTTCCAGAATGATTTTTACTGACCAGCCAATCAGAATTCACGAATCTTTAGGAAACTTGTCTTCTGATTGAAGAGTTGAGTCCACTCTGTAAGATGGCTGCTACTTGGAAAATACGATGATTTCTCATCATGTTTTGTATTTAACTTGTAGAGAGGGGTTCAGACATTAGTTTCATCGTAGAAAAATGTTTATAAATCAACAAACAATTGAGCATTCTCCAAAAACAGGTCTTATGTTCACGAAATCACAGGAAAGCAGGCTAATTGTCTGTAGGTGACTAATCCGAAAGTCTAATGAAAATTTAAAATAATTTTAATAATTTAATGGTCTGACTAGTAAATATCTTCTCGGGCTAGTAAGTTCTGCCATGTTGGTAGCCCGACTGGCTAGTACTTTGAAAAGTTTTTCGTGAAGACTGCTGTGTTCTTAACATCATCGGCATAGCTTCCGTGTGTATAACTCATCCCTTCGGTGTAATCGGGGGCTTCCGGCATTGATTTGGCTTTCCTTTAGGAACCGTTCGGGATAACGAAATGATTACGAAGCCTCTCAGAAGGCATCCCAATGATGCAGAGTGAATGACGATGGTTTCCCTGTTATCCGAAGCTTTCCCTTAGCACTACCGAACAAGTTTGAGTGCCATTTTAATTTCCTATGTTTTTAGAGATTTTTAGATGTTTGTTTCATTAAAACATTTTCAAGGCCATAAAATAACACCGGTCACACTCTCCTGATTCATTTAGAGTCTTAGTTCCAAGACTATTTTACTTTTCACCATGTAAACAAGATATTGTTTTAATATATTTATTATTCTTTGCAGTCCTTTTTCTCCAAGATGAAAGATACAATGCGGGACATGCTATCTCCATCCTGGCTCTCTGATCGTACACCTCGAATGAAGGAGTCTGATTCTAGAGATCAACTTTCAGGAGCTCAAGTATGAACTATTGATACCATTCAATTGTACTTTTGTATGCAACAACATCATCAATGTCCATTTCACTGTTGTCTTGGTTATAAATCTTAAAATGTAATTTATTTTACACTATTCGTTGAACATTTATGGTCGATTGAATAATTGTTTATGTTATTTAATCATGTATAATGTGGTATTTTTTCTCTAAATTATAGCCTTCTTTTTACAGAATGATCCAGAAGTTCCTGTTATTCCCACTGGTCCACCAAGAATGCAGGGCATTGACACTCAGTCTTCAGCCGGTGGTATATGTCGAGATTCACCATTTAAAACCCAAGGGGCTTTTCTTGGAAATGGACAACCTCGTACTTTGGAATATGTTAGTATGAATCCTGGACAAGAAGTTGCTGCTCAAAGTGGAATGATGATGCCTCCATTTCAACCAGCAATGTTTCCACCTCCAATATCAGAGTTTACTTCAGCTCAGCTACCATTGGCTCGACTTTCTGAGAAGTCTGATAGTGTGATGGCTCATGGTAAGTTGAAACAATATTTGTATTTCAGGTTTTCCATTTCACCATTTTCGCCCTCAAGATTTTGGTTTGGAGGGTCATTTTCTCCTAATATCATGGGCATAATGCCATTTTGTCTATAATTTAGTATAAAATTGTAAAATTTAGGCCAAAGTATCAAAGTGACTTCCGATCGAGAAGCTCGTGGAACCACAGTAATTGATGTCATGTGGTATTTAAAGAAAGACAAAAGACAATTTATGCATTTCTGAAATATGCTGGGAGAAAAATTAATACTAGTTTTTTTTAGCCAAAAGATAATACAAATCTGACAGAATGCTGAAAAATGTAGTTAAGATTTCCCTGCCGTTGCATGTTTGATTATTAAGAAAGTCTAATTTAAAAAAAAAATTAAATGATTCTTTAATCATTGTATATTTTAGAAGACACAATGTCACAGAGAAGTGATGGTTCCAGGTCAACTAGCGGTTGTTCCTCTATGATTCCACAAACTGATCTACCCCAGAAAGATTCTGCCTCAGAGAAAAGAAAGGCTCCAGAAGCAGAGAATGTATTGGGTGGTTCACCTCATGAGCAGCCCTCTGTCAAACGACAAAAATGTAATTTATTTTTAAAATTCATTAACAGTCTGATTTACATAAACCATTACCTGCTGAATAATTATGATGCAGGCTTGCATGTCTGCATTGTATTTGTTTCGGGTATCAGTCTGCAGTCTGTGCACCTGTTTGAATATATTGAGTACCCCAAATAAAAACCATAACCTGTACTTATAATCAATTTGATTGGTACTTGCAAAATTTTAGCCCTCTGCCCCCCCCCCCCCCCCCCCCCATTCAGTAAAATGGTCCATGTACTTTTAACTGTCTGTGAAATTCGGATTTCAAACTATTTACCTGAGTCGGCCAAAGTGGATCATTTTCGTTTTTTCTCTATATATATCTCATGCAGAAGTTACTTGTCTGAATCAATTATCACTTGTCTTAGACAACAGGACAAGTGCTAATTTTTTCCCACTGCCAAAACTAGATCTAATATATGGGTATTTGATATATCCACTTGTTAAACATGCTGTTTTCCACACCCTTGTTATTTGTTATAATATTTGTTAATTTCAGTGCATACAGGTGGTAGTTTGAATACAACCTTTACACGGCGCCTGAGTGACACATTTGTACACAGACAAGCACCCTCAGCTATCAACAACAGACCGGCTTTCAATGCTTCTCTATTTGATTCACCTCTGCATGTAAGTTACGATGCATATCTGTCGAAGTATGTATTGTTATTCATTCACTAAACAACACAAAAAAGAAAGTTCAAACCATGTGATTGTTTAGTGAATTATTGATGCAATTACTTTTACAATAAAGGCCTGTGGCATTAATTTTTTAACAACTCACACAGGAATTTAATCCATTCTGCACTTAGATTTTTTATTTACTTCTGTTACAAGTGCAGATTTTCTGTTGATTTCCCCATAAGTACCAAAATACTGGAAGAACACAATAGAAGAAAGAGATAATCTTGATGTGATATTCTTGTCTTATTTCAGAATGAATCCTCGTTACTTGGTACAAGTTTTCATGAGTCAAGTTTCTATCCTGGTAAAACAACATTTGGCGGACGTTCATCAATGTCATTTAGACATAACAGAAAGAAACTGGACTTGAACCAATCTCTACCAAGCAGGGTATGCTCTACTTGATTTTGAAGTTATAATATTAGCTTTGCACTCTGCTATTTATCAGGTCATGTCCTAACTAGCTGGTGCCTAGTCTGGGTGTTTATAGTTTATGGCAGACATAGAGACAATATAGAAAATTTGATATTCTGAAAATCTGTCGGGACTGAAAATTAAATTGTGTCATTCCAAACAGAAATAAGTCTTTGAAATCATATGTCAAACGAAGCTGGACATTTGGGCTAATTCTATTCAAAATTTATCTGTCTTGAATCAGATTTTGCTAGGCGTGTTTGTTAAATGGATGTTGAGTCGACCTTGATTGTAGTTCCTAAGATCAATGCTATTCTTCATTTAATAAGAAATTTACTTGTTCATGTGAAATATATGTAATGGTTATGCCTTGTTTCTTGATGATGTTTATATTTATTTAACATTTTTCAGCTATCTGTACCTGTGAAGGTATTTATGAAAGCCAAACCTCGAGTAAACTCCAATGAAGAAGCTGTGACAAGCTCCACTGCTAAAAGAATTCTGGAAGCGCTAGATAAAATGCCGACACCACTGAATGTATGTACAGTTTGGTATCTGAATTTGTTAACTTATCTGTATAAAATTTTATTACCTGATTATTTGCTAAATCAAAATTAATAACTGATATATTCGCCATGTCCTCTAAGAATTACTGAGATTTATCGAATAGTGAACCACTTTAAAATGGAGTAATAGTTGCTTCCACTTTCATGACAAGCTATTTTGTGTAAATATTGAGTGAACATTTAGTCTTTCTTAGTTTAAATGGAATAGTATGTGACTTTCATCAGTCTGTGAAGTTAGAATTTGTAACTACTTGTCCGAATCAGCATTTATAAGTGAATAGTTTTCCTCTATACTCAATATATATTTCTTTCAGAAGTTACTTGTTTGAATCATTAATCACTTGTCCTGAGCAACAGACAAGTGCTAATTTCGCAGACTGTGTCATATTGAACAACATGTCATGAATGGTTAAAAACTGAGGCTTCATTTTCAGGATGCCAAAAAGATTCCATTGATGGCACCAAGACAGCTATCTGAGAGTCCTTCATTCTTCAGTCGGGACAGAACTCCCTCCCGAGCTAGACCATTGGGTCCACCGACACAAAAACTGAATATCAGTGCTCAGGCATCTATCAGTAAGAACAGACAAGTCAGCTTTGCCCCAGTAGTTCAGTCAAAGCCTGCACCTAAACAGGTTTGTTGTTTTCTCATTTATTTGACTTCTTGTTACTAAGGTTTCTTGTATACAAAAAATATATCTCTCTGTACTATAAATTCCCTTGTTTTGCATAAAAATCTTCTTTACATGTTTGCATCGGATTATTTGCATTTTTTTGGGCCTTTGTAAAATTAATTGATACTTTAATGTTATACATTATGGTTTCATGTCTTGTAGACTCAGAGTGATGTCTTATTAAATTATTTTCAATTCTCTTTCAATTCCCATTTTTTGGTTAAGACATTTCGTTACTTTCTTACAGCCGATGCAAGCTGAGAAACCTAGCCTACCAACAAGACAGGAGACAGTTATATTAAGTAGTGAGTCAGCGGGTGGGTCTGGTAAAATGAGACGTGATAAATCATATCATAGAGGAAGTGCTTCTGTTAAAACTACGATGGTGGAAGAAGACACGGTAAGATTTTTTAGCTTGATTATTAATTTATGCCTTAACTATATTGTACATCGACACGGTCACACTTGACCACTACACGACCGTTATGCCAGCTTTGTGTCGTAAGATTGAAATGAGTAATTTGTTTGCCTACTTCTTTTACATATATGTGACTGGCTACCTAAAGTTATGTGATTCAAGATTTTGTGATAGCTACCCTGATAGGTGGAATAGTCGAGATATAACCATATTTTTGTAAGACTGGTTCTGCAAGAAAAGAATGGCAGTGTATTAAAAATAACAAAATAAGTAACCTGAAGATTATTGAAATAAAATCCAATGCTTTTCGCTATATTGTCTCTTCAGAGGTTAGAATGTTAACTTATGCTACATTTACTTGCAAAATAGGCCTAATATATCCAAACCAAACTCTATTTTTGAAGACGCATTAAATCTCAGGTATTTTCTATTTCAGGTTATTTTGCCAAATCTTCAGACGGATTACACATTGTCTGTTAATGCTATGCCCCAGTTCAATTTCTCTACACCCATTGCACAACAACAGAAGCAGACCAACAGTGGTACAAGTAGCTCTATCAGTAAGCCATCTGTAGCTTCCTCATCACCAGTCAAGCCCTCTGTCAACTTCACATTCTCAAGTCCAATACATGAAGATGCTCCTGTAAACAAACCAGCATCACCACAGAAGTATAGTGTAAGTTTTGTTGCCTTGTCAATCTTTGCTATTATAATGCTTTTCTGCTCAAATACTTGACTGTTCACAAAAATTAATTTCCCTTGTTCATTTTGCAAAGAAAACTTGAGAACAAGCTGTTTACCATCTCATTTACCGTCTAATACTAAGACTGTTTACAAATGACCTGTCACAAGTCAAGGTCTGAAGATCTGAGTTAACCTTTAAGATAGTTATTTGTTCCAAGTAACATAAAGTAAGGCTTATTGTCCAAGTTCATGTTCAGCCAATTGATAACTTCACTTGGATACCTAAATTTAACAAACGACCTTAAAAACACATTTGACAGAGTCTATCTCAGACTCGCGAGATTGATCGTTTACCTTTTTTTTGTCAAAAGTTATTTTGTGTCATTTCTTTTCTAATGCATGTTTTGAATGTTATCACTGGTTTCAATCTTTCAGGGATTTGAGTTCAGCTCTCCTATCAGTGTTGAGAAAGCAACTGCTAGCACACCAGACAGCATGGAGAAGACGAGTGGTGCCGGACGGTCTGAGCCTGCTAACAATCCTTTCCCATCTAGTACATCTGGTGGACTTGCCACATATGCTGCATTCTCTTCAAGTAAAGCATTGACTATGGAAAGTAACTTCTCTACTGATCCAAAACCCAAGCCAAAGTTAAATGGTATGTATCATCAATCATTTTACATACTGTAAAATCATTAATTTTCGTGGGGGATTAAATTTCGTGGTTCACCTCAACCACGAACTTTTATCCCAACGAATATTAATTTGACCCTTGTTTTATTACCTGAAATTCAAAATCAACGAATTCAAGTGCCAACGAAATTGTCTTTTTTACCAAAACATAAAATTTCGTCCCAACGATATTAAAGGATTTTACAGTAATTATATTAAGTGATATTTCACCTCTATATGACAAAATTGCAAAACGTTAAGTTGTCAATTCTACTGAAGATTGCATGTGGTTATAAATAGTTGGCTGACTTAGTTCTATTTTCTTATGATTAATTACTGGGCTAGTTTTACACTAGTGCATATACTTGTCACCTAGGTTTATATTGCATACAGGGCTTTTTTTCTGGATTTGGGGAAGGGGCCAGGGGCCTTTCAGAAAGGGGAATTTTCGCGGCGTTTTATCATTTTAGGGGAAAAACACATTGATTAACACTAGGTATATTTAAACCTTTTACTACTTAATATAAGTGTATGGCAAATCTATCACACTTAATTAGTCATAACTGTAAATCTGTAGCTATGATAAATTTTACTTCAAACAGACTTTCAAAGGGTCAAAACTCTGCCAAAATGTTGGCATTTCAGACAGTACAGTGTTTAAGGTACAAATTCAGAGTCTTTTACAAATCCAGCTCTCTCTCTCTCTTCTTTCCCTGAACATCTGTAACAGACATTCGTAGTCTTCCTCTTTAAAGCTGTAATTGTAACTGCTGATTCGCATAAGTGAATCCAAAGTGTTTTGTGAGAGAGTTCTTAACTCTGTCAAATTTATTTATGACATGTTGAAGGACCAGTTGAAATTCTGGAGGACCAGTAGATTTTAAAAGCTGGTGGTCCTTTGGGCCACCATGAAAAATTGGTTAGTGTCGAGCCCTGTGAAGCAGTCATATAGATTTTCAAATCATCAATGCAACCTATATCCTTCTGTAAAAAGGAAGAGAAGATAATTCAACTCCTCAGAAATGATGCTGAATGTATTCACAGATAGAAGACCAACACAACAGTTCTAGCAAGATTACTAAAATTATTACACATTGGATGTATAGCAACAAATGTAACTATCCACCACCCCCTCCAATATTTGGTAGGGGAATAATATGGTTGAACATTTAACTCAAATCTGAGGCATACCAATGTCCAACCAAGTTTACTAGTATGAGTGCTCATTGGATGATTAGCAACAAATGTAACTATCCACCAACCCCCACCCCCATATTTGGTAGGGGCATTATAACGGTTGAACATTTAACTCAAAACTGAGGCATACCAATGACCAACCAATTATTTTCATGATGAAATGATCAGCCATAGCCCTGTCAGTCTGACCAGTGACCAACTTGTAGGGCTAATCTGAACAATACAAGTGATAGGTATAAATTTCACCATGTTAATTTAGGGTTTTTTCTCCTTATATAACAGAGGCCAAAGGCCCCTTCCCAATTGGAAATTTCTTTAAAAGCATGCAGTTTTCCCAAAAATCCCAAGTTAGCCCTACTTTTTTGTTTCCCAAAAATTGAAGTACACCGATATTTCCCCAAAATTTAGATGCTAAGACCCCTTCCCAAAATGAACAGAAAAGGCCCTGGTTATAGTTATACACGTTAGAAATGCCACATTGGCCGTTTTTGTTGTGTCAAGTTTCGTTTTCGCTAAATTTAGCCTTGACCTTTAAAGTTTATTGAACGGTCTTCATTTAAACAATCTGCGGCGCTAAATACATCGGCGATTCTCATTCCGAATAAACAATTAGAGACCATATCAATGCCAGTTTTATTTATGTAATGCGTTAATTACTTTAACTACTAGTATAACAAGTTCGAAAGGAAAATCGCAGCTCCGCGCAAATCGTTTTTTTTTTTACTTTTTAAGAGCCCGTTGCTAAGACCCGCAAATTGCAATATACGTAGCCGTTATATAAACACCCGTTCCGAACATATTTGGAATTTAGTACCTACCGAACAACATCCGTTTTGTACTGTTGGAATTCCATTCTTTAGCGAAAGTTTACGTAAAAGTAGGTTAAGCTCTGGCATTTTGGAATTTCACTGGTGGGGAATTTTAATTTCGAGGAGAATTTTCGGAGGAAGGGGAATTTTTTTCTGAGGGGAAGGGGCCGTTAAACGGCGCCTGGTAAAGAAGGAAAAAAAACCATGGCATATATTGTCATCCTGGTTTACATTGGTTAACATTCTATGAAAATAACACTTACCTGGTTGTTTGTGATAAATAAATATTGATTTAGACTAGTAACTTCTGCAGTAATTATGTTAAAAGTATATACATATTGGGTCAATCATGGTGTTTGCTTTGTGTATACAGGACCATCAGAACCTGTGGGTGGTGGTTTCTCACCAGCATCAGAACTCAAGAAAGGAAGTGTAATGGACATCTTAGGTGGAGGAGGCTTCAGCAAACCGTCCATACCAAAGTCAGACTCGAGTACATTCAGTAGCTTACAACAAACATCGGCACCACCTCTCAGTTCATTGTTCAAGTCATCTGGTTGGTCATGTGATCTATGTTTGATCAATAATAAAGCAGATGATGTGAAATGTGTTGCTTGCATGACACCCAAGCCATCTACTGGTACCTCAAATGGTAATTTATTGTTTTATGTTTGGAAATTACAGTTTTATCGGACCTGCTTATTATCTAGAGTTCCTGACTTGCCTTGAAGATCTGAAGGAATGGCATGATTACTCACTTGAATAGTAATAAGACAAAAATTTGCAAATGGGTGAAAATCAAAATAATGAAGCCAGAGCGTGACATAAGGGGTAAAATTTAGAATACATTCTATGGACAAGTAATAATTTGAATTAGATAGGAAAATGGTTCAAGTTAAATATTCCAGAAGGGCAAGATGATTAAAAGAATAGAAAAAAATACATGCTGATTTGTTTTGAACAATTTAATGAACTTTTTGTCAAATAAGTGCCTTACTTTGATACAAAAACAATTTAACCATAATTAGTCTGAGACTGTATAAGTTCAATCAAATTAAACTTGACATGTGTCGACAACATTTAAACAATGAACAACCAATGTTATACTTAAAATTATGTTAAAATTGAACTTTTTATACTTCTGAGGGTCAACTTTTTTACTAAAGTACCTAGTAAAGTTTAGTTAAATCTGTATGAGTATCATTCATAGAAGAATACTACTAAATTTTGAAGCGTTTAGGACATTTAAAAGAAGCATGCAAAATTTCAAAGCAAAATATTCAAAATTGACAAAGATATGACCATTTTCCTAAGCACAGTATTTTTTATAAGTTCCGTACACTTGGGACAAAATATATGCGCTTACTATATCAACAATATTTGAAAACTACTAACAATATTTTTCACTTGTATGCTTATACAATGAATCTTTAAGGGTGAACAAAAGAAATAATGTCTTTTAGATGAGTTTGAATCTTGATAATTCCGTAAAAAAATCATTTGCATATAATGATTATAACATTCACATGTCGTTTTGAACATGGATTATATAAAAATGAAAGAACAATTGCTTATTACAGAACTTCAGAACAGGTTAACAATCTTTTCTTCTATAAAGCACTATCATCATATGGCTTCAAAGTTTTTCATTTAATTCATAATAAAGTTGTACATCATGGGTTGTACACTTGGGACACTTTATAAATATAGAGAACTGACTGTTATAGCTCCATATCTTTGTAATGTTATGTCCCATATCATATAAAGTTAATTTAAATTGAATTAAAGCTTGAGTCCCTTTCCTGGAACAAGACAAGCTGGCTTCAATGTCCTGGTATATCAGATAGTGGCTGACATCATGCCATGTTATATCATCACCTGAACTACATGGTTTTCTAAAATCGGAGTTGTACTTGCTCTGAGTCAATTTGCAATACATCAAAAGTGAATTATTGATATTTTAATCTCAATATGTCCAATATGTTGGTATGCATATTAGGATTTGAAGTACTCTTAGATTTATATCATATATAATAATATTTACACCAAAAACACAGTATCGCATGTGATATCCAACTGTTATGATCAACAATTGGGTAAAACATGTTACTGTGATAGTGTGGACCATTTGAGGCAGTGTGATGGTCTATGTGTGAGCATTATGTCACCCAATGTGTTAGACATATGCCTGTCCACTTGTTTAGCAATATGTGTAAGCATCAGAAACTGTATTTGCAGTTGATTGGTCCATATGTTAGCAGTATGTCATTATACGTGCTACCATGTGTAAACGTTTTGATTAGCCCATGTGTTAGCCGTATTTCAGTCCATGTGTTAGCAGAATGTTGCTCCATGTTTTATGACTTCTTTAATAATATGCTTATTTTTGCATGAAAATTTAACTCTGATACCAGAGGGAAAGTCATTTTTACTCTAGATATTTCTGTGAAAAAATAAGTATGATTCTTGTTATGATTTGTAAAATTTGTCCCAAGTGTACAAAAAATAGTAACAGTTTAAACCTGCTGGATTGTATCCTTATAAAATCAATATTACTAAACAGAATAATACTTTTTATAGCTGTAAGAATAGTAAAACATCTTAATACATATGATTTAGAAATCAAGTTAATGAATAAAAATTGCAACTGGATTTAATCTTTTTCTTATAATTAAAATTCAAAATTATCCATCATATTTTCTTTGTTTACCATAACAACAACCAAAAAGACATTTCAGGAAGAGTATTACACCTTTCTAAATGCAGCAGTAAACCTGGATGATATTTCATGTATATTTCTTGGCACTTACACCTATTTATCAAAACTCTCAAAAACCATGTACACTTGGGACAACACCATTATTGGCTGTAAAAATCTCAAATGACATTTCTTTGTCAAATTTGTTTTAGTAACAATTTGTTTTGGCCATTTCTTAGTCAGAATGGGCAAATAAATCAAAACTTGGCATGAACAATGAAAATTACATACCTTTTGCTATTTTGTACAATTGGGACAATTTTGTATGTGTATCAAACATTGCAAATGATGTGTCATCCAAGCTGACAATGAATAAAAAATGTTGTAAATCCTAAAGTGTACATATGTACCTATCAAATAGACAAACCAGATTCAATCTATTTAGTAATACTATTCATTGCTGAGTCTACAAATGTATCCATTGGCAATTTTTGGAGCAAAATAAGATTCAACCCCTTTCCATTTCAAAGTAACATGAACAAATTATGATCCATTGGCATTGCCAAAACCTTTACTAAATCAATGACCAATACATTGCACTTGACCATGAAGAAAACCCCATGTTAATGTCAATGATGATGGCAAAGTTATTCAAAGTGGAAAATACACCTTCACATTCAATGTCACGCATTGTCCCAAGTGTACGGGCCATTTTTTGAAGGTTTTTTCTTCATAACTTTTTAATGGGCTGTCCAAATGCAACAAAATTTTCCATAACAACTTACCACATGGAAACACATATTTAGAAATATTAAATACTCTAGTATCTTATTTCAGTAAGCTGTAAACATGAAATTACTGAATGGCTTCATTATTTTGATTTTCACCCAAATGTTTAAACACACTTTTCCATGAATGAAGGTAAAGTTTATGAATTAATCCAAACTGTTTACTTATACTCTCATAAATTAAAGATAGTAATATGTTACAAAATTGAAATTATTATTCTGCACTTGTTTGATATCATGTTGGAATAATTTTCCAGCTGCAACATGAAATAAAAATACAACACTTAATTACAAATCTGGAGGCTTGGCATAAAAATGGAACCCTGCCGTCTCTGAATAAATTTGTAAAATAATTAAATCCTGTACATTGGAACCCTGGACGTTATCAGCATTGTTAGTTGGTTGATGAAATGAAATATGAAAAGTTTAAAGTGTATAGAACTATATCTGACGATATTCTTTTTAAAAAAATTAAAAACAAAAAACAATTATGCTTTTATATCCATTAGATCACGCTTCAGCTTTAACAGGAACTCTCTGTGATTTATAGGACATATTGTCCGTTTTCATACGAAAGTGTTCAAGAACACCCCAAGTTGACGGTTGAAATTATAAGAATCGTTTATTTTTTACGATTGAATCAAAGTACTCGGAAGCCATCCAAAGTTTTAATTTGCAATTAAGGTAGTCTAGTATCATACTTAAAACGATGCAAGTTATTATTTTGACATTAAATGTCCCGTTAGATATAGCTCTATACACTTCAATGGGGTATTGTTAGTTTATTCGAAGCTTTGAAGTATCAATATGTATGTTTGTGAATCTACGGAAACTCCTTACAAAGACATACTGATATTTCTTATACACAAATGTCGTAAATATGGCAATGCAATAAGATCAAACAAGCCTATATTAAACCAATTGTTTTACAGGTAGCATGAAGTCTAGTAGTTCACCATTAATGGCTGGAGGGGTTGTACCAGGTAACTGGATATGCAATACCTGTCTCATACAGAATAAGAAAGATGATAATGTTTGTGGTGCTTGCAAATCTGCCAAGTCTACTACAGGTAATTGTTTTAGTTATGCAGTTTGCTTGTCAATAGTTTGTTTTTTCATCTTCTCCCGATTCTAACTGATTCATGTTTTAGACAAAGTATGTCATACGCTTGTTGAATGGGAAATAATACTAGGGTTTAACTTTTTCGTAGTTGAAGTTTACACTTGTTAAGAAAACCAGCTTTGGATGGAATGTTTATGGGGTTTTGCCCCCTGTTAGATAAAGTGGTAGATTGCTTTGCACATTTATGCCAGTACAACAAATGGTTTCTGATTAATAAATCTAAAACAGTTCGGCCCAGGACCTAACTTTACATGGAGGATGGTCTTCATGAGTAGATGAGCCCTATTCAAGGTTAGTTTGTCAGTGGTTAAAGTCATCATGATCTTTAATAGTCATGATCATTTTGCTGCCATGGGACAGTTTGCAGGCAGGGCTAGACAGTGAAATCCAAGGACCAGTAACTGTTTTGTTTACAAATTTAATGCTTCTTTACTGTCAAGACTAGTGACAAAAATAGTTAGTGTCAACCCCTTGCAGGTTTTACAAATGTATTTATATATGAGCCGTTCTCCAGGAAAACCGGGTTTATTGACAAAATTGTGAAAATGTTGATAACTATATGGTTAGACAGAAGAGACTCTTGTGAACAGTTTCTGAAAATTTGAACAAATTATTCCATAAACTTACAAAGTTAAAGCCTTTTTAAACCAACCACTACCGCCTACTTTATGAGTGACGTCGCGAACGTCATTATCTACGTTTTTGACGTAACGTTACATGGCATTTCAATGATCCAGTATCTGATACATTTTTTACGTAAACTTTTAAAATTGTGGCAAATTTTATAATTATATTCTTATTTTAATAAAACATGTTCAGTTTGTGAGTATTTACTTCCAGAGAAAAAAAGCAAGTGTTTTTAGCCACTTAACCCTTGTTTTCCTTGATATGAGTTCTTTTTAGAAATCGATCACCATAGCAACAACAGACTTTATTTTAACACAATTTTTAAGAAAACTTGAAGCTAAAGGATAGTACTATTATATTCAATTACTTAAATATGAAAACAAAATACACAATTTTTTTCTCATTTTAGACATTTTTCTAAGTCTTATTGCATAATTACAATGCAATGTCAGTAAGCCCGGTTTTCCTGGAGAACGGCTCATATATAACAGAAGCATTGGTCAGCTAGATAAACAAAGAAATAATTTGTTGATCTGATCATTTCAGCTCCTTCTAGCTCAATATCAACAGATTTGAACAAGTCAGATAGTCTGTTTTCAAAGTTCAAGACACCATCTGGTCAGTGGGAATGTATAATATGTCTGGTACAGAATAAATCTGAGCTGTCCAAGTGTGTAGCTTGTCAGACACCTAAACCACTGAAAGCATTCAAGCATCCTCCGGGTGATTGGGTCTGTGACACATGTCTGGTCAGCAACAAGGCAGCAGACATTAACTGTGTAGCATGTAACTATGCACGTCCAGGGCCACCTAGAACACAAACAGGTGTGTGCTTTACTTTTTTTCTGCAAAAATTGCAGCAAAATATTAACATATGTCCACATATTGTATATTTTGCTAAATCTGCTGTAATGGCACATCAACTTGTTATTCAAAGCCTTCTTTCGCATGCACAGTATTACTGTGATTTGGTAATATTGCTAAAAATACAATTGTCAGTTGGTCCGTCGGTTCCTGTTCAATGATTTTGAGGGTGACCTTAACCATTTAGGACTATTGGGCTGCCATGGCGGGCAAGCCTATTTTATAAGTTGCTTAGTTTGATATATGCTTTGTCTGAATCTATGTTGTGATTGAACAATTGTGTTAACACTTTTACTGGTTTATTTTCCAGTCCCAAGCATCGCCAAGACTTATACCTCATCTCAAGCAAGTGGTTTCAGTATACCAAAAACATCAGCACCATCTGGTAGTATATCAATATCAAGTACTGGTGGTTTCACGTTCGCTGCTGCATCAACAGCAGAAAACAAGACTCCTGGTTTCAATGTAAACTTTACATCCAAAAAAGACGACAGTAAAAGTAGTGAGCCGGTGTCTGGTGGTTTTAAGTTTAGTGCCCCTTCATCGGACTCAAGTTCCGGTAATGGATTTAAAACTGATACTAGCAGTGGCTCTGGGTTCAAGTTGGGTGCCGCAAGTTCTACAGAAAGTACAAAATCAAATTCTAACACTGGTGGTTTTAAATTTGGGGCTGCTGTGCCTTCAAACGATAATGGTAGTGAATCGAAAAAAGATGAGAAAAAAGACAGTAATTCAATAACTGCAGGATTTCAGTTTGGAAAATCAGACAGTTTGTCAACTAATTCAGTTAATTCAACATTGGGTGGGTCAACTGGAGGTTTCACGTTTGGACAGAAAACAGACAGCAGTTCTGTTAAAGATTCGTCTGTGACTGCAACTAGTTCTGTTCCTGGTGGATTTAACTTCAAATCATCGGATTCTGTCAGTGTGTCTAGTGTACAATCTAACAGTACTGTAACAACTTCTGTATCAAGTAGTTCTATAGGTGGATTCAACTTTTCAACTGTATCTAGTGTATCAAATTCTGCAGCTGTGCCTTCAAGTGTTTCAACAGGAGGCTTTCAGTTTACTGCAACTAAATTAACACAGTCTAGTGCAACTTCAGGTTTGTTCACCTTTTGTTTAATATCTTTGTTATAAATATTTTCCATGTATCAAATGGTTTTAAACTCATTTTTACCCCCCCAACAACCCGCCAAATATGTGTAGCCTATAGATTTTCCTTTGTTTCATCAATTACTGCTGTTTTCAAAAAAATTGTCACAAAAGGCCGAATTATTTCGATCCAAACATATAGGTTCAGAACAAAACAGATATCAATAGACCAAGTATAAAAATGAGCTAGTAGTTAGTAGAATGTAGTAAAAGATCATTAGATTTACAATACAATTTTGTTTATCTCTTTCTGTTTGACTACAATCTTATACAGACTTCACGATAGTCGCCGAGAATCTGTGGGACTGACTGTCTAATGGACTTGGAGAAACTGTCAGACCGGAAGCAATTTGAACATGTATTTTCACTTATATCTGTTATTTTCTGCAGCAACCTCAGTCACAACAGAATCAAAGCCAGTGTTTGGTGGGTTTGCATTTGGTCAACAATCCAGTGGAACAAATACCTCAATATCTACATTTGATGCCGCTCAAAAACAAACATCATCACCCAATAAACGAGGTCGCGACGAAGGTAAGAGAATGACCCTACTCAGTCCATATCTTTATTATATATATCTCCCATTGTTTTTCCTAATATCTAGTTAGCCAAATCAACACATGTCTCATATATATAAGCACAAGTATGAAAAAATCATGTCAGTAATTAATTCTACTTTTAAAATAGATGGTTGAAAATTGTCATAATTTTTTTTATGTGCTTAATAGTTAGTGTTGACATAATTAGTTGCAATTGTTTACAACACGCTCAACATACAATATTGGCAAGATTATATCCATCGTTAGTGCCTACCAGTTTTCTACCGGATGGGTCTATAGGTTGGCCTTCCCTCCGTTTTTCAATCAGTCCGTCATGACTTCACACAGTAGGGGACTTCTGTATTGCTTGCAATTCTTAATTACTTGTTATATGAGGGTCATACATATCTAAAATTGATCTTACATCCTTATTGTAGATACAGACGAACCAAGTACTAAGAAGATGCCGTTCAACTTTGGACAAGCACCTGCTAGTAATGCATCCACTCCATTCCAGTTTGGAGCTACCACAGGTGAGAAATGTTCTTGCAGTTGTTATAGTTAGTTTACAAAATGCAGTGCCGTTGTGGAAGAATTGTCATCATCTAGTTTCACCAAAATTGTCAAAATTAAATCTTAACTTGTTGCGTAGCTGTGAAAGTGAACAGCCCAAGACGAGTATATGTTGCCTCATTTAAAATGGCTTGAGTTGGTATTGATTTGTTCATGCTATATTCAACAATACTATGTATTCAAAGTTCTGAAGTAGTGGAGATGGTAGACTTCAAATAAATATCAAAATGTGAAGTAAATAAAACAAAATTTCCAGTTGATCAGAAAATGTTTCTCTTTCATTTTAGCTACAAGCAACAGTTCTTCAGTGTTTGGAGCAGGACAAGCACCAGCAACATCTACAGCCAGTTCTGGATTGTTTGCATTCGGTCAACAAAATTCTACATCAACTGTAACAAAGTCAAGTTCATCATCGCTGTTTGCATTCGGTCAGCATAACTCCAAACCGGCCACTTCTGTTGCTTCAACTAACAGCTCTACGTTCGTGTTTGGTCAACAGAATTCTATTTCATCTGCAACTTCTGTGGCTTCAATGTTTGGCCAGGGGAGTACAGCTCCAGCTAAGACAACAACAGCATCTGCATCGTTATTCAATCAGTTTGGAACTTCTACTACTAATACTTCAGCCCCTCCAGCTTATAACTTCACAGCGACAAACTCAACACAGGTATGCACCTCAATCTGTATATTTTTCCGTTTCAAAACTTTCAATCATTCAATAATTTTAAATGCAACCAATTGTAGTGGAGTTTTGTCAACTAGACTGTCACGTAGCAGTTCAGTGTTCATTTCCCTACTCCTAGGATGGGTAGGTTATGTCCTTCACTTGACGTTAGTTATGGTCATTTACTCATTGTAAATGGAGGAGATGTCAATTGCTTACAGAAGAGCCAAAATTGTATAAGTTGCTACTGATACTATATGCCAGCGATTCTGGTTAAGTCTCAGCGTGACAATTTGCTGTATATGACTAGTAAAAAAGTACTGAAAATAATGTCAACAACACAAACGAAATTGAATAATTGTTAAAAATACAGGATAGTGTTGAGAGTACTGTAACAATGTTTAAGATTGAGCATATTTGTAATGTTTATACAAAATTGTGATCAGCCAGTAAATGTATATAAAATATGGAAACATTTTATTTTCAGTCTGGGAATCAATTGCCAGCGTTTAGTTCTACACCATCTTTCAACTTCGGTGCTCAGAAAACAGAATCCACTACAACTGCGTCAGGTGTGTTCAACTTTGGTGCACAGCCTGCATCAGCCACCATACCAGCATTCGGTTCAGGTCCGAGCTTTGGTTCTAACAGTACGCCAGTGTTCGGTGCCTCTGGTGGTGTTTCCAGCGGGTTCAGTGGTAATGCACCGTCAACAACTCCTGCATTTGGTGCTACTCCTCCAGCGTTTGGTTCTAGTAACAACACAACACCTGCCGCCCCAGCATTCGGAGGTATTGTAGCTTGTACCCGTATCAGTGTACCTGTGTCGTCCTGTATCTGTGTTCCTGTGTCTTCCTGTACCAGTCTACCTATGTTGTCTTGTATCTCTTCTACTCCTCTCTCTACTTCTGTCTTCTCTTGCGTTACAACATCTATTGCATGTAAATCTTTATTCTGCACTAGTCTAACAAGTGCTTGTGTTTCTACCAGTAGCAATGTAGTAGACGCTGTATCATCATCAAGAACAACAGAGAGCTCACCTGCGACTGAGGACAACGTTCTACTGTGTGAAGAAAGTCCATCTGATGTCAGCTCAAACTCTTCGGAGGAAAGTTTCTTTCATGGTTGTATAAGTGTCAGTCATATTACTCTTGCTGGTTCAGATACTAACCAGGACGTTGAGGATTGTCAAACAATTGATGTGATACCAGATGTACTTGATAATGATGAGGATAGTAACTCTACCAACAAGACAATCACAGAGGTGGGTAAAACATTCACCACCAATATGGACGTTCAAACATTGGCTGCTTGTCCGGTGATACAAACTGATGAACAGACACAAACTGTTGAAGTGTCAGCTGATTTGATTGAGGATAGAAGAAAGAATGTCCTTGAACCATGCCTACTACCAGTGAAGAACACATGTGCTAAACTTAAAGATGCTAGTGTGCAAGGTGGACAAACAGGCTTTAAAACCACTATATATACTTCAAATGCCTTGCTTAGCAGTCAAAATGAAGTGGCCAAGACTAGTACCGAGTTAACAATAAGCTGCAGTTCTTCATTAACTGAACCTTCCAAGACAAATGATCCGCAAACAGCGAACGTGATTAGCCCTGTACCACAAACAGGGGTGGCTAATAAGCCTCTCTCCTGTGGAAAGCTATTTGTTGTACCATTCTTTGAAGACCTTGTTGCCAAGGACATTTATAGACTATCTCCGGCCGTAAGCCATCCATTGATGACAGCGAAAGTTACTGAGTCTTCTGTTCATGTAGGTAGTACAATTAGGCCTCCATCTGTATCAGTTTATCTGACAAACACATCAAATGTTACACTGTCACCTATATCGACATCAATCGACAGCAATACTTCCACGCAACCACCATTTACCTTTCCAGCCGTTGTCAACTCCTGTAGTCCACCTTTAGCTGCTGTTTCTAGTATCAGAACAATTCTAACACTCACATCCAGTGGAATTCAGCATGTTGGTTCAGGGAAGAGTGTGGGCTCTAGTATCTTCGGATTCCAAAATAGTACATCTGCATCCAGTGGAATCCAGCAAATTGGTTCAGGGAAGAGTGTGTGCTCTAGTATCTTTGGATTTCAAAATAGTACAACACTTTCATCCAGTGGAATTCAACCAATTGGAAAGAGTTTGGGCTCTAGTATCTTCAGATTTCAAAATAGTACAACACCTGCATCCAGTGGAATCCAGCATGTTGGTTCTGGGAAGAATGTGGGCTCTAGTATCTTCAGATTTCAAAATAGTACAACACCTGCATCCAGTGGAATCCAGCATGTTGGCTCTGGAAAGAATGTGTGCACTAGAAGTATCTTTGGATTCCAAAATAGTACAACTCTTGCATCTACAAGTGTGGGCTCAGGTATTTTCAGATTCCAAAATACTAGTACACCATCTATACCCAAACCAGAAACAGTTACTATGGGAGACAAGGTGACCGCTGCAGTTCCGAACACTACAGTTACATCAAGTTTATCAGCAATGAATAGTAAAGCTGGGTTTGTGCTAAATATGCCCTCACAGATGAAGTTTGGTAATATTGGACACAGCTCTGGATGTAGTACAAGTCAAAGTAACATTGTAAGATTTGGAACAGCTGTTAATGTATCAAAACCTATTTTGGGGATGCCTAGTACTGTCCGGGGGAGCATTTCATCAGAACATGGTTCAGCTGCAATATTTAAAACTGATATGACTCCAGCCACATATGCCAACACAGCAATGTCAGTAGATACTACCGATAGTGTTAAATCTCGCCAACCATTCCAATCAAATCCCAGTTCATGGCCATTGTTTGGTCACCAAAGTGTGTCGACATTTTCTGGTAAATCAATGAGTTCTAGTAGCAACTTAACACATCAGAAGACATTAGCCCCACTAAGCAGCTTTGTAAATACAATGAGTCAGCCATTGTGTACTCTACCAGCTGCATCAAACACTCCTTCTGTAATCAACAATAAGGCTGGCTTTGTGCTGAACTTTCCCATTTCCTCATTCAACTTTGGAAATAATGGACAAGGTTTTACTAACAAGAATCACACGTACACAAATGCAGGATTTGGACCATTTCTGAACGCTTCTCCACAAAGTAGACCTGATTTAAATCAGCCAAGTTGCAGTTATGTTAATAAGACACCTGAAGCACATACAATGGAAACAGGAAATCCATTGCCTCAAGTTAACTCTGTCAATATACAAAGGTTTCGGACCTCACCTCCTGGATTTGGATTGCATTGCCCGGTGGTTCCAGTATGCTGTCCACCTATTGTACCAGTGTGCTGTCAACCAATGATTCCAGTTTGCTGTTCACCTGTGGTCTCCATGTCCAGTCAGCCTGTATCGTTCAGTTTTACCAGCCCTGAACCTGTAGATGATATTACGATGGAAGAGCTTCCCACTGTATCCGACCTCTCTGGCTCTTCAACCTCCACAGCTGCAACACCACTAGAAGATTCCACGTCGTCAAGGAAAGTTTCATTCAACTTTAGACCACCTGATGTCGCTGGTGTCAAACAACCCCCAGTGTTGTTGCCTAGGCAACCAGACCAACAAACTAGATCAATCCTGAAAACTAAGACAAATGAAATGGTGTCAGCGTTTGACTCAACTGTTATGTTCAACAAAGAAAGCTGTAGTGATGATATCAGCGATACTAGTCACAATGCTACAGACATTGTAAGCAAGGCACCGTCAGCTTTCTCAATATTTGGTGGAAGACGAGTATTTGGTGATCAAAGTAAGAACACTTCTAGTAGTAAATCTGCTGTATTTGCTTCAAGTTACAGCTCTCATGACCAAATATGCAAGCCTTCAGATTGCTCAATTGCTACGAAGTCCAATTTATCATCAATGAAGAAATTTGAATCCATTAAAAACAGTGGGGAAAAGTTTTCAGCCTCCTCATTAACGTGTGATTCAACTAAAGGAAAAGAAAGTATTGTTCGAAACTTGAAATCAAAATCGACTTCTGGCATCTCATTTGTACCTTGTAAAAATTTGGCTAAAAATGTAACATCCATAGGTACTCATTCCGAAGTTAAACCATCAGTATTTGTATTCTCAGCAACACCAACCAGCACACAAGAATGTGATGTTTCTTCAAGTAAAAACAAACCAAATCTCAGTACAACCAAGGCTTCATTTGAGTCGGCATTTTCTGGCAAACAGAAAATGTCAGAGAAACCAGCTTCTCCTTCATCTAGTAGAAGTTCCACAAGTTATGGTAGTAGTTGTCATAGAAGTAGATCAAGTAGTCGAACATCGGTCACTGATCGTAGTAAAGATAGTTCAGGGGAATCTGACACAGATAGTTCACACAATGATGACTCAAGTGATGATGATGATGATGATGACGGCGATCTAGATGACATGAATACTGAAGTCATGGATGATGATATAACAGATAGTCCCACTGCGACAAGTTCTCCGGATTCATCAAAACATGACCAGGACCGGGAATCTTACACAGCTTTCTCTGGTCGAGGAAACAGGTCTAGGAATGCTTGCCCTGAGAATGAGAGATTTACATATTTCTCTGGAAGAGGAAACAAATCTTGGAATGCTTGCCCTGAGACTGAAAGATTCACAGATTTATATGAAAACGATCTCTGGTCAGTAAGGAATGAAACCCAGTGGTGTACTAGTCCAGTTTCATACAGTGTGTTTGGGTTAACTGCTGATAAGATTGCAGATATTTCAGAAGCAGTTAAGAATTGCGCTGTTAACATTGGATTGAAGTGGATGTCAATGAAGATGTTGTTCTCTGTGTGTATCTTCCCTCCTGTCTTCTCTAACTATCCCTCCTCTGGTAACTATTTCTCTCTCTTTCCTTTCTCTCTTTCACTTTCTTTTCACATTCTTCCCTTTTCAAATATCTAAAGCATAGATTTACAATTGCACTTCTACATGTATGTTTGTGTGACTGTCTCTTTGTCATTGAATGTATTTCTCATGTACTTGTTAAAATGCATAGTTGTATTAGTTATGATTAATTTATTTTATTTGCTTAAATTTCAATTGATATAAAGTTCAGTAAGTCTAATCAGAAGTACACTTTATATATTGCATGCAATGCCATGTTTAGCACCGTATTCTCACTATTTTAACTTTCCTTCAAATATGTTTAAAATTCATTCAAAATTGACATTATGCCAATTGTCAATCTATACCCTTTAAATAAATTTTAACGGTAAATTATAATCACATGGTCCAATAGTTTAACTTGAAAACCTTCGCCAAGCAGACTTCAACAATCAGGTGGAGCGATTGCCGATCTTTGCTCTGGCGTAAGGTCAATCGCTAGCATGTGACTTATGTACAGTCATGTGCCAAATTAAAGTTCACAAAGTAAAAAATGCATGAAAAATTTGACAGATTTTTTCACATTGAAATTTCATGACACAATAAATATAAATCTAGTATACCATAAATTGGTATCATATGATAGAATAGTCCAAGCATGATTCGATTATGTTCAGAAAATAATTTACCTTTATCAAATTTTTGGTTACTAGGCAATTTAAGAACATTAGTGAAAATTCTTCATTGATGGAATAAGCCTGGTTGCCATTGTTACATACTTTTAGTATTTTGTATGTCAATCATACAGAAATATAAATGAGTGTTTTGCATTCTTAAAAATCAACTTCCTTTGTTCTTAAAATGTAAGTTTGTAAAATGTAAAGTCATTAAATCTCAAAGTTGAATAACAAAAAATGTAGTTCCCATTGACTCCCATGCAAATTTTGTCATTTTCACGTTAAAAGATATCAAAACAAAATTCAAATGTTTGTTAATTTCATATTATAACTCCGATTTTCTTCAAATAAAAACTGTTTAAAGGTAAAATCTATTGTGGTTAAAGTTGACATTCATTTAAATATTTCAGTTTGCCTGTGTTACCATGACAACATTGTCAAATGGACTAACCATCAATTTTTAGTGGTGTTCGAGAATTGCTTAGCAACCGAGAATGGTGTGTGTAAATGAGTAAAGTGCATGACAGTTTTATCAGAAATTGATTATCCTTCTAAATGATAGTAAACATAGTCTACTTGTTCTTATTTTACAATTGTTATGTTCTTCTAACTGAAGAAATTCATCAACTTATTTTGTGATTTTTGCGCTTTGTGAACTTTAATTTGGCACGGGACTGTACAATGGGTGGGGATGGTGTTTAATTGACACAGTAATGAATGTGTGTTATATTTACAGGTGGTGTATTTGGTAACAACAGTCAGCCTACAGCACAAGCACCAGCACAAACAAATGCTGTATTCCAATTTGGTGCCAAGGTAAGATTTGATTTTCAGCAAAGTAATTGTAGATCTTTAAGTAATAATTTCTCAATGATAATCAGTTACGACATGCCTAACATTTTATTATGTCTCCACTTGAAGGGTAGATATAATACTCGTAATGGTGTAGGCATACTGATAGTTGCAATGAAGTATGCCATCCAGGTACTCCAGTAAGTTATGCATAACAGCTTACTGTCAATACTTTTAAAGTGGATGGAAGAACATTGCAAAAGTTATGGCCTTCTTCGGAAAACCAGGGAATTGAAAACTTCTGTATCACGAACAGTGTAGTTGAGAATCAACAATAAAGTCCAAGGATTCCAAAAAACTTTTTTTGTGCTGGATGTCTGTCAACAAGTTTGTCTGTGCTTGTAAGTTGTAACCAAAACCATTGGTCCGAGTTAAATGAGGTTGTATAAATATCTTGTAATGTCTACTTTCAGCCAACCGAGCCCACCCCAGCAGCACCTACAGGTTTCAATTTTAGTTCAACCCCAGCTGGACTGGGACAGTCATCAAGTTTCAACTTCGCTGCACAAGCACAAACACCAGGCAGTGTTAATATATTCAAGTATGATTTTACTGTATTGTATATTTTCTGTTTAATGTGTTTCATTATAGAAAGTCATGTTACATTCTTATCACTATGCTTAACAAAAATAAAATCATGAGTCCCTAATAACGTTCAGCAGGATAGTTTACAAGTGTACAAAAATTTATGAACATTTTGAAAAAAAAATTGAATTTTAATTATAAAGTTGATATTGAGTTGATGAATGCATTTGTTGATAAATAACGTTTGTTTAGCATTGATCAAGTATTCAAATACTTGTTGAACATTTGCTGTCCGTGCATGACTCGATACTAACACTGGTCGGGTAGTCCGAGAAATTTCATTTTGTATATACAAAATTAATGTAACCCTTATTTAAAACAATCCCTTTCGTTTATTTCAGTGCAACTGCATCCTCTGGAGGTGGTCAGGAGGGTAGAAAAATTAAAAAGGCAATCCGAAAAATACGAAGATGATCAAGGCCTAATTTATAGATACTTTGAAAATACTAGAAACATATTTATACATCATGCAATCATGTAAAAAATGGATAAAACATGTATTATAAATTATGAAAATAATTATAATTAAATCCCTGTTTATGCATAATTTCAGCTTATTTTTATGTCAGAAGAGAAACTGGTGTAATTCATGTTACATACCGTAGTCATTATTTCCATGTATGGGATAGATATGGGCGTTTTTCAAAAAAAGTGCAAATTTTGAAACAAATTTATTATCAAAAAAAATTATGCTAAATCAAATTTTCTTTAACATGATTAGAAAGAGTTATTATAAACAAACACATTCCAAGTAAGGGGAGACCTCCTGCTTCGCTAAAAATGTAAATATAATTGCTTGAATTTTTCAAAAAACATCATTTTCCATCCTGTTACCACACCAATATTTCTACATTAATTTTAATATAATAAAAATAAATATGATTTGATTGTTGCAAATCATCAAATGTATTATATTTGTTGTATATATGCAGAAATAATTAAGTTATTTAATACAAAAACACCATTTTACATGAGAATACACCTTCACTCATTGCGCATGTATGTAATAATTACACTATTTAACTGTTTAATGTAAGCAATTTAATATTAAAACAAAATTTTCAGTGAAATACTGTTGCATATGCCAACTGGGTGAACATTTAATTAAGGAGTTCCATGTAAAATAATACACAAAGTTGAAAACTTTAGAAATCTGATGGTAACAGGACGGAAAAACGGTAACAGGATGGACAAATTTGGTAACAGGATGGAAAATGTGGTAAAAGGATGGAAAGCACCTTCATTTGTCAGCCCTGTCAGTCAAATATAACATCCACAAAAAAGTCATTCAAGGAGGATTTCATTATTAGAGATATTCACTGATACTCTGTAATCATTCAATTTGACAAAAGAAGTAATTATACATTATGACATACAATTAAGATGGATTGTTACCTTAAGTATGGCCGTAATTTCTATTTCAAGAAGCTCTGCCTCCTTAAGTATTGGGAGCAAAGCACATTAAAAAATATTTTTTGTTATGTAAGATATTCTTTTTTAAAATGACATTTAAAAATCTGTAAGGTATTAAGCAATTCGGAATTTATGATCAATATATCCATTATTTTTCCATCCTGTTACCAAAATTGAAGTAACAGGATAGAACAAAAAAGCATGGTAACAGGATGGAAAATTTTATTGTAATTCTTCCTATGAATAATAATTATCCCTCTAAAGAGTCATAATTAAGGTGAAAATAAGATTTCCCAATGTTTTTTAAATGTATGTCTGAGTTTTAATGTCATTATGTTGAATTTATAAGCAATGGAGTATGGTAACAGGATGGACAATTAAGCTTTACCATCAAATATGATTGTATGATTTTTATAAAAAACACTATTTTTCTTATTAAAACATAATATTCCCTTTCCCCATTATCTTTGTTAAGGAGACTTCTATCAAGTAATTATAACTGGATTATACCTAGGAATAAATACTTTGATGTATTCCTGTTTTACCAGTAAGGTAACAGGATGGAACAAAAGTGAGGGACACACTTGTTCACGTAAAAAAACACTGGTTTTATTCCAGACCAATCAGAAAAATTGACTATCCTCTACTGCAAAGTACAAAATCTTTATATTTAGCTTAAATTAGCATGATAAATTCATATAATGAAAGAGATTTTGAAGGAACAACATCACTCTGAACTGCTTGGGACAGCCCATTTTCAGGGAGTTAGATTCTTAATCGCAAAAATTTGAAGGATATAAGCAGTTTATATAGACATTTGCAGGGTTTGGTAGATAGAAATATGTTCAATCTTGTACATGACAACTGTTGGATTCAGTTGAGAGCTATATACACTATTTTATGAGTCAATAAATGTCTGGGACAACAATTTGCACTTTTTTTGAAAAACGCCCATATATAGACTTGATGTATCTGTGTGTCTCACCACAATATGCATGGTTGGGTTGATTCTGGTTTCATTGTTTGAAAAGGTTGAATTGTTAATATTCATCTATTTCATGTGAAAATGATATTATATATTCAACGTTTGGAGTTTGAATATCAGTTATAGAGTTTTACAGAAATTTAAGTTTTGGTCATTTAAACCAGGATAATTATTTCCGTCGCTGTTCAAAAAAGTAGGTTTCATGATCATTATAAGATATATATCACATCGTGTTTTATGTAGGCACCATGCCAGGGGCATTAGTCTTCATTCAAGCATAGCTCATCAATGTGTTTAACCTCAGTATTTAAAAATATTTATACTATCAAAATATTATAGTGTTGAAAATGATGCACAAGGTAAATAGATGACATTGCTTCACTTGTGTTGATGGATACTGCGACTATCGGAGACTTGTGCGAAGTGACCATATGATAGTTAAAAAAGGGGGACAGTTTTCATTGTCAGAGACTAAATTCATTCCTACTGTATATGTGATCGTAGATTTTATAGGATACGAAGTCTGTAGAGAAAGACTTCAAAACGGTTTGACAGACTGCCACATTGTGTATATATTATAGAAATTGTGTACATGTATTGAATAGTGCTTGCTTTTGGTGATGTCGTGTCTCTATATATTTGTACAGCCAAATACATTTGTCATAATTGTACATAGTGTATGTATAAGGATTATTTTTCCCATGATTCTCATTATTGTAAAGATGACTCACAGATTCAACGACTCATTTTTTCAAAGATAAACAAAGTTGGATAATTACAGACCATTGTCTTTCGGCTACTCCACACTATATCCAGTCTAGGTTGAAGTGTGTAGAGTCAAAGTATTTCATCCAATCAAGTAGATGTATTTATACCTGATACAGTTCTCTGTTTGAGGATTTTTCTGTTTTCATATGGCTAAGAAAAATGAAATCATATGTAATGCTTTGACGAAACTCTGTCATTTTTTATCACAAGTTCGGTCAGTGTTGCAAAGATTTCAATTCTGTCAGAGCCATATGAAAACATTGCAATTCAGAACTATTCTCATGACAGAACTGAGAAGCTGTGTGGCCGGGAATATAAGTAGCAGTAGAATTGAGCCAACTTATTTATTACTATCGTGTTTATACACAGTGGGGACCGTAATTATCGATAAAATTGGACAGGGGAGGTAGAACTTCACTGAAACAAAGCGTGAAAGTCACAACCAAGAACACAAAAAAACTGGAATCGATAAAAGGTGTAATTAAACTATAGGTTGTAAAATACATTTCTGCATATTTGTATCTAGACTGGACTGGTGTGGATACAGAAATTGTGAGAAAGAAGAGAGAGAGATTGAGAGAAAGGATATTTTTCCAGGAGAGAACGTTATATGAACGTTAAACAAACTAAATTAATCCTGAAGCCTTCAACGATGTAATATTGTGTTGTATTGTTTTATATATGTTTTTGTTGAAAGACGAATACTGTCTATAAACTGCATGGTGTTAAATCAAAGTCTGACTTTAAAAGACAGAAGTTGCTTGCTCTTTAAAACTATTTAGTTCATTCATAATTGTACAAATTTTCTGCTCGCAGTCTTATCTTTCTAGTTTTGAAGCAACTTGCATTAATTCTTAAGTTATAACATGGTTGCCAGGGATTGGAGTTTTGCTTAGTGTCTGCTGAATTAAGTTGTTTGCTTTTGTAGAATTAGAATTATTCAGACTTGATTTGACATGCGCAAATAATATTTTGCTTAGAGAGAAAGAGGGGGAGGGAGGATTTTCAGCTTATAGTTTAATCATTATCCCTGGTTGTGTTTCAGTTAAATTACTTATTGAAAATAAGTTGATATGATTTTCTTGGGAAAGTTTCTTCTGTCTTTTCAGTCAGCTTGTTAGTCAAATGTGCTATTAACCGACTGTCAATTTACTTGGTCTCTTTGTTAATCATGTTTACTTTTGGAAGTATAAATTCTTGACACGGATACATTTAATATCGGTAGTCTTGCCAAAATTCTTATAAGCACTTGTCCATTATTTATTTTTTAATACATAGTCCATGTACCCAGTGACACTTATCTGTCTTTCTGTGTTTATTTCTGATGTATAAAAATATTGTTTTGTATTTGCAAATGGCATAGGGTAGAAAAATTATCTGTAAAATTTTTGCCACTTCATGGTTAAGATACTTAAATATTTTGATGTCTATATCAAACATAATCCTAATTTATCTGTCGAACAATTGGCTATGTGTGGATATAGACTACCCTTATGTTATTGTCTTTACTAAAGCAACATTTTAAAACATTCAAAGTAATGGTGTGTTGATGCTATATATAAACTTCAGGGGTCCCACAAGCCAGAAATCAGGATTTGTTGCATTAAAAAAACAATGAATTTTTGGAGAAAATATAAGCTATAATTTGATTAAAATACTAAGTTTTGACTTAACTTATAGTCTTTAGCTAAAATTTAATGTTAGAACAATGTTTGAAACATATTTTGGTTTAGAGATGTGTGTCAATGGCAACATATTGTCCTTTTTTCAGGATTGGCCATTCATAATGTGTCAGTGGGACCCTTGAAGGGTGTGACAGTTTGTCCCAGTTGTAATATCTGTATGTGTATCTTGATGTGCAGTTTACTTTCTACATAGATTAAATTTCGGCATAGATATTTTCTGTTGAATAAGAAATTCCAAATTTTATAGCTGACAATGATTTCACTGTGATTTATTGATTTATTTAACGAAATTCTCAGTTTAAATTTTTAACATAATTGAATGCAGTTATCAGAATTGTTTGAATATGGTTTCATATTGCATTTAGTAGTATCTGAATGAGATACACACACAGTATATACAGTAAAACCTCATTAACATACCTAGACATTCAGAGTGCTAAACCTATTGCAATAGATCTGTTTATTTTTAACCAAATTTCCAATTGAAAAATGGTTCATGGTTCTAGATTGGTTAATTTCTGTAGGCAAGTGAATCCTTTGCCTGGGTTGCAAACAACCAAAAATATTTTATTTATGGTCTGCTATTTTATCAGAATGTATTTAGAATTTTATTTTTCTGAAACTTGTGTTTCTACTTAGTTATGGCCCTTGATTGAAACTGGATTATCCTGGAAATTCCAAGTTTCTTGTCATAAAATTTTAACTGACAAGCTTACTGCTATGTCTACAATAGTGTTGTTATTACTGAGGTTTTCACTGTACATTTCGATGGCTTAGAATTAGAAGGTCGTAAGTGCCACTTACGACCTTTTAAGATTCATACGTATTTAGAATAAGCATCACAAGGCGCTTCTTATGAGCCCATTTTCATAAACATCTGAACTTGTCATGTTGACCAAAATGAAGTTTGTTTTACCATAAGTAAAGAGTAAATATCAGACAGTTTTTCCCTGTTTTCTCAAATTATTGATTTGGTAGTTACGACCTTCTAATTCTGAGCCAGCGATTTATTGATTATTTTATGGTAAGGTTTCAGGATTAGTACCGAGTCGCGTGACTGTGATGCATGTTGCTGTTACAGATATCAATTACATTATATGTATTCATGTCACATGGAATTTTGCAGCATCGTCATAATATAATTATGGTGAAGTTCTATTTACCTTTTAAAGATTTATTTCAAAAAGTTTTGTAATACAAATTAAATAGAAGTCTTTATTTGACTTGTTAAGTACTTTCTGTGTACAGAAATGTCAAATGATCAGTGCTTTATAAATATTCTTTTGTTTTTGGCATTGATTAGCGATGTGCTGTAAAATTCCATTGTTATACTTATAAAAAGGCAAAATAAATGGAGCATAATTTTGCTTTGAAAAATAAATGCAGCTCCTGATGCTATTGTTGTCTTGTTCTTGGGATTCCCAAGTTGTTCATGTACTGGAAGCTGGGTATAATGTCATAATTCTGGTCCTGTGATTTGTGTGCTGGATTTTATCCCTGCAATCAAGGTTTGACTCAGTAGTGGCTAGTCATACCTTTCCATGAAAATTTCAAAACAATATTCAATTTGACATGTACAACTGTGCGGAGCATGCCTTTATTTGCCAGTAGGCTTTCTGCTGAAATATGGCCGGCATATGAGTGCCTCCACCTAGGTCGCAGGATTAGGCGACAAGCGCACTGAGCTACTGATGCACACATGAAGCATTTTTGTCTTGCTCATACAATTTACACACATTTTCACACGGTATAACCGGATGCGTGGTCGGCCGAGTGATGCGTTTCAGCCGAGGTAAATACTGATGAGGGGTAAGTAGTGGGGTTATATTTCTTACCAGAACTTATCGATTTCGATATTTCTTTTGGATCTAGCGATTTGTAAATGACCACCAAGGTTTAAATGTACTATTCACACAGCTTCGCATGCTATCTTTGCGGAATAAATCTGATAGAGCCTGTTTATACACGACAGGCAGAAAATAATGCTCAATTATCACATACATTGCCCGAAATTAAACAGTTTGCGCTAGTATTGAACTATTTAACCTCACAGATCTAACGAAAATTCATCTATGAACAATTCTGTAAAGTTACAACTCTGTCCGTGCCCTGAAACCAACGATTGACACTTTCAAAGAGACCCTAGTATGCGCCGAAATGATGACGATTACAGCCGAGGAGATTTTGTGATGATGACTTTTACGGCCGAGGAAGAAAAATATGGATGACGTTTACGGCCGAGGAAATACTTACTGAAAACTGTCATTTTTCGCAGTTCCAATGGTTTTCTCACAGGCAAAGTATGGATTATTCGCCAGAGTACATTCCAATGAACATTTTTTACCAAAAATGTTGGATAGGATTGCCTTACACTTATTTTATTTCAATATATTTGATATAAAACGTCAATTTAGATATCTATGATTTTACAAGACAGGTATGTGTTTGTTTGAAAAAGCATTTAACAGTCTACATGATCTCAACAAAGAACGCCAGTCAGTATACAGAAAATGACAGAATATTTTACAGAGTTGTGCACCAGTCAGTTGCAACCACGCCCCATATCCCCGGTGATGGGCATTGGATAGGCGAAACAAAGCCGTGTTTTACCTTCCAGCTTTCCCCGCCGGAGAAATGTGGAGGATTAAATGTCCGAACCAATATACCGGGGACAATGTTTAGTTGTCAGAGGTCGGGGAATACTGGAGATTTTACCATCAGCTATCCCCTGCAGGGTGGGTGAATAGCGGTGGGTTTCACAACCCGAAAGTAAAATTCCACACCAATACACAAGGGTGGAGACCGTGGATGCAACTGACTGATGCATTATTTTAATGTTCGTATTTTCCTTTATTTGTTTTGGCGGTATGTTTTTTATGGTTTTGAGTATAGGAAAAGAAAAATGTTCATTCTGAACTGATGATAAACGTTTTTTTAACCCTGTACATATCTCAATGGGTATATACAGAAGGAAATGTTTTAAATACCGCCATCGACTCTTCCTATCACGGGCTAGGACCGCTTCTGCTGTTACAGTGGCCATGCCGTAGGTCTAGGGCCGCTTTTGCTGTTAACGCTCAATTGTTTGATGTCTAAATCCCCGACCTACAGCCAGAGCTGACATTCCAAGTCTCCGGGGTCAGTACACGTAATCACATAAATCGCGGGTCTTGGAACCTAACTGAAATATATTCACTGGGACTAGGAGTCGATTAGGTTGTCTTTTTGCCACGCATTGTGAAGATTTGTCGGTCTAATTCTCCCTGTACTCTCGCCGGCGATACCGGGACCTGCACCGGGACAGTGAGAACGGGGCTAAAGTAATACTCGATTTCTCATGTGTAAATTCCAATAATCTAAAAGATAATTTTTCAAAAAAAAATTTTTTTCTCCAAATTACGCTATGAAGTCATGATTTGAAGCCAAAACATATGTCTTAAACTAAAAATTTAATAAAAAAAATATCGGCTCCAGTAGGGTTTGAACTCACGATCTATAGGAGATTCGATTACCTTTGTAATTAATTCTTTTATGAAAAATGTTCATCACATAAGGACAAAATACATCATACATTTAAATGACAAACGGGCATCATAATAATGACACATGTTCATCATATAATGACAAATGCACATCAAATGATAATCATATAATGGCAAACGGACATCATAAAATGACAAAACATTGTCATATTATGACAAATGGACATGATGTTTTTTTATATCACGGTATAACAACATAATGCAACAGTTCTGCTTATCTTAAGGCAGCTGTGGCGTTCCATAGAGCTAGTCAGAGTTCCGTATGACCATATTTCACAATCTTAGTATTTACTTTCAAATAAACTAAAATCTGTCTTGTAAATAACATAGCTCAAAATGACATTTGATATTGAAGATATAAGAATAATATAAGTGTAAGGCAGTTCTTTTCAACAGTTTCAGGTCCAAGGGCAAAAAAGTGTTCGTTGGGTAGTACACTTGCGAATAATCCATACTTTGCCGGTGAGAAAACCATTGAAACTGCGAAAAATGACAGTTTTTAGTAAGTATTTCCTCGGCCGTAAACGTCATCCATATTTTTCTTCCTCGGCCGTAAACGTCATCATCACAAAATCTCCTCGGCTGTAAACATCATCATTTTGGCGCATACTAGGGTCTCTTTGAAGGGGTCAATCGTTGGTTTCAGGGCACGGACAGAGTTGTTACTTTACAGAATTGTTCACAGATGAATTTTCGTTAGATCTGTGATGCTAAATAGTTCATTACTAGCGCAAACTGTTTAATTTCGGGCAATGTATGAGTAAATTGAGCATTATTTTCTGTGTGTCGTATATAAACAGGCTCTATCAGACTTATTCCGCAAAGATAGCATGCAAGACTGTGTGAATAGTACATTTAAACCTTTGTGGTCATTCACAAATCTCTAGATCCACCAGAAATATCGAAATCGATAAGTTATGGTAAGAAATATAACCCCACTTCTTACCCGTCATCAGTATTTACCTCGGCCGTTACGCATCACTCGGCCGACCACGCATCCGGTTATACCGTGTGATTTTGTCAGGAGGAAACATTTTAAGGATGGTGTATCAGTTTAATTCAAAACTACATCAACTATGTGAAACAGACCTTTCTCAATTTTCAAAAAGACAAAAAATACCAAGTTTAACATTTATGCTCAAGTTTGTCAAAATTTTCACACTATGTATTTCAATGGTTTAGTAATATGCATGAGTCCAGGGGACTTGACTTACCACAGATGTACCAGGATGCCTCTGAAATGTCTCCCAGATTTCTCTTAACGTCACCGATCAATATGGTACCAGTATACTATACTGGATCATTCAGTGCCAAAGATAACGGAAATCTTAACAGCAAGTTTTATGCTTGCCATGCAAAGAACAAGGAAGTTGAAACTGGCAATTTACTAACCTGTCACCGAAAGTAGTCAGTTGAGGAATACACTCGCACAGGGTTGGACAGAAGCTTCACAGGTGAGTAGATCACATCAGGTTGGGGTAGCCCCCAAGTCCCTAAAAGAATGAAGACTATGATTCAACTATTATTGTGTGTCATTATTGATATTTATTTTAAGAGAGTTGACTGATTTATTCAAGTGGCCTAGAGATATTCTAACAGGATTGACTATTCCCTTACTATTGATAGATTGTATTTTGGAAGACTTAACCATTGTTTATAGCATTATAATGAGATGGTTTTGTACATAACATGATGGAGTCTTCATCCAGACCAAGACAAAGGCCTCCAGATCCAAACCTCCTAGAAGGAAAATACTGCTGTGGAAAAACGCTGACACCGACAGTGGGGATAAGGATCCAAAGAAACTGTACACGTACGTCAAAGGCAAGAGATGTGACAGCAGTGGTATTGCACCTTTGAAATCAGAGGGGATGACCCACAGTGACCCAAGGACTAAGGCTACCATTCTGAACAAGCAGTTCTCCAGTGTCTTCACAACAGAAGATAAAACAACAATCCCTCCAATGCAAGGCACACCCAGTCCAGACATGCACCAGTTCACAGTAGGAACTAATGGGATCAGAAAGCTTCTACTGGGCTTGGACATTCACAAGGCAGCCGGCCCAGACAACATCCCCACAAGATACCTGAAGGACTACGCAGATGAGATAGCCCCAGCCCTTACTCTGGTGTACCAAGCATCTCTACAACAAGGTGAAGTTCCAGCAGACTGGAGAATAGCCAATGTGACACCAATATTCAAGAAGGGGGACCACAGTGTACCTGCGAACTACAGGCCCATATCCCTAACCTCCGTCTGCTGTAAACTCCTGGAACATGTGATACACAGCCAAATCATGGAACATTTTGACCGGTTCTCCATCCTAAGTGATGCACAACATGGCTTCAGGAAGAAACGCTCAACGGACAGCCAGCTTCTCCTCACACTGCAAGATCTTGCCAAGGCACTAGACGAGGGTGAACAAGTCGATGCCGTGCTCCTCGACTTCAGCAAAGCGTTTGACGTAGTCCCACATAAACGACTAGCCGCCAAGCTTCACCACTATGGAGTCCGGGGGAACGTGCTCAGCTGGATCAGAAGTTTCCTGAACCACAGATCACAACAGGTCTTGGTGGAAGGTTGCAAGTCTGACTCCACTGCAGTTACCTCTGGAGTTCCCCAGGGATCTGTCCTGGGACCCTTGCTTTTCCTCGCCTACATCAATGACCTACCCGATCAAGTCAAGTCCACCTCACGCTTGTTTGCGGACGACAGCCTCCTGTACAAGAAGATACGCTCTACATCAGATGCTATTTCTTTACAAGAAGACCTAGACAAGCTCCAGAAATGGGAGAGCGATTGGATGATGTCATTCAACCCAAGCAAGTGTGAGGTTATCCGTATCACCAAAAAGAAGACACCAATCAAGTCTACCTACAACATCCATGGTAGAGACCTACAAACAGTGCCAGATGGAAAATACCTCGGTGTCAACCTGTCGGATGATCTGTCCTGGAGTACCCATGTATCGGCAACTGCGAAAAAGGCCAACAACTCACTGGCCTTCCTCAGGCGAAACCTTGCTAGCTGCCCAAAGGACATCAAAGCACAGAGCTACCAGTCACTAGTGAGGCCGATACTTGAGTATGCCAGTACAGTCTGGGACCCACACACCCAAGCAAACATCAACCAACTTGAGGCTGTTCAAAGACGTGCTGCAAGGTTCGTCAATGGAGATTACAGGACCACCAGCAGCACCAGTCAAATGCTGAAGGACCTCCATTGGCAACCCCTACAAGAGCGCCGATCCCACTCTAAGCTGGTGATGGTGTACAGGATAGTACATGGGCTTGTCGATATCCCATGTACATACTACCACCCCTCAACCCTGAGCACTCGAGGCCATTCTCTGAAGTTCCTGGTACCTTTCTGCAGACTAGACATTTACCGGCACTCCTTCTTTCCCTCGAACAGCCTACCAGAGTGCATCGCCACGGTCGACTCCCTAGAGGCCTTCAAGGGAGCACTGGCCAACATGCTGTAGAAGGACACCCAGGTTTTATTTGCTTTTAGCCCATGTAAATATTTGCGTCACATTTTAACCTAAATTGTACGACGATGCCCCAGAGGGGATTTTGTACTTCATCGGAAGAAGAAGATGTGTTGCCATTTGAAGCACTAATTACTGATTTAAGGATTGCAAGTTTGTTCTTATACGCCTGTTGAGATTGACATATGTGAACACCCTTTGCGGGTTAACGACAGCGTCAATTTGATTAAAATCATATCCTCAAACCCGCAACGCTATGAGCGTAAGGAAGTTCGAGTAGTTTAGTCAGATTGACTGCAGCATCCAATTTGACGTGAAATTGAAATTTGTCATCTGATCATCCTGAAACTTTGTGTCAATGTTTATGGATATAATGCACCAGTCAGTTGCATCCACCCATCCCGAGCGGTGGATAGCCGGGGAAGCGGTCATGTTTTTTACGTTCCAGCTTCCCCGCAATGTTGGGGATTATTTCTCGAAGCCAATACCCCAGGGGCAATATTTAGTTGTAACACTCATGTATATTTAGATATAGATACATGGTTAGGGCCTGGGGAAATAGCAAATAACAAAAATAAAAATAAAAATGTCTGCCCAGGGACGGGGGGGGGCATGGATGCAACTGCACTTGCGCACAACAATCGACTTAGGCCTTCTTGGGTTATGGTCCTTGAATACCAAAAAGTGAGGAAATATGTGGACCAAGTTGGCATGTTTTTATTTTCATGAATTTACCAAGAACAATACGGGCTTATTATGTTACTTTTGGCTCTTGTTTGAACATTATGTTAGCAAAACACGCTTAAAGTGGTCTGAGCCCTTCCTGATCATGAATGGGAAAAAAACGCAAAAAGTTCAACAAAATTCTTTTATGAGTCCAGGTGTGTGTATGCCTACAGTATACATGATACAGATTGGCAAAGATGTCCAAAGAAAGTTTGGGCTTCTATGAGATTGATTAAATTAAAAAATGAAATTGTGATACTTTTAAAACATTTTAATTCTTGTATAATATAAATTTGTCCGTTTTCGATTTCTGTGAGCAATTGGGTCCCTTTTCGGTAGTGCTTATTCAGACCCAGCTACGCGCTTGAGGGAGGAAAAACATTTATTGGTGTTTGACCTTTCGTCACGATTACCTCCCTTGCAGATGCCCTTCCTCCATTTTGGACAACAAACATGTCTCTGAGCCGGCAATTTCTGAGAGCACCAAGGCTGCTATCGCAGTGCCAACGTCTTAGTGCGTTGTCCCAACAAAGGCAAGCATCTGATGCCGCAGCTGGTGTATCTTTAACATTTATTTCTCCGTCAGACGTAAGTAAGCGCGTGTTGAAAATATGGTTCTGTCTTCTGTGTATAACATGTGGGTGGGGTACTGTACCAATTTGTAAACGACTTTTCAATGTTTCTTGACATTAAATGACAGAATATAACTATGTATCATCTGCAAACGGCTTTAACACATACTCAATCCTGCTGTTCATTTATTATTCAGGCCTGGTAGTTAGGCTTGTGTCCGATTTCAAGTTTTTGAATCCTGAATTTTCTTTCTTTCAAGGCAGTGGATAGGATTACGGTACCGTAATCCTAGACCCACAGGCTAGGATTACGGAAGTTCCGTAATCCTAGTGAGTCCTAGCTAGAATTACGGAAGTTTTTATACCGAGTTCAATAAAGCGTTAAATTATACAAATATTGATATATTTATTGACAAATTAATAGAAATATCAGAATATTTTACTTCGCTAATATTTTTTCTTTGCAGGGGAAGAAAATAGAGGCAGTCCGAATGTTTATAAATTAATTAATGTACGTGGTTGAATACACAAATGTAGTTCCATTTAAATTGATTGTCAAGATCGAAACAAATTGTGTTGCTAATTTTGGTAGTATGTCTGATATGTTTGTTCGTCATTCGGTCATCGAAATAAACATCAAGTTGCTAAATCGTGTGTTCATTCACAATTTTCATAGCCTACTACTGGATCTACGTTGTGACAGCGCATAGTGATACGAATTCCAAATATGGTCATATTTAGTTTCTTAATTATTTATTTTAATTTGTACCTGATAACGCTTTGCATGTCATTAGAAATCTTATAAAATTAGAATTATGTAAACAATCGATCCTGTATGCGATTTTAAAATAAAATTCAAAGGTCATGCAAGGGTTTTTTGCTCCACAAACGTATATACCTTCGTGTATATACATTCGTGTCTGCTCTGATCACACGAGCGGCATTTCGTATTTTAATAACTTTATAAATTTAGATAAAATTAAATGCTTTATAATTAATAAAGTATCAAATGTATTTGCATTTAGATATTTTCCGCCGTTTAACATACTCTATATCTTTACCATCACCAAAACTGATTACTCGATGGTCAATATACCAATACTTGTATAAATTTATCAAATATAAATGTCAACATCCAATATAAGGCGACCTGCACGCTTAATTGCACTCGATGTAAAAACTTCCGTATTTCTAGACAGCCCTAGCTAGGACTCGCTAGGATTACGGAACTTCCGTAATCCTAGCCTGTGGGTCTAGGATTACGGTACCGTAATCCTAGCCACTGCCTTCTTTCAAATCTTTGTGCATCAGTCAATTGAAACTCCAGGGAAGGGCGGGATTTTGACTTCGCCTTTTCAAACCCAGTGTAAAATCTTTGTCCCCAGGGTCATGCAGAAGAGCAAAATCTTCGTCTTAAGCATCAGTCCACGGGAATAGCCGGGGAGATGGCCTTGTTTTTGCTATCCAGCTTCCCCTACAGGGCAGGGGAATTGTTGGATTTTTTTCTGCCAACCAATACCCTGGGGACAATATTTACTTGTCAGGGGTCGGGGAAATACCACAGATTTTACCATCGGCTGTCCATGCAGTGAAAGCATGGGAGTTTTGATTTAATACCCAAAAGTCCAAATCCCTGCCCATCCCCAGGTATAGGGGCCATGGATGCAACTGACTGGTGCATAAACCAGTGAAATGTAGTCCTCGCTGTATTTCCTTGTTATTATGGTGCAGAACTTAGGCCCTGCCTTCATCTGGCAGTGGGGGGCATTGAAAAGGTATAACCGGTACTATTCTCTGTTATCTCTCCCCCCTTCTCCAGGGTTTGGGGGCGGGGTTTCTGTAGGCAGTGATGTTTGGGGGTTTGACAATATATCTATTCTTGAAAGTGCTCTGTTACTGCAGATACTATTACAACAGGTTTTGACTGCATGTGACATTGTCAATTATCGTCAAGATGTACTCATGTGTCTAGCTGTTAGTGAGAGGCACTAGTTTATCTGTTGTAACTGAGTTTTAAAAGTTTGAATTAATGTTGTTCACTTTCATATCCTAATAATTGCTTTTCTTATTCCACATGAATCATCACAGGCTTCTTTAGTCCGCTATTAATTAATGTCCAACTTTTAATTTCAGGTTTATTACAAGGATCAAGTTGTTAAACAGGTTGATGTACAAACAATGAATTCATCGTTTGGTATTCTCCAACACCATGTACCCACACTAGCAACACTCATACCTGGAGTTTTAACAGTATTCGAAGAGGAGGCCACTAAGAAATATTTTGGTAAGAGCTTGACGCGCGTAATAAAATAACGTAATTACCCAGTTCTGTATTTAAAAGGTTGAGTATTAAAAAGGGAATACTGAATGTATAAATATATATATACTCATTAACAGTGGTGGTTATTAGGGCTGTAACAGTATACCGCGGTACACGAAAGACCGCGGACTTCAGTCCCACACGGTTCACGGTACAAGAGTTGCATATTTCGGTACGGTTCGGTACAAGCTTTTTTATGAGCAAAATAATATTCAGAGAACGAAAATATCTGAAAGCCCTCTGATTATGTATAAACTATAATTACCATGCATCACTTGTTTTAATTGTATAAGATCTGCCTCATAATGTCGAAATGCATTTAAAATAGTTGATAGCCACAGTAATAAAGGCTGTTAAAGAATCAACAAATTAATTGTGACTTAAAATTATAGTATTTAAGCTGCTGTTAGAGAATATTGTATCATACCGAAATATACCAAACCGTTAGAAAAATTGACGGTATGTATCATATCGTGCGGTGAGCGTACCGTTACAGCCCTAGTGGTTTTATATCTTATTAAACACCACTTTCAAATTGTAAGCAGCATATGACCAAAAATGCAACCACTCACCAACTAGTCGTAATGAATTTTAGAATGCTTATAACTTAAAATTTTCATTGACTACCTTATGTGCTGTTAAAGACTGAATGTTGTTGCGGTCCTCCTGGTCAACAGTATTTCAATCACATAGAGCTACCCTGTAACATTATCATGATACTCTGTGAGACTGTTAACCATACATAACTCACACAGAAGAAAATAACTAATAGTAGCTGTCAAGCATGTTCAAATAGCGAGTGAATTTCATTTCTACTCTCCTGCCCAACCTAGAACCTGATATGAGAATTAAAACTAAACTAAAAGGGATGAGTGAGTTTATTTGTTTCTTCAAATGAAAGCTTATATTCCAAACCCAGTTTATGACAGAAAAAGGGTGCAAAATATTACCAATGACGAGTGTAGGATAAAAGCCCTTACGGACATAAGCCCCTACGCTCATTTTTATACATGAGGACATATGCCCCTACGTCCTAGTGTAAAAAAATGCGTAGGGGCTTATGTCCTCATGTATAAAAATGAGCGTAGGAGCTTATGTCCGCCCCCCACCAATGACAATGGGAATATGGTGTCGTTATCAGTGTATGTCCTGGTAAAATTTCACCGCAGGTTTCCACAGCGTTTGAGAATTTTTTGCTGATTTTCTGTCAAAATAGATCCACAAATGTATTTCAACTGCTATGTGAGTACACAGAACATTAGTATTTTAAGAGAGAAAACAATTTTATTATACAATGTGACATGTATTTGTTATGTTCTCTTTCAGTGTCTAGTGGATCTGTGACTGTAAACTCTGACTCCACAGTTCAGATTTTAGCTGAAGAAGCTCATCCTTTGGATCGATTTGATCAAAGTGTAAGTATGATAAAAATATTTGTTATTATTTGTTCAAAAGAAAAAATGATAAAAATCTCTCTTGAGAAAGTATTACTAGCTGAATTTCAAAATAATTTTGCTTCAATTGTTGGTCATCAGCCAACACTGTTTTATTTCAAGCGATGCTGCTTGTTTGTAGTCCGCAACTGCAGCAGTGTAGACTTGGGTGAAACATCTTTAAAATTACTAAATTCAATAGCATTAAATTTCTTCTTTTTTTGTGGAATGCAAGTTTGTAGGATCGTATATTCGTGGATTGCAAAACAAGGAGTGACAAACTTTTGTTCTGTGATATCTTGTACAGATTGATTAATTGTGGAGTTATATTTCGGGGTCAAGTTCACTATAAAATCAACCGAAATTTTAAGCCCACACTAAAAATACTTACTTCACAGTTTAGGGCTAATAATGGTTCATGGGATCAAAGTGGCATTTTTCTCATAGAAGGTTTTGATTAGCTTCCTGGCCCTGACATACTCGCCTTGTAATACAATATCAGTTACCATTTCAACCACATAACTCACAAAGTTCCGGGTGATCGTGAGTTATCTGCCTTATTACTCTTAAATTTTCACTCACAGATTAGAAAGGGTGCTCTCAAGAGTGAGAAAGTTGAACGTTCAACACTCACAGATGGTGCTTTTGCAAAATCTTGCTGCAGTTTAATACAGATAAAGTATATTTTTTTCTTCAGATTTTGTTGCTGTTAATGCTGTTCAATATTAAAACAAATATTTTTGTTTGTATGTTTTCAGTCTGTAAACGAGAGCTTGGAAGCAGCTAGACGTGCTCTAGAGAAAGCTTCAATGAGTCACAGCGATGCAGAGAAAGCTGAAGCTCAGATTGCTGTAGATTGTTTAGAAGCTTTAGCTAAATCTATTTAATTAAAAACTGACATTTGTAATTAGTGTGGAGTTTATCTCGAGATGTACAGTATGCAAATTGAAGGAAGTATGTTAGGTTTCCAAGAGTTATATTCAGGTTTTCTTTCGTGATTTACCAGTATTTGTTTATATTAAAACTATTAATAAAAAAAGAGACAATTTCACAAATAAGTGCATGCACTTCTAAATAAGATTTTTTTGTCAAGGATTACTATGAACATTTGTCGGGCTACATTTATCATCATTGCCTGCCTTCACACACAAATGCTTGTTGAGTTTTTATAACTTTTTGTGTTGAGTACTATGTGCTATATTAGAAATAAATTGAATGTATTTGACTAACTACCGTTTTTGTTCATGTTTAATTCTCTATCCAATTTGTGTAATGGCTCACAAGGACAACTTTTTACATTACATGGATCATAAAAATATACAGTAATCAGTATAGCTTAGAGATATTGACTTTTATGCAAGTATAAATTACAAGCCTTTGAATATATCAATTTTGCAAGCAAATCATGCAATATCGGTATTACAATTTTGTGTTTCTTTTACATCTGCAGCATCTATGTGATACCTCCCGATTATGAACACATACAACGGTGTAATAAATATACACAATACCTTGGCTTAAATTATGCTAATCAAAAGGTAAAGGTCAGGTCAAATTCACCAAGCTATACAACCTCTATTGACCAACACCCTTTGAGAGCTGCAAATAGAGGTTGCTGCTTTACAGAGGTAACATTTATGAGTTCAGGGAAATTTTGAAGATGTTGCTACACAGAAGATGTTGCTCTATTGATGGCTGCTCTGGAATGGTTGTACGGTTTACACATACATGTTGCAGAGAATGCATTAACAGAACAGAAAGAAACTGCATTAATAACTCTTATTTTGTTTGGATGTAAGCATTTTGTATCAATTCACTCACACACACACACCAAAATTGTCGAAACAATGAACATTATGAATTTTTGTGGTCAATTTGATGAATGGTTTGTTATGAAACCATGTTCAGCATACAAATTGTTACCACCTGTGTTTCTATATTTCTTATGGCATTTGGGTAATATATTTTACTTTCCCATGTGTAGAACTTTTTTGTCCAAAATCCTGTTTATTGGGGAGATGGTACCTGAAACAATATTTTTGGCCTGCAATCTGACATTAAGTACAAACATCTTCCTTCCTATGGTAAGAACTGCAAAGCGGAAAAAATAGATGATTCTAATAATATTGTTTAGCCTGATATGAATTGTATAAAAATAGGAACAATTGCATCTTGAAACACAAGATATATTACCGTAACAAGCCTACAACTTAAACCCAATACATGTTTACATTGTAGGAAACACTTCGCTCTTTGGCGCAACAATGTTGTATCTATATCGTCGATGGACTATGTTAAAGAGGGGCTAGTACAAAAATATAACCAAATCTGTATATTTCCATAATTGGTAGTTTCCCTTTATAATCTCACTTGGACTTTACAAAAATGGCTTGAGACTTCTAACAAATATCTATCAAACCATAATAAAGTAATTCATCTCAATTCTGTCTGAAGGTAATGCTGGTTTAATATCAGCTCTGTCATAGCAATATGTATCATATGCAAACTTCAAACGATTGGGACTGTAGTTCTATAACTGCATAAAATTATAGATATGGAAACAGAATATATAGTTGACAACTTGTACAGTACAACCTCTATAGATCAGCACCCTTTTGGGAGCTGCATTCCAATGTTTCAATGGAAATAAACTAGACAACTTGTGTCAAGAGTTGTAGAACTTGTTTCACTATCAACCCATAATGTGTATGGTGTAAGTACAACTGTGTTGTTGCATGGTCAACTGAAAAATCAAATATATTTAAGAACATCCAACTTCCAAGAACAGTCCATTAAACCAAGAAGATCCAGTTTAATATTACAGAAAATTTACTATATGTTATTGTAATGTTTATTTGCATGTCTTCAATTATTAATTATCCTTAACTCCTTTGTCCTGTGGCTCAGTGGTTAGCACACTGCTGTCTAATCTGGCGACCCGTAAATGAAAGTTGACTGGCAAACAAAGGCAATGCTTGACATGTACAGTATAGAATATTTGAGTACGATAATGACTCCTTTTTACACCAACTTTGTCAGCAGCATGGTGCCCTTCATCGTCGGATACCCACTGTGGGTATCCGACAATGGGTGCCCTTTAGCTGTATAGCTCTGGTAGCTTCTCAATGTCAAATTGAATTGTCTAAATGTTCTCTAAATCACATTTCAATGATATAATTAATCATTGGGATAAACTGAAGCATACTGCAATGTGACATGTTTGGTTGACATCTAACAAATTTATATTAAGCGTGTGTAATTGTCTGTATACTACGATTATTTTATAGTTGGCTGTTCCGGTTCACATTTGATTCTTACTGGGCCATCCTGGAAAGTAGGCCTTGCTGACCCTATTCCTACTGAAATTCACCAGAAATCTGTCAGCAATATAAGAACTGTCAATGTTTAGGATATATGAAATCCAAAACAGCTATTGTAATATTAAAATTCACCCTATTTAAACAACATCCCGTTTTAAGCAGCCAAATTTCATGCCAAGCTATTAATGACTGTAAGGCTGTATATGCAACATTCATTCATGAACAAATACTAATAAAAGGAGATCACTGTATTAATAAGAGTATTAGGGTCAATTTTGGATTTATAAGTATCAAGGTGATATTCATGTTAGTAAAACCTGTGCAAAGGGAACCTGCTTTCAAAGACCACTAGTATAATCCTGTATACAAAGACCTTATTTTCCTACTGACAGTCCATTTTCGATGATATTTAGTCTGTTGATAGAGGACACCTGTCCTAAAAGACCAGCTTAGCTATTCCCATGGGTGGTCTTTAAAGGCAGAAGTGACTGTATTTGATATTAATTAAGGTAACTAATAATAAATAATGTTTCACCAGGGAATTATTTTGACATTGAATACTGATATATTATACTTTTTTGATAGTCGTTAAACCAACTAAATAAAGATAAATTTTAAGAACCACAAGATAAGATAAGATAAGATATAGTTTATTTTCCAATTTTGGGCCCACATATGGGCATACAATTTTGTAATATACATGGCCTAAAGTTTGAAATATACATTAACAGATAACAAATAACGATTCTTACACTACTAAACAACACTAATAACTACAACTAAGAACATGTAGAACAGTAAACAAATAAATGTTAAAATCCAAAGCATCAGGAGGTATATCAATATCATTCTAATTTAAATTCAATTTTACAATCTATCGTATGTGTGTAATACTATTTCTTTTCTGAAAGCAATCAGATATATAGTTTGATAGATATATTATAACGTCTTTATTATGATGGGCCTCATTCACTCCTTCTGCAAAACAAGCGTTTGGATGATCGAGACTTTATGAAGATGTGATTTGTTGACAATCGTCGTCTTAGTAAAGTGTAAGAGCAAAATGGCATTTCAACCGCCTAATACAGATCGGGGTAAGTATATCTGGTAATATAATAAACATTCAAATAGGTAGATATTCTAAATCGCGACGTAGAGTTGCTTTCAGTGGAACGAAAGTGGTACAGTATTCGGACAGTATTCCGACAGCGCTGGTTTCGGATAAGCTATGCTAGTTCTATGTCCATACGGTGATTTTGAACTGATTCCTATCTTATGGCTAAAACTGATGCCTCTTTTATGGTTAGCTGTCCGTAAACAACCAATGGATATATATTAATTGCTCCATTTAAATCAAACAATTGGTGAGAGAAGAAGACAGCACGGCTAATGACAGTAATGTTGGACTGTCCAGTGTCAATTTCAATGAATGATTATTTACATTTAACATGTGTAATTAGATTAATTCTATACAGTCGCACTACCTTGCTGTTCCTGTTTGGATCAATATTAGTTAAATAGTTTCTATCAGATTAGACATAGGGGTTATACTTACTGTCTCAGTCTGGTGAATGGTTAACTGGTACGTAAGCGCGCAATAACCTATCCCCGTACCGCCAATATTCAAATAGTTTACTAAAATCGCCCGTCGCATATTGGTTTAACTACTCTCTAATCTATATTCATGTACACACTTTTCAGAACGTCAAAATCGGAAGATATTGGAACAACTGGAGGAGCAGAAGAAGAGACTGAGAGCACAAACACAGCCAGGTGCTCCTCCTACAACCGCCGGGTAACTCTTCAATTATACATATAGATCAGGGGACGGGTGTTATCATGTAGCCAAGTACTGTAGGCAGTTGATTTTAAGACCTTCGGCCCTGATAGTGTCATCTGACATGTGCATTGTGAGGCCTTATTGTCATATCTTATGGCTAAGGAATTAAGGTATCCACATAAATTTAAGGCCAGAAAAGCCTGGCTTAAATGATAAGTGTCGGGAATTAAATGCATGTGCGTCCAGTACGGCAGTAGCATATGTGTCTCATCAGTCACCCTTTACCCTACAAAATAGAGATGGTGCTAACCACTTCAAATCTGCTGTGTTATAATGCATTATTTTATTTATTTATAATTAAGGAAATACATTTATTAAATAATGGACAATGATATGACAAAAGATGTATCGATATTGGATAGCCTAGTTGAAAATGTTATGTATGCTTTCACAATATTAACCTTGTTTTATTTTCATACACTATAAATATCATGTATCATGTTTGTTGTACTATCAATGTTTTATGAAATGATTATGCAGTCTTCGAATTTGGCCACTAGCCTGAAGCCTGAGGCTAGTAAAAACTGGGTCTGGCTAATAATTGTCTCTAGGTGACTTGTCCGAAAGTCAAGTGAAAATTTAAAATAATTTTAATAATTTAATGGTCTGACTAGTAAATATCTTCTCGGGCTAGTAAGTTCTGCCATGTTGGTAGCCCGACTTGCTAGTACTTTGAAAAGTTTTTCGTGAAGACTGATTATGTATATATTTTGTTTACTGTAGTGGAGCTACACCCAGTAATGTACCAGTATCACCTGTACCTGTTCAACAAGTCACCTCAGCATTTCCTCCAATGGTGAGTTAAATTGTTATGGTCATTTCATTGAACTTTCAAAGGAATCATCTTTTAAAACTGTATTTTAATGATAAAATTTTAAGTGACTTATTCTGTGGACTGGTATTTTTCGTCAGTCAGTAGTCAATTCCAATAGTGAAAATCCTGCCATAATGTAAGAAAATAAATAAATATCTCAGCCGATTGCCATGGTTACCCCTTTTGAATTATGTTATATATTGATTGATTTGTGTCTTTTAGCAAATTTTGAATAATAAATTAGCTGTAAATTAGTAATTACACTGATCTTATATGATGATGAATCAGATGATGATACATTTTGTATTAACAGATACATCCTGATACACAAGTTATGAGTCCAGCACAAAGAACGGCTTTACAGGTACCCCTTCACACATCTAATCAGGGGTTCATTTTGAATCTGGAAACCCCTGCTAATTTTAGTTAACAGTTACGTTCTATTAACCCAGGATTCTAACATCTTACACTGTCTTGATTAAAGATGAGCACCTCACATGTACTGCTTTTTGAGACAAATATTTATAGTTGTCTCCCTTTAAAGATGTCTCATTAAGTCCATATTAGTAAATACGAATTCTCCGTCTTAATATCACTTCTAACTGGAAATTTATTGATGAACATGAAATAGTGACATGAATGTACATATCTATAGATTTCAAGGTTAAGTAGACCTTTGTGATCTGTTGAATGGTCTTAGTGGTCACTTCCACCTCACAGCTGCTGGTTTGTGAGTAAGCCTTCAGTTAAATGTCTGTGGTTCCGCTCTGTTACATTGGTCTACCTTGCTGCAAACTGCTATACTAAGCATGTCAGCCCTAAAACATGAAGCTGGAAATGTCACACCATTATCTTGACCATTGTTGCTAAACAGCAAACTTATGTTTATATTAATGGGATTTTGACTGATACTTGCCGTATAGTAAAATTAAGATATTTTTCAACATAGAGGGTGTCAAAAACATAAGTTGAAAATTCCAATTTAATATCAAATATCTTAATTCTTATATGGGAAGTCTTGATTACAAATATTACTGATTATGATAACTTATTTATTATCCATAGGGCCTATTGGATGATAACTTATTTATAATTCGTTGGGCATATTAGATTATGATCACTTATTTATTATCCACAAATACATTTTACTATGTACCTCATTCAGATAAAAGTTGATTATGTTTTTAATACTGTTTTAAGTCAACATAAAATCGTAAGTGTAATGTATGAATAAATGCATAAATTTAATAATTTTCTTTGTTTTGTGATACTGAACCATATATATGATCTATTTCATGCATTAAGCTGTATGAATCTTTGTCTTTCTTTCAGCATGCCAATGCTAACTCTGTGGGTTATTTCATTACACAAGATTCATCATTCGGAAATCTTATTCTACCTGTTCTTCCTAGATTTGAAGGTGCCCGGACTTAGTGGTGGCAGGAATCATCTATTCCCGATCTTTTTCAACCTAAACCAGGAAACTTTATATTGCTTTTTTGTAAAGCAGAATATGTTTCGGTCGTGTCATGTATGCTTTTATGGATGAACAGATTCTGCAGTCTCTACTCAGTGATCTCCCCTTTTAGAACTGATGTCATCACACATCTTTACATCAGTACTTAGAAAAACATTACTTCTTCTATGTGCCGGCTACATGGAGCATATTAATTTGTTGATCGATTTACTTTTTCATCTTAATGATATAACAAATGCAAGTGTATACAAGGTATTTAATGATTGAAAAAAGTCTTTTGACATAAGTAATTGAAGAAAAGTGTAACTGTTGTGTTACTTCCAGCCTCCATTATTGTGTGAATACAGTGATTAATCTATCGCAAAGGGAGAGAACTGAGAATAGAAGTTTGAGAAATCCACCCATGCTGCTTTTAAGCTGTGGAGACTAACTTTGTGAGGCTGGGTACAAATTCTGGGTTGGATTCAAAACTCAGACTGGCAGGTTCTATATATGAGGAAAGTTAAAATGATGGACAGTTCATATATTGTTCGAGTAATATGAATTACATGACTTAATTAAAAAACAATATTTTTACTGTTTAGTAAAAAAACACTAGTGTATTTAGTAACTTCAACAAGGTAATAAATAGAGGATCTATCACAAGTTGTCAATCGAAAATTAAGTTTTGGAAATTTTATTAAGCGAGCCTCTGGCAAGCTTGATAATATTTTTTCCTGAATGAGTTTAATATAAATATATCAATTGACAAGTGATAGATTCTTTATATCTTACAACACTAAAAACGCAAAATACGCATTGATTTATTGGAAAAACTCACCCAGGTATTTAAACTTTATACTACACATGTTACCTATAAGAAAATAGGTTACGTATAAGGAAAGTCATGTGATAAATTATTTGTTATTTAAGAGAATGGAAGCTTTATGTATTGATACACTTGATAAGTAACATCCTTGCATGTGCTCAGATTGTTATAATTTTAACAAAAGTTAAAGGTGAAAAGAATGTCTGGAAACTGGTTAGGTGAATCTGGCGTGAGATGTAACTCACTGAAAATTTGTTGAGGCATGGTGTTAACCCAAAATAAACATTGTGTGTTGTATTATATGACTGGTTATGTATTTGTACATGTATGTGCGTGTAATAAATTAATCATTTTTATCCATGGTTGTTCTAGAGACTACATTATAAAGCCCTTACTGGATCGTGCTCCTTCTGATAAAACTGCCTTTTGACAGACAGTTTTCCACCTACATTGTAATGTGGCTTGTGATCAGTTCAGAACCCTTTACCATCCCCCCTCCCCATCTTTAATGAGGGGGTATATTGCTTTGCTTCTGTTGATCGGTGGACCAAATGGTTTCCTTTCAATAACTAAAGAATGTTTTGCCTTGAGATAAAAAACAAATAAAGGCTTTGCTCCGCTTATTGGGCCCTCACTTCAGTTTTGAGCACATTACCTTATGACCTAACCATTGATGCAAACCAAGCTCCACCTTTGGGTTCTAGTATGAGAAGAGACCAATGGGCTGACTTCATTCTCCACCAAGCAGCATGTGCCGCTGTATGTACCCGGTACAGCGAATGAAGTGATAATCGCTTAAACATCATAATTATCTTCGCACAAACTGACAAAACTCGAAGAAATCGGCCTACAATGTATTAAAGTATTAGATTAATAGAGTCACACTAAAAAATACAGTGGATGGCAATCAACTCAAAAACATTGAAGCAAATAATGAAATATGTATTCTGGATTACCAAGTACAAACATATGGGAAAAGCGCATTGAGTAGAGAAAATATGGTCCACTAGTTTTTAAATGTACTAAACCGGCTCCAAAAGACTGAAAAGCGAACCCGAAATATCAAAGAGCTGAAGCACCAAGAGAGAGCATAAGGGAAGTACAAAGAGACCATTTTGCTATGACAATATCGTAATAAAACTTCAACAACAACAACAACAACAACATATATATAAATTAACCATATTTTTGAAACTTACCTCCGTGGGTATATAGTGTACCTAGGATAACAAGGAAGGCGTGGAACGTTGGTGTAAGCCACATAGGTGGAAAAGTCAAGTGTGTACTAGATTCTATTAATAAGTATCAGTGTTATTTTAGTATACAATTGACCATATGTGTTTATTTAAGTAACCAGTTTTGCAACAGTAAAAATTCCGGTCAATGTTTGTATAATATACTGGAAGCACAATAGCAGGGAACAAACGAGCAACTACGCACTCTGACGGGCCTCACGATTATCTCCCTTTGGTAACTCTTCAACTTGTGTATGGCGACGATTGATTACAGACGAAAGTGTTTAGTTATCTTGTGCAGTCTTACTCCAGTGACAGTGTCTTCTAAATTTGGTGAGTTAATTATTTATAATGTTGATATGTCTGTGCGTTCACACCTAATTCATTGCCCAGACATTAACCCTCTGAAATAAAAACTTGGTTGGAACGATTCGTCCTCAATATTGTTCGTACTGGAACTCCCTTCACTTAGCCCCATTGAAATATTGAGGCTTTCAGTGTTGTATTTGTGAATGTTCAAGTTCATTTAATAAAATACTTCTCAACATGCACTGTATGGTAGCATGTCACGATGTTTGTGTATTCAAAAAGCTAATGTGCCAATAAAACAAAATTATGGGAGTGACTTTAGTAAGTTCACTTCTTTAAATCATGAGTTATGACCTAAAAGTGTTTGTTTCTGCTATTCTGACTTACCCTAAAATATAATGTCTGATGGCATTGCAAAATCAACGTTTAATAGCTTTTATTGTTTTGAAGGGAAGCACTTTCTTCATGTAAAAAAATATTTTTCGATAACCTAGGCATAGCTACTACCCTATTCAGGATGTTACCGGAAATATATTGTAAATATACACGAAACATTACATATATATATTAAGTACCGAGGGATAATAAACTGCCAATTTCTTATTTTACTTTGCGAAGGGAATTATCTCCAATGAAATAGACATTACAGCCTACAGGGGGTTTGTTAGTGAACCGAATGTACCATGTAGTTTCAGTGGCTCAGCTTCCGCACTGGACCAATCCTGCACCCAACCAGTTGTGCAGGAACATCAGAAACGTAAAAACCCTGACTATTCCCCGCCCTTCCCTAGGGTTGAGGGAGTGAGGTTTCAATTGACAGATGCATTAAGATTCTGACTCAGTGTGAGAGACATAAGGATCTCTAGTTGAGTATGTTATTGTGAATTTAGATTGTGAATAATAATATTTCAAATATTTACTGACATAAAACTGGGTTGCAAAATTTTATCATCAATTTTTATCAGCATTATGTAATGGTCAGTTAATTCATAAAAATACATGCTTTTAAATTAAATTTCTATAATTTATATTTTGTACAAAACCAGTGATGTGTATAAGGGTTGTGTTCGGAACAGGTGTTCCTCTCAGTGTTCCGAATGTTTCACTCCAAACATCTTAGTAAGACTTACAAACAAAATGGAACTATTCCAAACAATGTTTCCCTCCAAACAGCTTTCAAAAACCGGAACAGAAACTGAACAGGAATAAAACTTGTCAGTTGCAGCCATAATATTGGTTGAAGAAATACGCTGCAAGCCCTTATCCCATCGTGAAAGCTCGGCCATTTCCGTTTGTCTCCGTTGATATATACCAGGCCTGATATATACTATTGCAATGTATAAAGGCGGAGGAGATGGGAATGACGCATTTCCTTTGAGTTTTTTGTTGTCATTATTGTTGTTGTAATCATGTGACTGTTCTGGCTTTACCACCTCATCATGGGGAACAGGGAGAACATGTTACAATCAGTGTTCAGGTGTTTGTTAGTGTGTTCCGTTGTCTTGAATGTGTGGATGTGCGTTCCAAAGGCACCATAAATAGTTACTACGTTTGAATATGCAATTTACTTACTGTAAGGCAGGGTACTCAATAGGTTTTAGCCTAGCAGGCCGAAATGCTTAACCAACAGGCCTGATAAGGTCCTTAATGCACCTATTTTCTTCAAATTGTGTATAAATTTCACATTTTCAGCCGGCCCAGAATTGTTTTTAAGTAGTCAATTTGGCCTGCAGCCTGCTATTATTGAGAACCATGTAAGGACTGAAAAAATCAGCATTTATGTCAATGATAAACTTAAAGTATCAAATATGAAAATAAAATCATGCAATTTTATCGTCAGCTATTTCTCCACATCTTCAGACGTGACAAAAAATGAAACAATATATTCCCTCTTACCTATCCATTTTGTATACCAGAGACAGTGACAGTTTTTGTAGTGCATTGAGTTAGGGTAATGTGAGAAATGAGTCTACGGATATATAAAACTACTAGTGATATGGTATACCCTGAGAAAAAATGCGGAATATATTAACTGTACAAACTGCATGTCATTTTATCTACCACTATTTCTACACTGATTTGATGTAATCGTAAAATGTTTCTTGCGATTTATTCAAATAAATAAAAAACAACAACACATTTATTTTATTTATTGCTGAAAAGCTTTTAAAATTATTTCCATTTAATGGCCTGACATTTTGGAGCATGTCCCGATACTAGTGTGGAAATCAATCTGCTGGGTGGGCGGGGTAGTGGACAATACACTTCATCAACTTGCTGGCTTAGAATGAGAAGGTCATAAGTGCCACTTACGACCTTATAAGACTAATGTATATTTGAAATCTACATCACAAGGTGCTTCTTATGAGCCTATTTTCATAAAAATCAGAATTTGTCATGGTGACCAAACTGAAGTTGAAAAAGCTTGTTTTACCATCAGTAAAATGTAATAAAGTTAATAAGGAAATAAAATATGCTGCGGTGTACGTGCAGTTTTATGAGTATAATACGAAACCATTTGCATACCGGTACTGCACTCATGAATATTTTGTACTTATTTGTAAGTTAATTCTTTTCATTCGAGTGCAACCTGACAATTGTTATTCTAATACATTCTTATGTTACAATATTCAAATATAAAAACGACCGAAAATACTATAAAAGATAAATGATATACTTTACAGTACTCATTGTAGTCTATAAATGTTGAATTTTTGAATACTGTAAAATCATTTAATTTCGTTGGGACGAAATTTCGTGGTTTTGGTAAAAAAGACAATTTCGTTGGGACTTGAATTTGTGGATTTTTCATTTCAGGTAATAAAACAAGGGTGGAAATCAATGTTCGTTGGGATTAAAGTTCATGATTGAGGTGAACCACGAAATCCATGAAATTTAATCCCCATGAAAATTAATGATTTTACAGTATATTCATACGACAAGTGATGCTTTTTTTAACAACACTAATATAATATTTATGGAAATTCTTTATATTTCCTTCATAAAAAATTCTTTGTATAAAAATCGCTCAGCTTTTAGAAGTTAAATTTGTAACAGAAACAGTTCAACAATGATTAATGTGAGAGTTTGGAATGATGTACCTGAATGAGTTGTCACCTTTTCATTGTGAAAAGCTATTCACCGATCACACACCTGTCTAACAGTGATGTTAGCTATCTGGTATTGAACTGAACCTCGGTGGTCAGCTGTGGTCAGTGGTAAATGGAATGCAATCGGAATGGTCAACTTTGAACAATTATGTCACAGTTTCAATGAGTATCTCACGTTAGCTTCCCTTTAGTGCAATAAAGTTGTATCTCACTTTATACTTTATAAAGAGAAGATATTTTGTCTGCTCTCCATATTTGGAGGAATGTTACTTCTACATCCAATGATCCTGACGATAGTTTTACACACAGGGGTGTGGAATTCCAGTGTCTGACTTGGGCTTTTTTGCCTGAGGGCAAGTGGATTTTTCAGTCGATGGACAAGTGAAAAATTTGTGAATTTCCACACCCCTGTTCACAGGTTTGCATGTGATATTGCACAAGTGGTTGCAATGTGTTACACTGTAACTGATTTCATGTGAAACCCAACCATTTTGTTATAGATAAATGGTTGTTTGAGTTAACTGGATCAATAGATCAGTTCAGAATGAAACGTTTAAAGGTGTTGCCTCACAGATGGAGCTAAATTATTGTATTGAGTAATTTTCCTACCTAACCAAAAAGTACTTATGTAAAGAGAGTTGTTTCTATTGCTTTAAAAAAGATTTATGGCTAATATTGTAAAATCATTTAATTTCGATGGGACAAAATTTCATGGTTTCGGTAAAAAAGACCAGTTTGATGGGACGTTAATTCATGGATTTGCATTTCAGGTAGTAAATACATGGGTCAAAATTATTGTTCAATGGGATTTGATTTCGTGGTTGAAGGTGAAACACGAAATTTAACCCCCATAAAAATTAATGATTTTACAGTAACTCAGTATTTTTGTTCCTTTTAAAAAACACGGCAATTCCCTCCAGCTTTATTTGTGAGTTATGTAAATCACATAATCGATCTGTAACATAAATAAACTTCAGCCTGGACATCTATGAAGTATTTGGTTTTGTTTTGTAATTTGTTTTCATCAAATAAAAACCAATTTCAGGCATTTTAAGTGATCGTAGTTAAAGTTCTTTAAGGTATTAATACCACATAGAATTTTGGATGAATAAGTACTAAATGATAATTTCAAATTCCTGATGTTTCGCAAGTTATATTTAATATCAACATGCTTGTTAATTGGATATACAAACATACAAACATCTATAATACCAAAATTAAGTGTATGCTTGATAATTTTGTTTTATTTTTACAATACCCTAAATCGTGAGCCAGTCCATTTAACATACAGAATGTCTATAATTTAACATTCAAGGACGGACAAATATAGAAGTGTTCTGAGTTTGTGTCGGGTATGTCGGCAATAAATGACCTAGAAGAGTCATTACACACAACCTGTATTGAAAGCTTCGCATTATAGACACTTTGTGTGAAGTTTCATTAATTTACAAGGTTTAAATATTTTACTGAAACATAGACTGACTGCCTCTTACTTATACCGGGCACAGTTTTTTGTCAAGCTTCTCAATTACACAGACAGTTGCCATGCAGACCAAATGAGTGTAGATTGAATACTCCCCTGTTCAATTAATTTTGGATTAAATACAAAAAAGTGGGTTATTTAATATTCCTCAGTGTGCCTATGTGCTATGTGCATGGTTTTTGTGAAAATATTGCGAGGAAAATTCACTTATCTTTCTGATAAATATACTGTATTGCTTATCAGTTTGTATACAACCTGAAAATATCAATTTTTGTTCAGTGATTGTATTACCACAGTGGAATATCTACAAATATCTACTGATATAAACATATGATATAACAGGTAAGCGATAGAAAATTGTATGACATAAAACTAGTATGTAATAAATGTTTATATTCAATAGCATCATGGAGTTTTGGATGTTTAAATATTTTTTTTTGCCTACAAACCTTAAATAATTTAAAAAAAAGATTTTATATTCCATGGCACCTGATAAAAAAGCAATATGTTTATGTGCAGTGAACAATGTACATTGTCGGCATGACAAACTCTTGTTCAATAAAATGTATACAATTATTAGCTTTTGAATCTTTCATGTTGATTCTAACACAAGTGAAACATGCAAATATATCTGAATCTGTTTTATTTTGTATGAGTATGTTACTCTTTTGAAGATATCATAACTAGAATATCTGCAAACTGTGACATCATTTCTGTTTACACTGTATGTAACCTACATGTTTGACATCAGTGTGATGTTGTTGTTGCCTCATTGTGATGTTGTTACATTCAAGTTTGTCATCATTGTGATGTTGTTGCAGACAAGTTTGTCATCATTGTGATGTTGGTGCAGTCAACTTTGCAATCATTGTGATGTTGTTACAGACAAGTTTGTCATCATCGTGATGTTGTTACAGACAAGTTTGTCATCATTGTGATGTTGTTACAGACAAGTTTGTCATCATTGTGATGTTGTTATAGACAAGTTTGCCATCATTGTGATGTTGGTACAGACAGGTTTGTCATCATTGTGATGTTGTTACAGACAAGTTTGCCATCATTGTGATGTTGTTACAGACAAGTTTGTCATCATTGTGATTTTGGTGCAGTCAACTTTGCCATCATTGTGATGTTGTTACAGACAAGTTTGTCATCATTGTGATGTTGTTACAGACAAGTTTGCCATCATTGTGATGGTGTTACAGACAAGTTTGTCATCATTGTGATTTTGGTACAGACAAGTTTGTCATCATTGTAATGTTGGTACAGACAAGTTTGTCATCATCGTAATGTTGGTACAGACAAGTTTGTCATCATCGTGATGTTGTTACAGACAAGTTTGTCATCATCGTGATGTTGTTACAGACTAGTTTGCCATCATTGTGATGTTGTTACAGACAAGTTTGTCATCATTGTGATGTTGTTGCAGACAAGTTTGTCATCATTGTGATGTTGTTACAGACAAGTTTGTCATCATTGTGATGTTGGTACAGACAGGTTTGTCATCATTGTGATGTTGTTATAGACAAGTTTGCCATCATTGTGATGTTGTTATAGACAAGTTTGTCATCATTGTGATGTTGTTACAGACAAGTTTGTCATCATTGTGATGTTGTTATAGACAAGTTTGCCATCATTGTGATGTTGGTGCAGATAAGTTTGCCATCATTGTGATGTTGTTATAGACATGTTTTCCATCATTGTGATGTTGTTATAGACAAGTTTGCCATCATTGTTATGTTGGTGCAGCCAAGTTTGCCATCATTGTGATATTGTTGTAGACAAGTCTGCCATGTATCATGGTTCAAAGATTATTGGGCAAAACAGGCCACTAGCACCATATTTTGTCAGATACAAAATTCAAATTAAAGAAATTTTACTTCATGTAATTTTTGGATATAAACAAAGCCTTGTCATTTAGGTATTGAACCATGAACAAAAAAGCCATCAAAGAACGAGAAATTTGTGTAAATGTGTATGCCATGATATCATAAAACAAGCATAAAAAACATTTGCCTTTGTTTGGTATGGCTACATGAAAACCTTGTATAGCTGACTTTATTGGAGGTGGATTGAGAATAGTAGCAGATAGAAGTTTGATTTGCTGTCATGTTTTCTGTTTGTTGACATATTATCGGTTAGTTATGGATTCCTGTTTATGTGAGAGAGGTCCTGGATTTGATGCCACAAATCAAAACAAACTGTAGTCGTTAAAACACTTACTGGGGGGGGGGTATATCTCCCATGTATACTTATATTGGAGTCCGGACACTCATGGTCAGGAGTAGTTGAACCTGGTTTGACTTTGGTTAACCATGATCATTCAACTGTGAATTCAAGGCTGACCATGGTTGATATAGCATGTTATCACAGTTTTAATTAATCCTTGTAATCATGGTTTAAATAAGAGATTTGCCTCACATCAACTAGTATATATGGCCATGCAACTTTGTAGGAATATACTACCAGCATGTCAAGAGAAGCACCTGCATGTTTGATTTGCTGGAATCAATTTTCTTGTAAGTAAAAATTGATTAAATGTTGATGGGTCACTGCATGTTGCAATTACTGATATGATGTGTGCAACTATTTGGTGGTAACATTTCCCCATCATTTTGTGGGGGTTTTGCATTCACAGTTATCTCAAATTTAAATACTGTAAATATATGTACAATATAAACTCTCCAGAATGGCCATGAGTAGAGCAACAACCTCTCTATAACAACATCTTCAAACATTTCCCTTACCCTTTTTTTGTTATAAATTGCTGCTCCCGAAGGGTGTTGCAATACAGAGGTTGCACTGTAAATGCAAAATGCATTGCATGTGACATGTTCTTGTTATTTATGAAGTTTTCTACTCTTAAATCAGTTTTAAGGATACGCATAACTGCATGATAAAATACAATTCATGCTAGATGTTCCCAGATGTTTTTGCAAAAAAATTATAAGTCAACAAAGTTACTATCTGTACCTGAAGATGATAATATTAGAATTATGATTAACTCTGTTGTAATGGTATAATTATCTTGCAGCATTTTTACTCTATTTTACTATAGAAATACATTATGAGTACTGACATTTGTGTTCATACTGTTGTATTATTGAATTAAATCATCTCGAGGGACTCGGCTTATATAATCATGTTGTATTTATTATCGTGGAAACGTTCTTGTCGTCACGAAAACTTATCTTCTGTTGGAATTTAATTAGCTTTTTCAAACACGTAATTATACAGGCAACGACCAAAAAACCTTAAAATTCAAGTCGGGTTTTTGCATGCCTAGCATACATTATATGAAAAAAGCTGTTTTTCAATTTGATCGTGGGATTGTGACATGTGTATTTCGATCCGTACAAAGGCTTGTGTGTGTTAAAATGGTTAAAACTCTTAAATTTGTTAAAGCTAACCAGAATTTAATTTATGTTTAATTGGTCAAAATTGTTGGTCTATTGTGAATGGATGGCTGATATTGTATTTTGACGCAATGTAGACAACACAAGAAGGAAGGTATAGGCATAAATCATGCGGAAGATTTTATAATATTTATGATTTTATCTTTTCATGTACGGTATGACAGATTAATCATAAAAAAAACTTGCAAAAAAAATACGAAAAAGTTGAGTTTATTAAAAACTGTGAATGAACGAAGGCCTGCCTAATGAATGTTTTTGTATTGAATTGCCGCGCTCTGGCATGTTTTACCGATTTCTATATGTGCTAGGGAAGGTAAACATTCATAGAACGCGCAATGAATAGAGTAACCATACTTGGGTATTGCTTAAATATGATTTGTATTTTTAGATTGTCGACCTCCTGGTAGAAAGTTGTACAATTTTTTTGCGCTGTTTTCAAGTGCCGTGGCTTTTTGTATCTTTTTATGGGAGAGTTATGCGTGGTTGGTACTAATTGTTGAACATCAAAAAGTTCCTGTCCAGTTCTTGTAATTGAATTGGTTTGATATGCAAACTGTCGGCTTTTGAGCACAGGAAAGAGTGGGAAATTTGTTTAATTGATGGTTCGATTCAAATGAATTACAATTGTTCAAGGTGTATTGTAGTAGGTTGGGTAAATAGTTCAATCTGTATATTTGCTGTGCTGAACTAAAAGTGAATTTATATGAATATAATTATTACTAATTTATTACGAGTTAGGTGTGTAATAATTATGTCTACCCGTTTGATTCGGATCTTTCATAATTATTGCATTGATTATTAGAATAGATTGCCAGATTTATTATAGCTCATTTTAACTGATTCATTATAAAGTTATAGAACCATGATTATATCTTTTTGAAGTCTTAGTTTTTATGACAGTTGGGTATTTATACTTTAATAAACGTCTATATATTTTATGGCAATACATGTAGAGCTCTAGCTATTTAATCTGAATCTTGCAAAACGTTTAATATTTTTGGCATTTGTCTATTGTAATTTGTTACTAGAAAAATGCATACAAACAGCCACATTGCATAATATTTATTTTAAATTAATATAATTCTTGGAAAAATGGTAAAGTTGGTTCTATCAGTGTGACTCTTCATCTTTAACATTTTCACAATATAAATTTCGTACTTTAACTCGACTCTTTCTCATAATTTCACGAATTCGTGATTTCAAGATTGCAAATTAACGATTTTTACGATTTTTACGAGCTGTTCGAGAATCATAATGGAGTGTGAAAGTTGCCGTAGACATTTATGCCAATCCACTCATTATAATATACTAACTCTTGCTGTGATTTGGTTGTCATGGAAATTGGACATTTTTTACACAAAAATGCCATTTCTATACATATTTGTTCTAATGGTGGGCAGACAGGAAGATTGTCACCCGATACCTTGTATGAAAGTTATTGGTCATAGTGTAACTAGTTGCTGACTACAGAATTAGATATTGCATTTCTGTGGCCAATGGTGCTATATTAGGTGTGATATTACATTTCTGTCAAGATGGCCAATGGTGCTATATTACGCATGAACTTATGTATGATTTAGGTCATTGTTCATCAAGAACGTTCGGTCATTGTTCATGAAGAATATTCGGTCTTTGTTCATCAAGAACGTTAGGTCATTGTTCATGAAGATCGTTTGGTCATTGTTCACAACGATTGTTTAAAAGTCATTGTTCATGATGAAAGTTCGGTCTTTGTTCATGAAGATCGTTTGGTCATTGTTTATCAAGAACGTTAGGTCTTTGTTCATGAAGATCGTTTGGTCATTGTTTATCAAGAACGTTAGGTCTTTGTTCATGAAGATCGTTTGGTCATTGTTTATCAAGAACGTTAGGTCTTTGTTCATGAAGACGTTTGGTCATTGTTTATCAAGAACGTTAGGTCTTTGTTCATGAAGATCGTTTGGTCATTGTTTATCAAGAACGTAAGGTCTTTGTTCATGAAGATCGTTTGGTCATTGTTTATCAAGAACGTTAGGTCTTTGTTCATGAAGAACGTTCGGTCATTGTTCATGAAGAACGTTAGGTCTTTGTTCATGAAGAACGTTCGATCATTGTTTATCAAGAACGTTAGGTCTTTGTTCATGAAGAACGTTAGGTCATTGTTTATCGAGAACGTTAGGTCATTGTTTTTCAAGAACGTTAGGTCATTGTTTATCAAGAACGTTAGGTCATTGTTCATCAAGAACGTTAGGTCATTGTTCATGAAGAACGTTCAGTCATTGTTCATGAAGAATGTTAGGTCATTGTTCATGAAGATCATTTGGTCATTGTTCATCAAGAATGTTAGGTCTTTGTTCATGAAGAAAACGGTCTTTGTTCATGAAGAACGTTAGGTCATTGTTCATCAAGAACCATATGTTATTGTTCATGAAGAACATTCACATACAACAACAGATCATCAAACTGCAGATCTAAGATTCCCTTCCTGCAAAACTCTACTTCAGACTTGTTAGAAGTCATTCCCCCTGCATATGTCTCATTGTCGCTAATTTCTTGGTATTACAGGATTTTTTCAGAATCTGACGTTAACGTCTGATGTCTGTAGTCACAGTAATAGGTAGCAGGTGCATGTTTAGTCTACTGTATAAATTGAGACATGGAAATAATATATTTGATCCATAAAAAATATTTGAAATGACAATTAATTCTGTTCTGTTTTCTTATCTTTGGACTTCGGAATGATTGCAATGTTTTAAAGTCATTTCAAACACATTGTGACTGACTGTTAGCTGTCCTTCCATTATGGCTTTTAGCTGTTCTTCCATTATGGCTATGCTTAGCACTGAGCATTCTTTGGCCTCGGGTACTGGTACTCTCAAAGGAAAAATTGGTCTTCAGGAGGCATCGAGAACAGGGTCCTCAGGTCTAGGGAGAACTTTGGTGATCGTCATGAGATATTTATTGAACATTGCAAGTAGTCATTTTGTTCATCCAGAAATTTCAATGCATATGTATTGAATTTTAATTCCATCTCTCGGATGAGGATTAATTTTCCTCTTCAATGGGACCTAGGCTTTACCTGTTTCTTCTGTGTATGTCAGCAGTGAAGAAAATTTGTAGAGGAAATGAGATATGTGTGTATTGGTGTCGGCTGGTAATTTGATGTGTATATAATATGTTGTACTGCTTCTATTATTACTTGGCTTCGATGCAGAATCTATTTATAGTAACATGTTAAATGAGCTTGTCTCATGCCTCTCAGTTTCATCCTGCTCGAATGCTAGCAGCTGTGTATACCAAAACACTAGAAATGTAAACTTCTTCAAGAAATTTATATCATTCTCTGGGCTTGTTATGTAAGTTGGATTCTTCTGATTTTAAATCAAAATTGAGTGTACTCCAGGTTTGAAATGGCAGTTACACTGTTGGTTTTGGTGCAACCACCACTACTGAAAAATACTGAAAAAATAAATTTTATTTTAATCCTAATTGAAAATTAATTGATGTTTTATTTTTAATTTGATTTTTGTGAATTGATCAAGATTATTGTCTCAATTGGTCGTTTTGATTTTTCCTTTGGTATTGAATTATTCTGAACTGATTTTATTTCATTTTTGTCCATAAATATATAGTAATAAGTACATTTTACTCTATAGTATCAAATCAAGTTTATTTAAAGAATGTACTTTTAAACTATTATCCAATTTGCAATAAATATTGTTTAAATAGGGATATCATCTTGTACCATTGTGTCATAACTATCATATAAATAGATATAATTCTCTTATTGCCAATATTATTTTTAATTAATCTAAAATAACTTTTTTATGAGTTGTATAAATAGTTTTTTCCCTCAGTGTGTGATCTTTTCATGCTGTGAAAAATAAATCAAGAAAAAAAGTGATTTTTGTGCAAAATATTGATACTAGCTTCTGGCTAGGTTCATAAAGTGTCGCATTATTATTTTTCTCATCATCAGAAATAGGGAAAATTATTTTCTTTTTTCCTGCGTATTTTCACAATAAGCCTAGTAGTTATTCTGAAGGACAGAAAGTAATATTGTCGGCAGAGAACATAATATGTAAGACGATCTTTCTACCATTCGTCTGATTGGCTCTTCTTGTTAACAGGTATACACACACACACACACCATAGCAAAAACTTGAGCCCGTAGGAAGTTTATTCCATTAGTTTTACCTTGCATTGTAACCGTATCTCCTTATTCATGTTTGACAATATAGAGATCTCTTACGTCTGCATGTTTACATCATTTCAAAGTCACCAAAAACTCATTCAACATTGGAATAATATAATTTGGATATAATAACAGTGTTGAATTTCTAAAGATTCCGACCTCAGGTAAAGTACACTTGTAATTGTATACTGTCTTGTTGTGAATTTTGAAACCTATCCACCATTTTGTAGCTGGCTGCCAAATTCCAAGATGGCTGCCAGTAGTGTCTGATAGTCGGTCTGATTGAATTAGAGTTGTACTATGTGTGTATTTAGTTTGTAATGTTATGAAAGAGTTGTATTATAAACCAGTCAGGCTTTTAATTCATTGAATAGTCTGATAAACATTTTTTTAAATAAATAAAATAGTTTTTATCACACCCCCTCTTTTATGAATCACATGGCCTTGCATAAAAAATTCATTCAAAATGCATTAATGAAATAGTCTTTTGAAAGACACTTTATCCTTTTAATATTTTGAATAATTTGTTTATACAGTTTGCACCATATAGGAACATGAAAGATGGTTTGTTTACTGAAATGTGGCCAAGTTTTTGTCCAAAAAAAGTTATAATTTTTTTCTTTCAAAATCCGCATTTTAAATTAGATTTTAAAATTTCAATATTTTGACTTTTTTTTTTAATTCTAGATACTGAATTCAAAAGGGATTTAGTAGCATCTATTTAAGTCTTGAAATTGTGATTTTTACTGTATAGAAATTATTAACTGCTGGTCATGAATTTGCTAATATATAAAATAATTTATACACATACTTTGATAAGAAAAATGCAAATAACCTATAGCCACCAACGTTCGATCATTTATTCAAAATCAATGCTTTAAAAAAATTGCTGGTTACAACTTACGTAAAATTAATAATGAATCTAGCTTTAATAATTTAATATCTGTACATTTTTAGCACTAGGCGTGCACTCTACTAGTTATAATTAAATTACAATTTTAAGTAAATTTGAATTACAATAAATTACAATTTCAAGTAAAGTTGTTAAAACATTGCTGCTCCCCCTTTAATGTGACAATTTGTAGTAAATAAATATTTAGCAGGTGCTTGGGAATTAAACAATTGACAATAATACATTTTCTGGGAAAATTATTGTTGTTCATAGAAATGATATTCAAGGAAATTTCTGTATAGTATATATGATATTGCAAGTTATTGAAATTGTATTTTATATGATGAAAAAGCACACATTGATATAACCATAACCATTAATTAGATCCTTAAAATGTGAATTTGTCTTCAATGTGTTACCTGACCACAAATCAGCTGCGAACATTTCTTGTATTTTGAATGCTTGTTGGTGAATCAATCAAAGCGGTTTTAAATGAGTTGAATTATTTAATTCAAAATCTAGCAGCAGGAAGTCACAAACTATGTCATCAGCATCACCCAAGTATTCAATTAGGACACCAATAGAGTAAAATTTAGGTTCATGCAATCTATAATGAATTTCTATTTCAATGTGATTAAAATGCTAAAAAATAAGTGTACATAAATCTGTTAGCATTAATGAAATGAAGCATATAACTCAAGACACTTTGCCATAGAATCTTCAAATTTTACATCAGGTTTGCCAGCAACTGATGATGACCACTATTTTAAGTTTCGGAATAGATCAAAAGTCACGGTCACTGTGACCTTAACCATTTCCGACTCTTTGGCTGCCATGGGGGGCATACAAACAACTCTTGTTATCTGTTTCCTTAATGCACATGCATACCTCTCTCACCCAGGGTTCCCCTGCATGAATTAAAAAAAGCCTTCAGGTTACACAACATGCTGCGACTCACTCAGGTCAGTGACTGTCAGTGATTCGAGATCATTGCACCCACTCTTATGATTTCTCGAAATTTAGTTCCAAATTATTAAATTTTAGAGTCACACGTAGTCATATGGCCTATCATGAATGAATAACAGTTTTTTTTGTGTACATCCATACAAATAATCTGTGAGCTCTTACGTTTCTTTGAATTGTCACATTTTCAAATAAATTGGCACAAATTTTTACTATTTTGAACCTTTGAGCCCAAGGACCATTGTTCAAAAGTCAAGGTCACACAAGTCCAAATTTGTGCTGTTTTCTGTGCTCTCAAATAACGTTGTTCGTTTTGTTCATCATGGCAGTAAGCAGGCTGGACAGACTGGCTTTTGAGTATCTAGTATTGAAATGGAGTATAGACCATTGCTGAAGACTCATTTTTAGAACAGTTTGCAGATCACCATCCAGTGTAGTACTAAACATAATATAGCAGCTGGTTTGTGAAAAACTGCAGCAAAATGTTGGTGTTGGGTTGCCTTCTATGGACTGTGACTGTGAAAACCTTTACTCTACCCTTCTTCTAACATGCATGTTTTAGCTGTTATGATAGGGATGTGATTTATGGTAGTGGGTGATAGCTGATTTTGTTTATAGTAGCCAGTTTCTACCACATAGACCTATACTCTCTCTTATTGTCTTTGATTTACTTAGTATTGATATAATAACTCATTCTACCATGATTGTGCAAGTTCATGCAGAGTTAAGAGCATTCTTGTGTCAATATCAATTATCTTTGTATTATAATTTATATCATGTATCCCACCCACTTATTAATTGTGTACCCTGCTGCATAGGACTGCAAGAAACAACAACATATCAGTATCAGCTGTTGTTGTCAGGTTACCAAGGTGATTTACTGTCCTTTAATATCCAATTCTGTTGCTTATCAATTTGCAAAAAAAACACCATTGTTATTAATTTTTTAAAATCATAATGGATGGATATGGCATTCTGTGAAAGGAATGTCTAAAGATCAGAATTTGCAGCCCACTAACATCATCTGCTCCGCTTTTTTAAATCCAGACAAGCTTGAAGCCAAGGAGTAGTGAAAGTGGCCAAACACTACCCCTAAGCATTGGGCTTCAAGCTCAAATCACTCTGTTTTAACCAGAGCCAGCTGGAATTTGGCTTCTTTGTGGTTAAAGAACCATAATAAATTCATTGGCTCAAAAGAATGAAGTACCAAAATGCTATTTTTGAGAAAAAAGACTGACTGAAAATTATCCTTTACATAGGGCTGTTGGGATTTTTTTTCCATTTTCATGAAAAACAGGCTCGTAAGAAGTCCATTGCCGTGCAGATTCCAAATATGTAGAAATCTTATAAGGTTGTAAGGATAGCACTTAATACATCCTTTAATATTGTTCTTCACTGGCTAAATATTGATTTGATACAAACTTAATTCTCACCTCACCAACAATAGGCATAATGTATTGCCCCCAATCTCATAAAAGTTTCAAACACAACCCTTTGCAAAATATTTTATACATTTTGATCACATTCATAACCTTACTCATTGATTTGATGAGGAAATAAAAAGACAGTTTATTGAATTTATTTGCATATTCAAACAGCTTGGAAATGACTTTTTATTGAAGATTTTATTATGCATTCATTTTTCCACCATAAATGCATCATTTGTACTGTTTAGTTATTGCATGTACTTTATGGGGTGGAAAGGTATTGTATCCATTATGTTATATAGACCAACACACAATTATTATACCCCACCCAAATGGAGGTAGCCTATGAAAGCCCAGCACAAATGATGTCCGATAGGAAAAGGTAGCCCATGAAAGCATAACACAAATGCTGCCAGGTTGGTAAAAATAGCTCATGGAAGCCTAACACAAATGATGCCAGATTGGTAAAGGTAGTTCATGGAAGCCTAACACAAATGATGCCAGGTTGGTAAAGGTAGTTCATGGAAGCCTAACACAAATGATGCCAGATTGGTAAAGGTAGCTCATGGAAGCCTAACACAAATGATGCCAGGTTGGTAAAGATAGTCCATGGAAGCCTAACACAAATTATGCCAGGTTGGTAAAGGTAGTTCATGGAAGCCTAACACAAATTATGCCAGGTTGGTAAAGGTAGTTCATGGAAGCCTAACACAAATGATGCCAGGTTGGTAAAGATAGTTCATGGAAGCCTAACACAAATGATGCCAGATTGGTAAAGGTAGTTCATGGAAGCCTAACACAAATGATGCCAGGTTGGTAAAGATAGTCCATGGAAGCCTAACACAAATGATGCCAGATTGGTAAAGGTAGTTCATGGAAGCCTAACACAAATGATGCCAGATTGGTAAAGGTAGTTCATGGAAGCCTAACACAAATGATGCCAGGTTGGTAAAGATAGTCCATGGAAGCCTAACACAAATGATGCCAGATTGGTAAAGATAGCCCATGGAAGCCTAACACAAATGATGCCAGATTGGTAAAGGTAGTTCATGGAAGCCTAACACAAATGATGCCATGTTGGTAAAGATAGTCCATGAAAGCATAACACAAATGATGCCAGGTTGGTAAAGATAGTCCATGGAAGCCTAACACAAATGATGCCAGATTGGTAAAGGTAGTTCATGGAAGCCTAACACAAATGATGCCAGGTTGGTAAAGATAGTCCATGGAAGCCTAACACAAATGATGCCAGATTGGTAAAGATAGCCCATGGAAGCCTAACACAAATGATGCCAGATTGGTAAAGATAGCCCATGGAAGCCTAACACAAATGATGCCAGGTTGGTAAAGATAGTCCATGGAAGCCTAACACAAATGATGCCAGATTGGTAAAGATAGCCCATGGAAGCCTAACACAAATGATGCCAGATTGGTAAAGGTAGTTCATGGAAGCCTAACACAAATGATGCCAGGTTGGTAAAGGTAGTTCATGGAAGCCTAACACAAATGATGCCAGATTGGTAAAGGTAGTTCATGGAAGCCTAACACAAATGATGCCAGATTGGTAAAGGTAGTTCATGGAAGCCTAACACAAATGATGCCAGGTTGGTGAAGATAGTCCATGGAAGCCTAACACAAATGATGCCAGGTTGGTGAAGCCTAACACAAATTATGCCCTGTTGGTCAAGGTAGTTCATGGAAGCCTAACACAAATGATGCCAGGTTGGTGAAGATAGTCCATGGAAGCCTAACACAAATGATGCCCTGTTGGTCAAGGTAGTTCATGGAAGCCTAACACAAATGATGCCCTGTTGGTCAAGGTAGTTCATGGAAGCCTAACACAAATGATGCCCTGTTGGTCAAGGTAGTTCATGGAAGCCTAACACAAATGATGCCCTGTTGGACAAGGTAGTTCATGGAAGCCTAACACAAATGATGCCAGGTTGGTGAAGCCTAACACAAATGATGCCAGGTTGGTAAAGGTAGCCCATGGACGTCTTACACAAATGCTGCCATGTAGGTAAAGGCAGCCAATGAAAGCACAACAAAAATGCTGCCAGTTTTAACCTACTGTTGATCATGATCAGGTATAAAGTCCATCTTAATTGAAAAATGATTGAAACCTAGATTTGATATTGTCAGAGAAAGTTACAGACTTGACTAGCTTTAAAGTTACCTTTCACTTCCAACTCACTTATAGTACATGTGGGATGAACTATGTGACAATTCACTAACATAATATTGGAATGAAGTAAGAAAGCTGTCAGCTGATCAGCCATTTTACAATTTTTGAGAGTAACTGTACTGCATTAGTAGTACTTTTAACATCATTAGTGCATGAATAGACAATGGACTGCTAATTAAGCCATTAATTAAACAGCCACATACTTCCAAATGATACAAACAATATAATCATTGAATATGAGATAATCTGATAATAATTGAATGATAGCAATGGATGGTTTAACTGTTCTATACATTACAGCTAGCACTGTAAGGTCCTATGACACACATTGGCATTGAATCAATTAACATTAATTGTTTGATTCAAGCACCTGCTTTCATAGATCTCATTGCAGGCTGTTCAAAATTTACAGGGGACAGTTATAAACATATACTCATCTGTCAGGTAAAGTATATTTATCTGAATGTAAATGAGTTAACTGTTAGTGTCAGCTATTCTTTTGAAAGGGATAGTTCCCTCGATCATTAGTATTACTTATTGAATTTACAGTACCATTGCTTTTGCATAAGACCATGCTCTGTTGGTTTGTTCGCTTGAGATCCAAAGATGGTAACAGTCATATGTGCAAGGTCATTAATTTTTGCCCTGCCAGATTGGCCAATGACCTCCACCTTGGAAGGTAAAGGATCCTCTAAGTGGTTGTCTTTCTTTCTCACTGTGCTGTATTGGGCATGATCATGAGCGTTAAACTTTAAACATAAGTCATGAATGTCATGAAAGCGCAATAACCTTCCAAACTGTAAAAGCAAACCGTGATCTAACTGGTGGGTTATGAACTATTGCTCTAGTAGTATGGTAGCCACTGAACAAGCTAGATGTAAAGAGCTCCTTATATTTTATATATTAATTTAAAGAATCTTGATTTAGCTTGGCCATATATTGTATAAAGAGGTTATTAAAGGATGTCACTCAAACTGTCTTGGCTTGATTGGTTGCTAAATGTTTAGATGACTCTAGAACAGGATGTAAAACCAAATAAAAAAACATGATTGATGTATATACATCTTTTGAATAAAAGTGAGGGAGTCTGGTATTTTATGAATGGTCAGGGTTGTATAAGGGTAGAAATCTCATAATCATCTAGTAGATTATTATTATAATTTTCTCTCCTCTTACATGTATGGTACCCTGTTGTCATAGTTCTGTCACATTTTGATACATTGTGATTTATATGACTTCCTCTGAATAAATTATCCATATACTGTAAGCAAAGAAATTATTTCGTGCAATTTATTTTTGTGGGTTTAGAGTGGTAGTAATTAGCGAAATTAAGCAAGCCGCAAATTGTTCAAAACATTACTATGGACGTCACCAGAGACTAAAAAATGGAAATTTGAAGTAGCGAATATGCTGACAATCGGCAAAACGCGAAAATTAGTATTCTTGAAAGTAACTTGGTTTACATTTTTCTTTTATAAGTAGTAACATAGAGGAAAAATATTCAACAATGTAGATTTATTACTTTTATAAAGTTAGTCATAAATTGATATTTGCAGGTAATGGTAAGTTATGAGGCTGAAAACATAAAATGTATGTAGTAGATTCATGTAATGTACCTATATAATATCAAACCAGGATTTCCAACTAACCAGGATGTCCGCATCCTCATACATCAGCTCAAGTCAAGCCAAGTTTCTTGTGTCATACACAGAGTAGGGTATGTTAGCTGGTAGTGGTAGATGAATGAGATTGGATTTCTGGGTAACTCACAGAACAAAATAAATGTGTCATTCCAAAGACACAAGAAGCAGTCATAGACAACCATATCCCCGCCAAAAAGAAGATAATCAACATAATGCCGGGCTTAGCCTTTATTTTCCAGTCAGCTTTCTGCTGAATATGGCAGTCATATGTGTGCCTTCACCGGAACTTGAACACTAGACAGCAAGCTCGCTAACCACTGAGCTATGCGGCTACAAAGGGCCATAACTCGAACAATAAAGATTGAATCACAAAAAACCTGAAAATATGAGCTGTTACGAGGCCCTCAACACCTACCATGATCCAATCCTGTTTGCTTCGGCGGCGGGATAAAAGTACAAAAGGGATCTGTGTGTGTTTCTGTTGCCTGATGCTCGGCATAAAAAGAGTGAACTTGCGATACTTCTCTGATACCTTCACAGTGATGGATACCCTCAGGAATGAGGTGTTGAGAGTGACTAATATAAGCTTAAGTTTTAAATGTTGTTTCACGATCAACCTAAAATAAATTAGTATAAACTGAAACGAAGTGCTGAAAAAATAACAGACCCTGAGGTATGATTCCCTCTTGAAAGGGAAGGATGTTTTGAGTTACTTGCCCTATCATGCAGAATGTTGAAAATCTTGAAAGTCTTGGAAAAGCCTTAGGCAAACAAATAAATAAACTGCTACTGAATAACAAGGTTAACCTGACAACTTGTACTGGCAAATGGAATCAATCAAATAAGACTGAAAATATCCTAAACATTGTGCTAATAATAAAAACATTGAAATGCATGTTATTAAAAAAAACACTAAAAATAAGTTAAAATCAATTTATTATTATAACAAATTTTAATTATCGAAACATAAAACGCTGATGATAAAATGCTTCTTAAAATGTTTATGATAGATAAAAAATATTAATAAAATGATTGTTAATAATAAGCGAATATTGCTATAAATAATAAACCTTAAAATATGTTGATAATAAACATTTATAAAAAAAGTTTTGATGATAAACTTAGAATGTTAATGATGAAAATTAAAAACATCATGTGTATATTGATATTAAACATAAACTTTATAAGTTTAGTAACCAATTTTCTAGGGCTCTTCTCAGCTGTTAGGCCACTCAAGCACCCTTTGACATTTAAACTTCCCCCGATCATCGGGCTACCTATGGAAACCTACACTCGTGTCTCCCTGGGGAGACTATTTCTCGCTGTGGGTGTGTCAGCCAACATCTATCTGCGGCGCCCAGGAATAGACACTGCCCTCACAGGTACCATTTTACACCATGGTGGAGTATGTGGGTGTTGCTGAGGGAAATTAACCAGTGGTCCAGAGGGGGATCTAACCAGGGACCTCTCGATCCTGAAGTGCGCGCCCTACCTCTAGGCCACCGCTCCCCACTAATATTAAACATAAACATCATGCTAATAATAATCATAAAAATAATACTAAATAAGCATAAATTTAATACTAAATAAGCATAAAGTTAATACTAAATGAACATTAAAACAATTTTTATATTTAACTTAAAATGCTTATTTATAACAAAGATGCAACTATAGTCGTCTTGGTTTCTTGTTGAATCCATTTGTTGACATTTATATTAACTTTATCTAGTTTATACAAGTCAGTATATAGCAATATTGTAAGATGACATTTTAATAAAGATTTGGTATTAAATAGTATATCTCTTCACCTGATGTTTTGTATTGGTTGTATAGAAATGTCACAGAACTTTAGATATATGGGTATACTATTTGAAAGCTGATTGTCTTCACAAATGTTGCATCCGAGTCGGCAAAATCTATCTATTGTCTGAATTTTCATTTCTCTTGAAGAAATATAAGTACGCTGTCTCCCACATTATAGTGGGGGAGACTTATTGATATTGTGCTTTGCATCTAGAAAATGCTGAGCAAAGCATTAATATGCCAGTCAGCTTTCTGCTGAAATATGGCAGGCATATGATTGCCGTCCCCTGGATTTGAACCTAGGTCATCAGATAAGGTGGCAAGCACGCTAAACCACTGTGTTACAGAGGACGAGTCACAAAATTTGTAAGTGCTTGTTCTCCGTAACACCTGGTTTGATTTCAATGAAACTTCACTTGAATGCTTGGTACCAAGCCTAGTTGTGTATAATATTGTCACAATGTTTAGGTTGGAAATGGTTACCAGAGTTATGGCACCTTGTTGGAGACATAATTATTTTTTTGTTAAAACACCCTTCAATTGCTTTTGAAGAGCAGCTTGGATTGATTGGCCTTAGGATGGTTGTTATTATTAACATTACTGTATTGGAACATACATTATATTGATGTACATATGCATGTAAACAGATGGGCAAAAGTGCCTAATACTTTTCAAATAAACTTATATATATTAATCTGGCAAGTGTGACTGAAAATTGTTGACAAGGGCCTTAAAACCCGAATTAAAAATAGTGTCTTCTAGTGCTACTAACAATACTAAAGATGAAGTAGTCCTGTCTTCATGAGGGAATAGAATTTATGCAAGCTTGGGTCCCAAAGTGAGTCAAGGAAAATGCATGTTCTCCCCAATGAGTTATTTTGCCTTGTACGCCTTATGTAATAAATGAGCATCAGAAGGCATCGGTAATAGGGTCCTAATGTTCTAGGAGAAGCTATGGGGAATTCATTAGAAAATTTGTGAAATGTATATTATATTTCCCGATGCCTCCTGAAGTTCAATGATTTCAATTGGGAGTACATGGCCGAGACAAAAAAGTCCAGCGTGACCTAGGCTTTACTGCTAGATGTCTTTCTCAGTTTGAAAGGAATCTCCACTTTTCCATTTGACCTCAAAACTTTGGTTTTCTTGACCCGAAAATTTAAGTACGGCAACATTTAGAAAGTATATGGGAATATAGCGTAAAAAATTAAGCCTGTCATATTGAATACTAGATTTTGGTAATTATGCCGTCGGTATGCCTTTCATTGAGTGCAGACCAGTCATACAACTGACTGGTTTTGTTTCTTCCCTATTAATGTCCTGCAAACCGTTTCATGGTTAAATTGAAAGAACTGAAATTGACGTAAAAATGATAATGACGATAATTTGTATGTTTGTATGTTATCTATTGGTTTGAATCAAATACTTGTTGTTTGAACTTTTCTTAAGTATTCCCTTTTTTATTGTTGGAATTTCATGGGAGGTAAGTCTGTATATAGTCGCATCAATGACCTTGTTATATGCAGTACAACCTCTCTAGAGCGGCCATCTGCTGAGCAACAACCTCTCTGTAACAACACATTCAAAATTTTCCTCAGCTCATATTTACCATAAATTTAACCCCTGTAAAGCAAATCCTCTAAACAATGGCCAATATTTGCAGCTCCCACAGGGTGTTGTTCAACAGAGGTAACATAGACTTCTTGCAAATGGTTAAAATAATTTTGAAAAAGCTCTGATTAAACTATGCTTGAAATATAGTTTTAAAATGTGTGCTCCAAAAACTTAACTTTTAAGTTTGTATTTTTCATGAGAATGATTTCTGCAGGGTGCTTTAGACTACAAACTAAATTTTGAGCCAATGGAAAAACTGATCTGTGGGGGTTATCATTCAGGGGTCCCAAATTTCCGGAATATTCCGGATATCCGGACTTGCTGCACCAGAGAGAATGAACTGTTTTGCAGAAAATTAAGTTTTTTGATAAAAATGAAGTTACATATAATTATAGTCTTTTAAAGTTCTGTAATTATAATTTTAACAATAAAATAAAACATAGTTTGGATCCTAGTTAAGCCGTATAGGAGGTGTGAAACAGACTTGGGACTTGTTTTCAGGATTGGGCATTATAATGCATCTGTAGGACCCCTGATCATTTGATCATTTATACTTTGCTACTTACTATGCATGATATCATGTGTTGGCACATTTTTCTATTGGCCAATCAAAAACCAATACAGGATGTTAATTACATTCTAATAAGTTTGTTAAAACCAAACATGTACTTAAAGAACTCTTATGTTAGAACATACTATATTGTAAATTTTTAATGACTCAAAAGAACTTGCTTAAAACGCACGTTCAATGGCTTTCTGGTTTCGCCATTTTAAATCATTAAAAATTTACTTATTCTATTGTGTAACTTATTACTTAATGGATGATTATGGAGTGCATATCCACGCATTACGAGGGTCGCCTGCAAGACTGTAGTAACTACATATGATTTCAAAGAAGGACTTACTACAGTCTTGCGAGCACCCCTCAAAATTTACGTCTATGTATACATATATTTCACTGCCTGCTGACTTTCAAAATACTTATTGGTAATATTTATAACTTTATCTTAAAGTTTTATATCTATCACTTTTCGCTTTGCGTCTTTGCTTTGGCCTCTCATATTTACATTATCAAATCTAGGCTACAAATGTAGGTATTCCGAATTTATCCATCTTCGTAATTGTATCTTCAATTCAACTCTCGTAAAAAGAGTAAATGCCTAAATACGTTTAAATATTTAAGTCATTTTGCATAATGTTTTTATTGCGGGTGTAATAGTATACAACTTAAATATTGGATAACAGGAGGGGAGAGTAGATGATACATTGTGCATGTGGTATTTTGTGATATTCTATCTTCTATAATACTGTAATAGATATGTATTATATTTTCTACCATTCTGCATCTGTCATATAAACATCTGCACCATGTATACATGTATGCAGTGCCAGCAGGGCCTCGGCAATATATGCCATCTTGACAATGTATGCTCAGCGTCGACAATTTGTATGATAACAATTGATTTGAAGTATGTTTTATGGCATTGTCACAATTTTTTACTGCGACTTTCGTGTGTGTCAGTCCATGGGCATTGCTAATTTACAATAATTTTGTCATATTCATGATGACAAATTGACTTTTGTTTTTATATTCTGACCACAAGACCATCGAAGCTCAGGTTACAAGCAGTTTGAAAATACTTACTCAATTTCGTAAAGGGTTTCTAAGAAAACTTAATACTACTGGTACCATGAAGTGTAATTTATGTGTTTGACACAATTTGCATGTGTGTTGTTCAGGTATTAAGCTTGGCGAAATTGACACAAACCTGACATTTATTCATGAATATATTACAAGGTTATTGAAAATATCAACTTCCGCAAGCGAATAAATAAAAACAGACAAGATATCAACTGTTAAATTATGTTAATCAAAAGCTCAGGTTTGTGTCAAATTCGCCAAGCTATGCTGTATGATGGGAAGACATTCTGATTTCATGCTGGACAACAGTCTGTTTGGATAAATGGCAAAAAGATTTCCTCACTTTTTAGAGGGTCAGATTTAGGTGAAACTTCACTCAGGTTTGGTAGCAAGCCTAGTTGTGTGATTTCATAAATTATGTTGTATTTTAATGGAGTGCATATTTGATACATTTTAGGATAAATGTGACATCAGTATGGCTTCTTTATGATTGACCATTGTTACAGTACAGATTACATAACTTGGTAAGTCTTGCCTTTAATTACCTGTAGAAATAATGATGCTAATTTAATAGCATTCTCAACTTAACCAAGTGGTTATCCAGAGGTACCTGGTTCGAATCTCAGCTGTGCCACTGGAAATTTCAGAAATGCCTTTCAGTGTTTCCCACCCAACTATAGAGTGTTACTAGTAGGGAAACCCAGAGGTAATCTCACATGTATCGGTGCTATACACTGGGCATGTTAAAGATCCATCGGAGTCTTTTATAATAAGCTAGGGCAGTCTGGGCAAACTTTCTGTCTCTTCAATTGAAGCCGAAGTCATTGGACGATTATGCATGTTTATACTGCTCATAGACAATCAAAGTTGCCTTGTTTGTGGGGAGTGAAGGCCTAGAGCACAAGTTTTGGGATTGTGAGGTCCAAGGTTCGATCCGTGTCTGCACCACTGTTTAATTTCTCTGAGCAAGACTGCTCCACTATCCTCCACTAGTCATAATTAGTAAACAAACAAGCCTTGCTCTATTGCAGTCCAAAATTGCAGAATGACCGAATAATGTGACTTTGTCATTCTGATATGATTCTAGTTAGGCTAAGTAATGTTCTGTTGTAACCTTTGTATAATCATTATCATTGCTTAGAATTAATCAACATACTTAACCCATACCTGAACCTCTGAAATTTGGATTATCTGAACTGTAACCACCAAACCTCCTCAACAAGTCTTTATTTGTATTTAATGTGTTCAAGATCAAACAACATAGTTTCCCTATGGAAAAGTAAATGATAAGAATGATAGAAATATACCAGAATGTGTTACCGTGGTTGCAATAGAATGTGTTAATATCATAGTTTGCTATTCTAACCTAATAGAAGGCTAATTATGAGCTATGATAAATAGCAATATTGATGACTTTATGTGATAACTCGATAACTCTTCTTGTCTCTTTGATGTGTTTTCCCTGGTTGGAAAGTTGATGATGTTTTAGCATGTAGACATTGAGTTCATCATGGATGTTTATGACTTATCTGCCTGGTTAAACTTTGATTTTTGAAAAATTGTGTGCATGATGAAAAATTTATCGTTCCTGTGGCAGATTAGCAATTTAGCACTTAATAAGTTACGGGTTTTATCGGCGGAATGTTGATCTCGTGCATTAGTGCCATCACCATGAGAGGGGTTTATATACTACAATTTTTAAATGAAAAAGACTTAATATCTCTTTATGCGCAACTTAATAATTTCTCCAAACAAATTCTTCAATTTCTCACTGACTTTACCGCATTATTTTATTCATTTATGCTGCATTAACTACCATCGCGTATGCAATGCATTCTGGGATTTGCAGCCGGCGTATTATTCCGTCGTATTATTCCATGAGAGTATTCTGTGACATCTGCAAGACTTTACTCCATACCCATCTCATCTATTTGAAGGAATAAGGCCACAGTTTGTGTGTTATTTTGAGGTTTTTCGAGTCTGTTTTTGAAAATTCTGCCGCGTGTAGACCGTTAAAGAAATATAATAAGAGGACCAAAAGAGCACAATAGTCGCTCACCTGTCATTGTGTGAGCAACCTAGAGTCCCAAATGGACTAGTGTGCCTCCATAGCTCGCGATCAGTACTTAGCATGCTTGCTGCCAAATCTGGCTTACCTGCAGGCTCAAATCCCAGTTGAGGCACTCGTATGCCTGCTATGATATCAGCAGAATTTCAGCTGAATGCTGACTCGTAAATCAAGGCTATGCATGGCTTTTTTGTAACCTTTCCCTTCTAAAGAAAGCAAAGTTTTCTAAAAAAAATCTGTGAACATAAAAATAAAAAAACTGTGGCCTTAAGGACGGTTCTTATTATTTCTATCATTTCTGATAGATGCCTATATGTAATAGCTTTCTAGTAGAATGAATCTTAATATAATTTATATCACGGTGTATCTAAGCTATGGTAAGTTGATGTTGGTGCATCTAAGCCTCAGTAAGATGGTGTACGTCCTCCCGATAATAGCTACAAATAATTGTGTGTTGTAATTTTGTAATAAATACCATCTTGCACATCAGGGGACAAACTCTGCGAAAACTTTATCAATTTTTATCATTCTTTTACTAATCTTTTGTTGTAAGGTAATAATCTGTGAAGCTGACAAGTTCTGGATCACGAAGCTGCATCGCACATACCCTTGTATTATAACTACAGTGTACAAAACCTTTAATATACCCTTCTGCTAATTCTGGCTAGAACATTTGCACCTTGCATACTTATTATGTTCAGTATGCCAGTTTTTGCATCTGCATTTTTTTGCATTAACAAAAATGTACCCGTGTTTTATACTTTGTACCATAAGTATACTGAAGAAAAGCATTTCATCTGTCTTAAAAGACTCTTCTGCAGCTAACAAAGCTTTATGTTGAGGTTCTAATTTAAGGGTGTGCGCTTCGGGATCGAGAGGTCCTAGGTTCACTGGACCACTGGTTAATTTCTCTGAGTAAAAATAACCCACATGCTCCACTGAACCATGGTGTAAATTGTTACCTGTGAGGGCAGTGTCTATTCTTGGGCGCTACAGATCGACGTTGGCTGCCACACCCACAGGAGAGAAATAGTCTTCTCAGGGAGACACAAACATATAGGTTTCCATAGGTAGCCCAATGACCAGGGGAAGTTAATATGTCAAAAGGTGATTGAGCGGCTAAACAGCTGAAAAGAGCCCTAGAAAATTGGTTAATTTTTTAAAAACTTTTATTACTAGTACATTAATTTATTTGGTTTGATTAGTTGTCGATCACATACTGGTACTTGTTAAAATGAAAATAAACTCTAAGGTGAATAGTACTTTGTCTAGCATTTAATCTTTAATATCACAGATATGTTTTTGTCGATTGTAAGGTCTCGAAGATTATAACATATATTGAAAGAAAGAATTAACATGAGCATGAAAAAACACATGATGCATAAAATGCCTTGACACTCATGGATTTATATTGAATTAGAAATTATATTATCATTTATAAGAAAGTTAATAACATGGAAAAATGTTGTATTTCTAGATCATTTGAGTGTAATATTATAATGCCCAGGTAAAATTAGAAATGATTGATATTTATATTGCATGTTAAAGAAAATTTTAGCATAAGTAGGACTTTAAATATTTCACTAATGTATTACAGGCTTAGTTCCTCCTGAGGAAAACTTTTTTACTTGTGCATTTTTCCTCAAAAATTGAATACTATCTACCTCTACCAAATCGGTTTTCAATGTAAGCAAAAAAGCAATATGTTTTGCCAAATTGTAGAGCTTGGACCCCATCCACTAATTTAGACATTTTTGTTTGTGAATTATACTTGTGCATGCTAATGCTTCAAAAGGCCCATTATGACATTCCTACATATATACTTATCAACAATATGCTGTTTCATTTATATTTGTTATTCAGAAATTGTCTTTAGAAAGTTATATTAACATAATTGTTTTAGTACAAACTACAATTTATGGTTTTTAAAAAGGTGTATGTTTCAAGGGGAATAACTCAAAATAACTTTAAGATGCTTTCTTTACCAGTTAGTTCCCTTTTACGAGGGACAGAACTAATGTGATGTCTTAACAGATGGTTTAAACTGGATTAACTCCCTTTGTCCATTGATATTTGGATATTTATGTGATTCTTGAACATATTAACAGTGTGCCTACGTAGCTCAGTGGTCAGGGCACATGGGTCCTTATCTTGGTGGAGGCAATGTTGCATGCCTGCCATATTTTAGCAGAAAACTGACTGTCAAATAAAAACTTGTAATAATGCTTGGCATTATTTATAAAAAATATTAAAATGTAAAAAATAATTTGGTCTAACTTTCCATGATGATTTATTTTCAGTGTAAGATGCCCTAGATGACCTTATGACCTTACTGGAGCATTGCATGGTGGCAAGCCCAGGAGACATCATGGACGAAGGCACCCGACCCAACGGCAAGCGTACAGGCTCCCCGGACTCTGATGACCCTGGGGTAGGTGTTTATATTGTATTATAAGTCTGTTAGGTTGAATCGTTTAGATTCAACATTTATGTTTTAACATTCCATTGTGTCCTTGTATATAAATGTCAAGTAACTTGTTCAACATCATTGGTTCTCATATTCCATGGTTGTTCTCTTTCCAAGATATCGTTATTCCTATGCATGATAACATTCAATGTTTCTATACTCAATAGTTAAAATATTCCAATGATTATAACATAGTTTCCATGGTCCTTATCATTCCATGGTTTCTATATTCCATTGTTGCCATTTTCCTATGGTAACCTCATAGTTCCTAAATTCCACAATCCTTGTTCCATGGTTTCTATGCTCACATTTTGTTGTTCCATGGTTGCCATTGTTCTATGGAAACCACATAGTTCCCAAATTTCATGGTTCTTCTCCTTCCATGGTTTCTATATTCCATGATTGCCACTTTCCTATGTTAACCGCATAGTACCCACGTTCCATGGTCCTTGTTCCATGGTTTCTAATAAAAATTGCTCCCATTTTGTTATTTCATGGTTGCCATTCTCCCATGGTAAACCACATTGTTCCCACATTCCTGAGAATATTTGAGTATACATCTGTTGAAAATCAAATTGTAAGGGTCAGTAGTTATCCATTCCATGTTATCTAGACTTGTTGTATATATCTAGCTTTTCTATCTACTCTTTATCTGTCTTGATACCCAAACTTCTCATATTTTATTTGTGCTGAGTTTTTGTTTTCATATCTTTTATATGCTAGAAGGCTAACTAGGATGCTGTATATTGTTCTTGTGTTCATACAGCAATCTGCATGTTACAATTTTTTATACAATGTACAGTATATAATATTTAATGTTGTAAAATGCACAAGTAACTGTATCATAAAGAAAACAAAAAAGAAACATATAAATTTAACATTTTTTTCTTTTTTGTTATCAATGATACTGTTACCTGTGGTAAAATGTACACAATATTCGATTTATTTCTATTTGCTGTTTGTCACTTTGCTCTTTATATTGTATATAAATTTGTCACTGTTGCTAAAATGGACTTGGACGTGTAAAAAGAATATATTTATATCATGTACACTACTTCAATGTTTTAAGTCATACTATTACATTATGCAATTTGTTTAACCATGATCTTGTTTGCTTGATATTCAACTGTTTTATAATTATGCTGTGATAACTTTACATTGTGAACATATTATATTTACACTTAGTCTAAACTATTTTTGGATGTTTCTGTTTCTTGCCTGGTATTAATTTGACTAGACTTGTAAGATTCCAAACTGTCAGTAAAATGGGATGTTATAGAAATGTTGTTCTGGTTGATAATGGGTAATTGTTTGTAGCAAGCTGTGGTAAGTTTTCTGTATGATTGGTACATTGGTCAAGGTACTGAACAGAACAGAACAGTATATCGGTCGAGGTACTGAACAGAACAGAACAGTATATCGGTCGAGGTACTGAACAGAACAGAACAGTATATCGGTCGAGGTACTGAACAGAACAGAACAGTATATCGGTCGAGGTACTGAACAGAACAGAACAGTATATCTGTCGAGGTACTGAACAGAACAGAACAGTATATCGGTCGAGGTACTGGCTATGGAGTACTATCATTTTGGTAGAATAGAAAAGAGTTTATTTCCAAATTCTGGACCTTCTCGGGTGTACAGTTTTGGTATTTACATAAAGACATAATCCAAAGTTTAAATATACACAAAAACAAAAAAGAAACAAAAAGAACATATTAACATGTAAATAATACTGATCAGAAAGTAGTGACATACATATATTGTTCTAGTAGAAGGTGGTTGTTTATAGTGAACTAGGGTAAGTTACTGCATGTTTGGTCAACTACATATCTTTGTCAACTGGCTAAAGAGTACTGTGACAAGACTGACTGAATGGTATAAGATGGTACTGTACTACCTGGATTGGAACATGCAGTATTGGAGTCACAGTTAACAAAAATGAAATAGTTCCTATAAATGCTGAGTATAGCCTTTATTTGCCAGTCAGCTTTCTGCTGAAATATGGCAGGCATATGAGTGCCTCTACCTTGATTTTAACCACCGGGTTGCCAGATTAGGCGGCAAGCGCGCTAACCACTGAGCTTCCGAGGAACACAGTGTTTATGCACTAGCAGCTTTGCAGAACTTGTTGATACTCCAAACAGCAGTAACTGATCCCGGACACTTATGGATTATAATGTCCGAATTCTGACTCAACAGCTGGTCCCCCTGTAGACTGTCCAACCACTGGTCCCCGCTATAGAATATCAAGCACACATGTATGGACAGTGTACTGACATTTACCATAGAAACAAGAACTGATCAGATGGTATCCATAAATATGTCCACATAAAATGCTTCAATAACCGCAAGTTCGGCTCTGACCAAATTTTAACTGCCAAAATTTGACGGAACCTCTCAAATAAGAAGAAATACTGCTACACTTTGGTTCTGTAGCCTGTCACATAAATTAACACAGTCTGTTGCAATGAATTCATTTTAGGAATTGAATTTCACATTCAAGTGGCATAAATTGCTTTTTTACAATGTCAAAATGAAGTTTTAGATACATTAACAAATCAAATTGACTTCGCTTACATATAGCTCAGTATGAAATTGAATCCACGTTTTTTCAATTTATCTAAATAATAAAAAAAGATTGTAAAATGTTAATTTCTTTGAAGTTATGAATCCAAGTAACCAAAACTGTAGATTTTGAAGAATTATCTAAATAATTATCCACAATTTTTGAGATTTGGTACTTTCTGAAACAGCATGTTTGGACAGTGTTGTGTGAGCCTGCTGATAAGCCATGTATGCTAGAAGTACTCAAAGATCATAAATTTAACCCAAAGTACGGATAAAGACAGGCAGGTGTTAAACCTGACAACTCTGTGAACTTTCAAACTTTAATTTTCAACTTCTAAAAAAAGATTATAATTGAAGTTTGATTGGCTTATTGTGTTTTTGATGCCTTTCATTGATGTTGAATGTTCATTTTAAAAATAATTGCAATAAAATTGACTTGTTTTGCATAGTTTAGGATGTTGTCTACAATTTGTTCTAAATTTTATAGTTAAAATTAAAAAAAAATTGTCATCGCTTTGCCACTCAGTTGATTTTTTCCTTCTGAAGAAAATACTGGTGATCGAATATATAATAAATATTTATAAAATTTATGTTGCAAAATTATAGGTGCTGTCAATCAATGTTCCCCCTTCCTTTGATCACACCAACCGTTTTGTTGCCGGGTAGCAGGGCACTATTTTATCAAAGTACTTACAAAGTTTTCAAAAATTCTTTTACAACTACAAAGTGTGGTAAATGATTCTACAATATTGATGTGCCTCCATAGCTCAGTGGTTAATGTGCTTGCCGTCTAATCTGGCGACCCGGGTTCAAATCTGGGTGGAGGCACATGCATATATGTCTGCCATATTTCAACAGAAAGCTGGCTGACTGGCAAATAAAGGCTATGCTCGGCTCGAAATTCCGAAATAAAAAATTCAATCAATGAATTCCTACAAACCCTATCTATCCCCAATTCACTGTTGTTAAAAAATTATAAATAATTTAAATTTGAACGTAAGTTTACTATTTCTGTAAGCGCCTAAATAAAACTGTACCCAGAAGATTTGTGGGGTGACTTGAGTGTGTGATGATAGTGCTATGGGTTCATGGACAGATTTGTTTTTTTCCTGTCACTGTAAGAATTGTCTTGTTATATTAATTACTTAAATTCCTGTTTACACTATAAGATTTGTGTCTGTCTTCACTTATTCCCGTCCTGTTTTGATGCGTTGCCATCTATTGTTTGAATGTTCTGTTTTACCCATCATGCCATAGTGAGGGGTAATTATAAAACATCTTTCCTAGGTGTTTATTGTTTCTATAGGGCCCTGATTACAAATTGTACCCGGGCTGTGAATAAACTATTGTCTGTATGCTAACTCCTGTGTATCTCATTTATTCAGGCTTAACATAATGCATTATGGTGTATTTTGGTAATTATGATCGGTATAAAGTTTTGCGATATGGGGAATATTGTGCGTGTGGGCAGATGTAGTTTATTATAAAGTTTTTTTCATGCAGTTGGAAGTTTGCTGACTATTTATTATAATTGATAGAAGACATTAAAAACTTTAAAACTTAAGTCATTTTTTTACACACTTTATAATTATGATAGCAATTTGTTTTTGCTTACCCAGATAACTTTATTCATGTTTATGCCCAAAAAGTAGGTATAACTCTAACGCGCGGTATTGGGACCTGTGCCACTTAAAGTAAACAGGCAGATCAGGTACAACAACATATAAGGATATTGGAAAAGGGATTATCTTTTTCAATGTGTATAGCTTGGCTACTGTGACATGAGCCTGAACCTTCATGCAAGAATTTATTACAATATTTTTGCTTTGATTATATCAATTTCTGCAAGCAAATCGTGCAATATCGGTATTTCAGATTTGTGTTTGTTATTACATCTTGAGCGTCTTCGCGATACTCCCCGATTATGAAAACATACACTCGGTGTTGTAAACGTAGACAATATATCAACTGTTAAATTATGCTAATCAATAGGTCAGGCTCATCTCAATGTGGCCAAGCTTTACCGTTATTTTAATTTACTTGGTGAATAGAAGTGAGCAGGTAAAATGCACTTCCGCTCTCCCTAAATCGATGTAATGGTCAGTGATTTCTGTTTATATTGACATTGCAGAATATCGCGTTAGACTTATACTCATGAGTTGTTTGCTCCCAAAGAGCAACATGATGAATTTGAGTGACTTTATTAATTTAATTTTATACTCTCAAAGGAGTGACATTATGAATTTTATGCTCCTCAAGGAGATTTTTTTTTTTACTAAAATTAGCTGCCACCATTGTGTGCCCATTCTGTCTTCGAGTGAAGTTTCTATTATAAAGTATGGAGATGTTGTACACAATATCAGAATCTCATATTGGGACTGTATATATAGGTCAATGAAGTAGGGCACTATGGAGTAAAGGACTAAAACAACGATTCATATGTATGTATGCTTTAATGTATTGAAAAAGTTTGGAATTTGGACTGTTTTCCATTCACTCTGTTTGTTTGTAATCTATGGCATAATGTATGTACCAAAACATGTCAAAGGAACTATAAAAAATTAATGTTATCTGAACATAATTAATATTCCATTGTTGGTGTGAAAAAAAAGTTCACAATTTTTATGCATGCCATAGTTTTTAACCGTCTAGTGATTTTGTCTGAAAAATGGAGTAACAAAACTAACAACTTCTTTTCATTTTTGGCTAAATGAGGGAAAAATACAAAAAATTGTTTATTTGTTAATATTTATGGGTCAATTCTTACCAACAGTACTGTATTTCTGTGATACAGAGACTACCCTGTCATATAATTCTCAGATTGGGCACCAAGTCTTAGCATTAGGGCAGGCTTATAGGTAGCGCCCCATACCTTTAACATTTTAGTTTTTATAGTATAACTTACTGACTTCTAAGACCTAAGTAGAACTGGTTGTGGGATGAACATATAGAAACAAATTGGGGTTTACTATAATTATATTTATGTAAAAATATCATATAATTTTACAAATATATGATAATCTTTATAAATGATGAGTTAAATTTTATAAATTAATTTGCGATATTCTAGCTCTTAAAATTGATATTTATAAATGACGAGTTTTCTTCAAATTTCCAAGTTGTCAAGCGGTTGTTATTTATAGCCTATAATGTTTGCTCATCTTACTGCGTATTCTCTATTTTAGATATTCAAATATTACGCGAGACTTTTGTCGTCTGCAACTAAGTGCATAATAATGTAATATATCGCACAACATTTCAATGACATGCAATTTTCTGACGTTACAATAAAAGTAAAAGCGAGCATTATGCATTGAAAAATTTGATTATCTTTTAATTGATAATGTGAATAATGCATTCGTATCTTGATAAATGCCCTTCAGTGAAAATTAATGTCAGTGAAAACGTTCTCTCCCGTATTTGTCCCTTTCTCTTACGGATCATAGAAATTTATCAGCATTTAAGCCGTGGAGCCAAAGCCCTCCATATTTGACTGCGAGCATACAATGGTCTAACAATACACTGCAGTCAGGATTGAAAGTGTCACTTGTAATTTACTCAAGATGCAACCAGTAAATCAACATTTAATATGATAAAATTATTATTATGAAAAATGTGTCTGTCACCTTTTAAGAAAGAGATGGGAGCGATATTTTACGTTCATCTCTCTGGCGTACTGTTACGATTTTACGATTTACTGTCGTAACGTCTGTCTGCTAGAATGTATAGAATATTTATACCGGTCAATCAGAAATCAGAAAACAGAATTCATGTAGCAGCAAGTTTCAAGCAGTAGGCCTACCATCAGGGTGTAGATTATGTTGAAACACTGCACTTGAACAATTAAAATGTGCAACCTCCTATTCATTTGGTGCCGTAAATGGACCTAGTCATTAAATCGTAATTAAGCGCTCATCATCGAAGATTATGAAGGGAGTAATTCTGTCTAAACAAATCGTCCTTAGGGGAATGAAATGGTTTAGTATAAAACTATGGCAGCCGAGACAAACCAAATGTTGTCCTGGAAAATTATTATTATTGTACTGTGGGTGCACTCACTGTCTATGTCAGGAGAACAAGAGAACTGGATCCGCTACATAGGGGAAGCTTTTAAGCTAGGTCATATCTCAAAGAATGAAATGGACAATTTTATATTGTAAGGGGTTTTGTCGAGAGGATGAAGTTACACAGCTGATGATTTGTGGTGATAAAACCATTTCCTTAATTTTGTTTACTGGTCATGGTTGGGAACATCTCTAGAAAGTCTTGGCTTTACTCATCATCATAATGTTTCAGTGTGTCTAATAATGGAATGAAAAATAAAAGTGCATGTTCTCAGAAAAAATAGATATTTTTGTATACTCATATAATGATTATGTGGTTCCAGTATTTATTTAATAATAATAATTATAATAATAATAATAATAAAATACTTTATTTATAGAATCAACATAGTTATAGGCATTTGCCCAATCTTCCCTATGAGCCTACGAGATTGAGATAAGTAAGGCCTAGAAATATGTTGGGCATACTTTTCTTTTAGGACTGTTTTCATGGCATTTATCATTTTGATGGTAATAATGACAAATGGACTCAACAAAAACAGTCAAAAAGCAATGGAAAAGTTGAACCATTACAAAAACATGAAACCTGTGCCACTCCGACAGCCTGCTACAGCCGTTAGTCCAAGAAATCCTGAGCATGGGATGGCTGACAAGAATGAATCTGAATTTGAACTAACACACAACACAACCCTATAGAAAAAATCACTGGGAATCCCAGTGGGATCCCACCGGGAAAATTGGTCTGGATCCCGCCTCTCATCCCAGTGAAATCCCACTGGGATGAGAGGTGGGATCCCACTGGGATGAGAGGCGGGATCCCACCGGGAAAATTGGTTGGGATCCCGGTGGTCGGCAGTGTTGATTTTTTACCCTCAAAATCTTGTGCAATTTAACAAAACACGGTTAGTTCTTTGGTATTTCTTACCTTGTCACATGGTCAGATACCATGTTAGAACAATTAAAGGCAAGAACTCACCAGTTGCTGATAATGTTCAAGCTACAGATGAATCAGCTTGTTTCAAATAATGTCAGGTAATATTTGATTTCTTATAGGAAAGCTTAATTAATATTTTGTTGTAATTATGAATTTTTTATTAAGTCAAACTAATTCATAAATCTTTCTATTTTTATAATAATAATGATATATTACTTTGCTAACATTTATTTTAAAAGTGTTTTTTGGGACTTTAAAAAAATATATATAATTTTTGTTAAAGGGAGATGATATAAAAGTGTGAGACAATAACATGGTTGACCATAGTCGACCATGGTCAAATGGTCAACCACGGTTGAAAACACTGACCATGTTAGACCATGGTCAAGCTTCAGTTTGTCTTTTCTCACCATGGTCAAACGGTTTATAAAACATTTTTCTAGCTCAAACTCTAAATAAAAATGCAAGTTGGCTAAAAGGAAAAAACAACAGTCAACAAAAATAAGTTCAGTCTAAAATACTATTCAGGTGGGATCCCACTGGGAAATGTACTTGGAAATCCTGGTAGGTAATTACCGGGATCCCACTGGGATGAATTTCCATCCCACTGAAATGACAACATCCCACCGGGATTAAGTCATCCCGCTGGGATCCCAGTTCAATTTTCTGTGGGGAAGGACAACCCAAGGAAGTCGCCTTATACTGGACACCAAAGTCACAGAAGGGCATATAACTTACAAAATAAACACAGTTTTAAACTATATCCAGTGATGTCATGGTTACAGAACTATGATTTTAAAATCTAAATACAAAAATGTATAAGACAAATCAAATTCTCAAAATATTTACAAATACTAAAATGCTTCATCTTCTGTACATGTTTCTGAATCATTTACTGAAGGTTATCTATAAAGATTGACTTGACAAATCATGTAGCCAGTCAAGCCAGATGTCAAATTGTTGAATTCCCCATCTGACCACAGATAGCAGAAATACTATTGAATGGCTGTCATAAGTTTTGTTCTTCTCATAGTAGTTTTTGTTGGGCTGTCATAGGCAAAATACAGTGTTTAAGATGTTATCTCCATTTGCCAAATTGCCGTGCTTCGAAATGATTGACCATTGCGAGTTGACAGGGACTGTTATTGCTTGACCTTTATATTATTGTATCTAGATGACCCCGAGTCAAAGATCAGGTTCTATATTTGCCTCAGACCATTGGTCAGCATAGTTGCAGCTTCTGTTTTCTGGTTGCATTGACTGACAAAATTGATAGTTTCACATAGTTGTGTTGATATGCAGTGTTGATGCCATTGTGCTCTCTGTCGGTTGTTATTTGCTTTAATCGCAGATGGTTTTGGGCATTCCAATATGAATCTTTTTTTTAATCATGCATCTATACTTTCTTCACATTTGAAGCAGACATCCATTCAATATAAATTTAATGTTCATTTATAGTTTGCACACCTTTAGCACTTGAAACATTTGCTTTAAATGTTGTTTAATGTATTTTATTTCATGCTTACCAGTGGTTTACGGTGGAATAACGGCGGATTATTCCCCGATAATTTCACTGTTCATAATTTCACAGTTCATAGTTTCACAGTTCATAATTTCACGGCGAACGGACTAGTTTTTAAAAATCAAATTTCCTCGCAGTCAAAAATAAAATAATAAGCACTTTCACTTGCTCTCTTAATCTTTAACAAATAACACAACATTATATATACATAAATGTAAAACAAATGGACGCAATTGAAGCCGTTGCAGAAGAACTATTTGATTGCAACTCGACACGTGCATGGCGGGAAAACGACGTCACGCATAACATTTCAGGTAAATAGTGGAGTATTTCCATCATTTAAGCTATTTGAAGCATGAAATAAATAGAATATTAGTATTTTACCGTGTATGTCCGGCTGATAATTCACCGAGTGAGCAGCCGATCATACACGGTAAAATACAAATATCCTCTATTCAATATTTTTCCATTCTTGTCTTGGGTATAAATGACCTCTTAATGCTTATAGTCCTAACTGACTGAAACTTTTTTCAACATGTTGTAGAATATATTTTCTGTTTATTTTACCTAAATTATCTATCTTTGGTATTTAAATTGGATGTTGCTGATTTGATCCTGTAAGACTGAGACACATAAAATATCATCATCATATGGGTTGAAGCTCCAGGGCTTGAAGCTCAGAATATCAGGGTTGTTCCAGAAATGGTGTCATGTCAGGGGAATGTGTATTGGTTATCTTAACAATTAAGAATATGACTGAAACTACGGTTGGTTGGACTTAAACCTCAAATTAAAAAAAATTGCTTTGTACATTCTAGTAAGTTTGATTTTTTTAAGAACACTTAGAATCAAAGATTTTGGAGTGGAATTTAAGTGTCAGATTATATGAAGAAAATCTCACCGCATTACTTTGTTGTCTCATTTCTTACTTTTAAAGTACTTATTTGTACTTTTTGTCGAAACTTTGTATGTACATGTATATCCTATGTCTTCAAAAGATCAAAGTTGGTTGACTGATTGCCGAGTGTTTAACCTCCACACTTTAATTGTAATATATAATGTCAGGTGTTCGTTTCACAAGATTATTTCTTTAAATATATTTGATATTATCCTAATATTAAAATATTGTTTTGTACATACAATAGGTAATTCTGGATATTGTTTACAAAAATATTGTCTTGAGTTACATAATTTCTTGAGAAATGATGAAATAATCCATGTTTTGGTTTATATTATTTTTAATAAGCCCAATTATGCATTCATCTGTTTAAGTTAACCTGGGAATTATATGTAATGATGTAATTATATTTATCTCATGGAATATAATACATTAAGATCCATTTCTTATTTTAACTTTTTTATATCCCCCCCCGCACCAACTATTTTGGAGTGGGGGCATATGTATATATGTTAATAATTATGTACTATGAACTATATATTTTTTTAATTTTGAGTGCAAGAATTGTGACACATTTTTGTGATCCTGACAGGTTATTTGCTATAGCTGTGCTATATTGATGATTATATGTTAATTAGATGTTTCACCTGGCTACAGACATTCACCAAGGTTCAAACTGTGCTAATATTTACCCTAGGATTACTTGGAGTGGCAGTGAATCTTCAGTAGAGACACTACAGGCTGTCTCATATGTTCTCTTCACAATTGTTTGTTGAAACTCTAGACTGATTGTAGAATAGTTTTTGCTTGGTTCTATTTCTGAGCTTAGTCTACCGTCACTGGTGCAGTGTTTGACTTAAACTTATGAATACTACAGGCTGTCTTATATGTTCTCATTTTTCTTTGAAACTCTTTGTGCCTCCGTAGTCAGTGGTTAGTGTGCTTGCCGTCTAATCTTGTGACCAAGGTTCAAATCTGGGTGGAGGCACATAATTAATTATGCCTGCCATATTCAGAAAGTAACCTGGCAAATAAAGGCTATATACGTCTGCATTTTATTTAGAATTTTGTATAATATTACTCTATTTTAATACAAGGTAATTCTGAGCTTTTATATGTTTTTATATGATTATGATTTAAAGGACCAAATTTGTTATCACATGGAATATCACAGTGTTTATGTGATAAAATATTTTATGTATTGGTAATAGTGTCTTTGAGACAGCAGTCTGCCGCATAGATCTAATTTTAATTTAACTGGATTTTTTGTTGGACTAGAACTTTGCACACAGCCTGTATCTGGTGCTCCTTCCTATACTGACATTGTCCCTAGGGTTGTGTTTGTGTGTTTGTTGAACCTAAGTGGCAATAAACTAGATAGTTGAAGTACGGGGAGAGTGTCCATACCTGATGGTAAAGTGAATATTTGTTGTAATTCTGTCCAGAAAATGTGCGGCCATATTTGTGTAAGATATTATCACCACATGTACTTGTGTCTTAATGAAACAAACCATTTGATGTTGTATTGCCAGTGAATTAGACTCTTGAAAAAATAAAATCCACCTGAATGTGGCATCACATGGGATTATTTCTTTGGGAAAGAAGCAACTGTTTAATGGTACCTGAATATTATATAGTCACAGGGTCAGAGAGTTTGATAGCAGAAAGCACAAAGTGATGATTCTAACACTCTGAAACTCCTGATTGGTGTGCTACAGTTTCGAAAAAATCCTGCAGCAATATTTAGCTATTGTTCTGGTTTTGTCTGTAAAATCACAGGGCATTATTCTGCTTTTGTTCTTTACTGGTTTCGCCATCTTTACCTGGGAATTGTAGTATAGCAGTTGCTAGTGGTAGGACAGGCTCTATTGTTGCAATATAATTACAGACCTGCATTTCTAACATTTACACCTGCTGTGTATTGGGAAACTATCTAACCCCTGTAACCAGCCCCTCCCCCCAAGAAATTGAACCCACGTGTGCAGATAGATTAATGCTTGTATTAGGTTCTCCACTAACTGTTTTTTGCAAGAACTTGACAGACTCTGTATCACACCTTATGTTACCTGTTTGACATTATGAGAAACTTTACTTATGAAGACTGAATTGGTGACGGATATTCGGGCTGTACTGGTGACTGATATTCGGGCCGTATTCAGGTGACGGATATTCGAGCCGTATTCAGGTGACGGTTATTCGGGCTTTACTAGTGACGGATATTGGGGCTGAACTGGTGATGAATATTCGGGCCATACTGGTGTTGGATATTTGGGCTGTACTGTTGACGGATATTTGTGTTGTACTGATGACGGATATTCAGGCTGTACTTGTGACAGATATTCGGGCCGTACTGGTAACTGATATTTGGGCTGTACTGTTGACGGATATTCGTGTTGTACTGATGACGGATATTCAGGCTGTACTTGTGACAGATATTCGGGCCGTACTGGTAACTGATATTTGGGCTGTACTGTTGACAGATATTCGTGTTGTACTGATGACGGATATTCAGGCTGTACTTGTGACAGATATTCGGGCCGTACTGGTAACTGATATTCGGGCTGTACTGGTGACTGATATTAAAAATTTTGGACTGTACTGGTGACGGATATTCAGGCTGTAATGATGGAGAATATTAGGGCCGTACTGGTAACAATTCCAGCTGTACTGGTGACAGATATTCGGGCTGTACTGGTGACAGATATTCGGGCTGTACTGGTGACAGATATTCGGGCTGTACTGGTGACCGGATATTTTGGCTGTAATGGCCACAGGTCTTTGGGCTTTCTAGATGTCAAAAATGCCAACATTATATCAACCGTCATTTGTAGAATATTTCTTGTCTGTGATGGAAGCCACAGTTAAAGTTTGTGAAAGATGATCAGACTCCAGATAGAATGGCTGCTGTTGAGCCACCACCTCAGTTAAATGTTTTGTAGCATTATGTCAACCTCCTTGTTACCTGGCATGAACTGTCCAATGTAAGGCTAACATGTGTCACTCTGTAATTGGTACTAGTTACATAAAATGTACAAAGTAAACATGTTCACAAAAAAGGTGTCTCATAAGTCCCAAATGGTTGGCCCTTGAAGTAGGGGTGACACTAAACAAATAAATGCTTAATATTGCTGTGCCTAAGAGCATGATTATTTAAAATGATTGCCTAATGTGTGTTATGGTCGAATATAAAGTATGGATTAAGGACATGTGGACCAGAAATCATGACAGATGTGACAATGGGCACATTAATTGTTTTAATTGATGCAACATGCTGCATGCTGTGATATTCTGGAGTGGGCTGTAGTCATTGATTTATGGTACTATAACAGTCCTTGGTTACACTCTGAACAGTTCCAGCAATTATGGTTCCCGGTATTGTATTCCCGATGGTTCCCAGTATTGTATTCTGGACGGTTCCCAGTATTGTATTCTGGACGGTTCCCAGTATTGTAATACTGAATGGTTCACGGTATTGTATTCCGGACGGTTCCCGGTATGGTAGTCCCGATCTGTTCCCAGTATTGTATTCCTAAATGGTTACCAGTATTGAGTCCAAAACATTTCCCGGTATTGTAGTCCCCAACAGTTCCTGGTATTGTAGGCTCGGACAGTTCCCGTATTGTAGTCCCAAAAGGTTCCCGGTATTGTAGTCCAGAACGGTTCCCAATATTGTAGTCCTGAATGGTTCCCGGTATTGTAGTCTGGACGGTTCCCGGTATTGTGTTCCCAAATGGTTCCCAATATTGTAATCTCGTGACGGTTCCTAGTATTGTAGTCCTGAATGGTTCTGGTATTCTATGTCCCGAACGGTTCCCTGTATTGTAGTCCCGAACATTTCTCTGTATTGTAGTCCCAAACGGTTCCCTGTATTGTAGTCCCGAACATTTCTCTGTATTGTAGTCCCAAACGGTTCCCAGTATTGTAGTCCCAAGTAGTTCCCAGTATAGTACAAAATGTAGTCCCGAATTGTTTCCAGTATTGTAGTCCCGAATGGTTTCCAGTATTGTAGTCCCGAATGGTTCCCAGTATTGTAGTTCCGAATGGTTTCCAGTATTGTAGTCCTGAATGGTTTCCAGTATTGTAGTCCCGAATTGTTTCCAGTATTGTAGTCCCAAATGGTTTCCAGTATTGTAGTCCCGAATGGTTCCCAGTATTGTAGTTCCGAATGGTTTCCAGTATTGTAGTCCCGAATGGTTCCCAGTATTGTAGTCCCGAATGGTTTCCAGTATTGTAGTCCCGAATGGTTTCCAGTATTGTAGTCCCGAATGGTTTCCAGTATTGTAGTCCCGAATGGTTCCCAGTATTGTAGTTCCGAATGGTTTCCAGTATTGTAGTCCCGAATGGTTTCCAGTATTGTAGTCCCGAATGGTTTCCAGTATTGTAGTCCCGAATGGTTCCCAGTATTGTAGTCCCGAATGGTTCCCAGTATTGTAGTCCTGAATGGTTCCCAGTATTGTAGTTCCGAATGGTTTCCAGTATTGTAGTCCCGAACGGTTCCCAGTATTGTAGTCCCGAATGGTTTCCAGTATTGGAATCCGGAACAGTTCCCAGTATTGTAGTCCCAAGTAGTTCCCAGTATAGTACAAAATGTAGTCCCGAATTGTTTCCAGTATTGTAGGCCCGAATTGTTCCCAGTATTGTAGTCCCGAATGGTTTCCAGTATTGTAGTCCCGAATTGTTCCCAGTATTGTAGTCCCGAATTGTTTCCAGTATTGTAGTCCCGAATTGTTTCCAGTATTGTAGTTCCGAATGGTTCCCAGTATTGTAGTCCCGAATGGTTCCCAGTATTGTAGTCCCGAATTGTTTCCAGTATTGTAGTCCCGAATGGTTCCCAGTATTGTAGTCCCGAATTGTTTCCAGTATTGTAGTTCTGAATGGTTCCCAGTATTGTAGTCCCGAATGGTTCCCAGTATTGTAGTCCCGAATGGTTCCCAGTATTGTAGTCCCGAATGGTTTCCAGTATTGTAGTCCCGAACGGTTCCCAGTATTGTAGTCCCGAATTGTTTCCAGTATTGTAGTTCGGAATGGTTCCCAGTATTGTAGTCCCGAATTTTTTCCAGTATTGTAGTCCCGAACGGTTCCCAGTATTGTAGTCCCGAACGGTTCCCAGTATTGTAGTCCCAAGTAGTTCCCAGTATAGTACAAAATGTAGTCCCGAATGGTTTCCAGTATTGTAGTTCCGAATGGTTTCCAGTATTGTAGGCCCGAATTGTTCCCAGTATTGTAGTCCCGAATGGTTTCCAGTATTGTAGTCCCGAATTGTTCCCAGTATTGTAGTCCCGAATTGTTTCCAGTATTGTAGTCCCGAATGGTTTCCAGTATTGTAGTCCCGAATGGTTTCCAGTATTGTAGTCCCGAATGGTTTCCAGTATTGTAGTCCCGAATGGTTCCCAGTATTGTAGTCCCGAATGGTTCCCAGTATTGTAGTCCTGAATGGTTCCCAGTATTGTAGTTCCGAATGGTTTCCAGTATTGTAGTCCCGAACGGTTCCCAGTATTGTAGTCCCGAATGGTTTCCAGTATTGGAATCCGGAACGGTTCCCAGTATTGTAGTCCCAAGTAGTTCCCAGTATAGTACAAAATGTAGTCCCGAATTGTTTCCAGTATTGTAGGCCCGAATTGTTCCAAGTATTGTAGTCCCGAATGGTTTCCAGTATTGTAGTCCCGAATTGTTCCCAGTATTGTAGTCCCGAATTGTTTCCAGTATTGTAGTCCCGAATTGTTTCCAGTATTGTAGTTCCGAATGGTTCCCAGTATTGTAGTCCCGAATGGTTCCCAGTATTGTAGTCCCGAATTGTTTCCAGTATTGTAGTCCCGAATGGTTCCTAGTATTGTAGTCCCGAATTGTTTCCAGTATTGTAGTTCTAAATGGTTCCCAGTATTGTAGTCCCGAATGGTTCCCAGTATTGTAGTCCCGAATGGTTCCCAGTATTGTAGTCCCGAATGGTTTCCAGTATTGTAGTCCCGAACGGTTCCCAGTATTGTAGTCCCGAATTGTTTCCAGTATTGTAGTTCGGAATGGTTCCCAGTATTGTAGTCCCGAATTGTTTCCAGTATTGTAGTCCCGAACGGTTCCCAGTATTGTAGTCCCGAACGGTTCCCAGTATTGTAGTCCCAAGTAGTTCCCAGTATAGTACAAAATGTAGTCCCGAATGGTTTCCAGTATTGTAGTTCCGAATGGTTTCCAGTATTGTAGGCCCGAATTGTTCCCAGTATTGTAGTCCCGAATGGTTTCCAGTATTGTAGTCCCGAATGGTTCCCAGTATTGTAGTCCCGAATGGTTCCCAGTATTGTAGTCCCGAATGGTTTCCAGTATTGTAGTCCCGAATGGTTTCCAGTATTGTAGTCCCGAATGGTTCCCAGTATTGTAGTCCCGAATGGTTCCCAGTATTGTAGTCCCGAATGGTTTCCAGTATTGTAGTCCCGAATGGTTTCCAGTATTGTAGTCCCGAATGGTTCCCAGTATTGTAGTCCCGAATGGTTCCCAGTATTGTAGTCCCGAATGGTTCCCAGTATTGTAGTCCCGAATGGTTCCCAGTATTGTAGTCCCGAATGGTTCCCAGTATTGTAGTCCCGAATGGTTCCCAGTATTGTAGTCCCGAATGGTTTCCAGTATTGTAGTCCCGAATGGTTCCCAGTATTGTAGTCCCGAATGGTTCCCAGTATTGTAGTCCCGAATGGTTTCCAGTATTGTAGTCCCGAATGGTTCCCAGTATTGTAGTCCCGAATGGTTTCCAGTATTGTAGTCCCGAATGGTTCCCAGTATTGTAGTCCCGAATGGTTCCCAGTATTGTAGTCCCGAATGGTTTCCAGTATTGTAGTCCCGAATGGTTCCCAGTATTGTAGTCCCGAATGGTTCCCAGTATTGTAGTCCCGAATGGTTTCCAGTATTGTAGTCCCGAATGGTTTCCAGTATTGTAGTCCCGAATGGTTTCCAGTATTGTAGTCCCGAATTGTTTCCAGTATTGTAGTCCCGAATGGTTCCCAATATTGTAGTCCCGAATGGTTTCCAGTATTGTAGTCCCGAATGGTTTCCAGTATTGTAGTCCCAAACGGTTCCCGGTATTGTAGTCCCGAAGGGTTCCCGATATTCTTGTCCCGAACGTTTCCCTGTAGTGCAGTCTCAAACGGTTCTCAGTATTGTAGTCCCGAACGGTTCCTAGTATTGTTCCTGAACGTTTCCCTGTATTGTAGTCCCAAACAGTTCCCGGTATTTTAGCCCCAAACTGTTCCCGGTATTGAAGTCCCAAACGGTTCCCCGGTTTTGTGGTCCCGAACGTTTCCCATAATGCTCACAAGTCCCGAGTATAAAGCAAATGTCACACATCATTATGAAATATACCTCAGAATTTGTCTAATCTTTACACAGTAAATTTGATTATTGGAACAGTAAGTCTGACAATGGCCGATCATGTCGGAACTCTAACAAGTGGGATTATGGGTAAATCATCACAGCCGTTGTTTACACGGGTTGTTCGGCTTGTGAAGAGATGGACTAGTGCAAATATTTAACGAGTTTTTTTCGTAGTAAAAATTTGAAAAGTTTGCATTGTTAGCACATATTTTTCTTCCACTTGTATTTGAAAGTTGTCCTAGGTTTGGTGGTGTATAAACATGGTAGCATTTTGGATGTTTGCATTATTATCGGCAAAGTTTGTTTTAGTTTTAAGCGTCATGTGGGGTAGCGGGAAAATCGTTTATATTTTTGTCAAATCAAACAAGATTAGCAGATTTATGTATTTATGTAAATTTTCGTTTCAGTGACAGTTTGTCGTTCAATTTGGTCTAATATTACGTGTTAAGGCTTGAGGTAATGCTTAATATTCTGACATTTTGTTGTCAGGGTCGGGTGCAATGTTATGGACACATTTTGGTATTGATTTCAATGATATAATTATGTCAGATTGATATAAATATGATTGATGAATACCCTACCATGGTTAAGCGGTTAGGGAGTCCGCCTTGGAAGCGGGAGCTTGAAGATTCAAATCTTTGCAGAAGCCAGATTTGAGCTGATGAGACCGATTGATTAGCAGCCAATGGTTACCGTAGGTCCTATTCTCTGCCATGTGCTTGGCAATACAAGAAGGGAGGTACTCACTATGGATGATAGATAAGTGTCTCATAAGTCAAATATGACTGGCCCATTCAATAGGGGTGACACTATAATAAACATGCTTTATCTTTTATAATGCAGTAATTATAGATGGTGTAATTCTTGGTATATGACAGATTTAACAGTGTCATAGAATAATCATAGTATTTTGGAGCCTGCAGCGATGTAAGCGATGACATCATTGATGTGCTGGAACACACAAACTAGATTCTATCATAGCAGATTAGATAGAAAAAACTGTGCCAATATTTGTTGGCAGAAGCCTCAACACAAATTATTATTGTGTGAGAATCGCTAGACCATAAAATGAGTTTGTGCTCCTTAAGCTGTATTTTGTCAGTATGGTGTATTTAGCGCTAATTTATCATAACTACTTATTTCTCTATATGTAATTTACTGTAGTTTCAATGATCTATTGCAGAGCATTTCAGTGCAGTGAACAATTAGGTGCTGATGTCTGCACAAAATTTTCAAACAGGTCTATACTGTGGTCAACATGACCCTTGGAGTGATCTGATACAAATTACTGCACATTATTTGAAGTGTCAATAACAGCATACCGCTTGGAGTGATCCAGTGTCAATTACAGCACATTGCTTGGCGCGACCCAGTGTCAATTACAGCATTATGGCATGTTCTAGAACCAATTACAGCACATTGCTTGGAGTAATCTAGTGTCAATTACAGCACACCACTTGCAGTGGTATAGATCCAATTACAGCACACCACTTGGTGTGATCTGATCCAGTGCCAATTACAGCACAGTCCTTGGAGTGGTCCAGAGCCAATTACATCACTTCACTTGGAGTGATCCAGTGTCAATTACAGAACACCACTTGGTGCGATCCAGTGCTAATTACAACACATTGCTTTGAGTGATCCAGTGTCAATTAAAGAACATCACTTGAAGTGATTCAGTGTCAATTACAGCACATCACTTGAAGTGGTCTAGAGCCAATTACAGCTCATCACTTGGAGTGATCTAGAGCCAATTACAGCTCATCACTTGGAGTGATCCAGTGCCAATTACAGCACATTGCTTGGAGTGATCCAGTGCCAATTACAGCACATTGCTTGGAGTGATCCAGTACCAATTACAGCACATTGCTTGGAGTGATCCAGTGCCAATTACAGCACATTGTTTGGAGTGATACAGTGCCAATTACAGCACATTGTTTGGAGTGATCCAGTGCCAATTACAGCACATTGCTTGGAGTGATCCAGTGCCAATTACAGCACATTGTTTGGAGTGGTCTAGTGCCAATTACAGAACACCGTTGCTGCAGTGCAATGAGATGCAAAGGGAACTCTTTCATATGTTGTGAAACTGCTGTTTAGTAAAATTTCCCATTCATGTAAAACTCTTAGATATCTCCATGCAAGACAGAACACAAAGCGTTTATGTTTGAGGTAAAATTGTGAACAAGCAAACAGTACAATAGTGAACAATAATCATCAGTATGGAGCCCAGGCAATATGTAACATGTTTTCATCAATGTAACATGTTTTCATCATAGATGGGAGTACAAGGTCTGTTTTCCTCATCTCTGTCTTCAATTTGCATCTTCTACTCTCCATCCCAGATAACTGACTGTAAAACATGCTGTATGGTGAAATAATCACGCTGAAATTAGAAAACCATTCAACCCTACAACATGTTTTGTCAGGCCCAACACAATCATTACTAGTAGGTGCCTGTAAGAATCACTAATCATGAAAAAATGTATACAAGATTTTAACTTCTGTAGATACAAGAAAATGATGGTTTCCTTATCTTAATCCTGTGTACTAATTGCTAGCACAAATTTGTTAAACTATCCGGACAAAACATAAATATGCAAGATAATGATGAAACTGATATGGAGAAATTTTGCAGGTTATTTAAGCTTTATCCATTTCAGTGCATGTTACAGTGATACTACAGTATGTTCCAATGATCCACTGAGCTTTTCAGACCTGTCACATTGATCTATTTAATGGTTGGAGCATCTTTCTCAAAACGGTTCAGTTCAATCCCAGTTACAGACTACATGTAATACTGATGTGTTTTTTTAAATCATCGGGTACTCATGCTTGGTACTCATCAAATAAGAGAAGTTCTTGGGCTGATTGACCAAGTGTCAAGATAATGTGCTTTGCATATAGCCTTGCTTCGTATGACTGCATGAGGGACTCCCAGAATATCCCAGGACTCCTTGAGGGACTCCCAGAATATCCCAGAAATAATAAAAAACATTCATTCATTGATGTGATAAGCTACAATGATAAGCTCAACTATTTTTTGGGGGAAAGCAATCTGATGGACTGGAGAAAGCAGGAATTGTTCCACTTGCTAACATTATCTCAAAATACCATCAAAATATCAACACATGGAAAACACTCTGAAAGAAGAAGACATTTAAGAGTAATGCAATGTACTCCAGAAAAAACACAGGTCACAATTAAAATATACACTTGACAAAATTTATCATTTATTTAGGAGAATAATTATGTATGCAAATTAGTGTGTATTTTAACATGACAAATGAAAATTACGCTTACTATGTCCCCCATCTTTGATGAGAGGGTATATTGCATTGCACATGTCTGTCTGTCTGTCGGTTGGTCTGTTTTAAATGGTTTACGTTCAATAGCTCAAGAACACCTCGCCCAAGAATACATTGTTAAAGAACATTCTGAGCCGGTGGGTGCTAACAGGATAAACATAAAATTTATTTGAACTAGTTGAACTGGTTCTACAAGAAGGTCTCAATATCAGAGCCACTGACTGAAAGAATTTATTGCCTTGTAAAATTTGTAAATGATAATAGCTCATGTATCAAAATACCATGATGCATTATGGGTCTTCATATCCTGCTGGTAATATAAACTTTCAAAATTTTACAAAAATTCGCAATATTACGATTTTGTTTACCTTTAATTCCCATTAATTGTTCCTAACATAATGGAGTTTTAAGTTCATGAAAAAATATACAAAATATTAACGGATGTTTAAGTAATTGTCATTTTATTCCTTGATAACAATCGCTTGATTTATACCCCAGGATTATAGAGCAGCCGGAAAAGCGCTTGCTGAGAAATAAAACTATTTTTCCCTCACTAGCTCTGTCAACACTGATTTTTCCTGTCTAATGGACTAGCAGGGTTTATGTTTATTTCATGCGTTCTCATGTCGTAAGGTGGAAACTGACATATCTACATGCTGCCTCGACTATCTTTAAACTAACAACTAAAACACAAGTTGCAAAATGTCTTCAAAATGTCTTCAAAATAGCGGAGTTGCGGCCTCCCTTTCTATAATGAATAAACCATTCATTTCCTACACAAAATAGAAGTGTTTGCAAATATCTTCTTGACAGTTCTGATGTTTTTAACAATTTTCCTGCAGATAGATTGAATACTTGTCTAAAAAACTTTGCTAGAAATATGTGATTAGTTTTGGATAGAAAACAGGACCCCAACATCATTGTGGCTTGGAAAACATGACTGGGGGTATTGTTGAGGCCTCCGATAAAAAGTGTAATTCATGAAATTTTATTAGCATAAAACTGTGTCTGATGTTTGTTGCTGCTAAATAACATCCATCGGTAAAAAAAGTTCAATTTCTAAAAAATCTGAGAAAAACCAAGGCCATTATTAATAAATTGCACAAATATCGTATTTCCAAATTCTTCTAAAAAGGTGCAATTTTGATTCATTTTGATTCATTTTGACAATTTATTGTTTGTTTTCATAGAGCATTATGATTGAAAGACCTGGTGGAGGCATGGAAAGAAAGAAAGTGTGGGTGATGATGAAAAATCTAGAAATTGATTTATGACGGCCTTAATGTACATGTAATTTGTGCCACACCCCCAAGCTCAGCTCACGAACCTTGTTAAAAACAATTAGGTGTTCAGTTGCCTTGTTAATTGCTTGGCATATAAGAGGTAAAATAATAATACTTTCGTGCCAATTCATGAATGGACTTTCTAATATTCTGGCTTGATCACAAGGAAATACTCACAAAATTAGGTTAATCTATTTCTATACTAAAACCCTATGTGTTTTTTTTTAGCATTGCACTTCAAAATTTTACTTTTATTTTGAATAATTTAATAATTTGTCTAAAAAAATGGGGATTAAAAGGTTCATTTTAACTACACTCTATGACTTTTAGCCCTGGTTATCTTTAAAACTTTATTTTTCTTTTTTGCAAAATTTATGTGTCAAAATTTTATTTGGGATTAAAAGGTGACTCAACGCTCCGTGTACTTGAGCCTTGCACTTTAAAACTTTATTTTTTTATTTTTGCAAATGTTGTGTCAAAATTTTAATTTTGGATTAAAAGATAAATTTACATTTTCTATGACAGTCTGTTTTCTGATGCTTAAGAGATGAGTGTAAGAAGATTAATAGTATTTATGCAAATTAGATTCCGAGGGACGAAAATTGAATTATCGTATGAAAGCCATTGAAGACATTGCCGTAATGTGTTTTTGTTCAGGATTTCATGGGCCCTATGAAACACTGACATGCAAATTGTCAATTAATTTTACACTGAGAAAAAATAAAGTTGAGTGTAGAGAATTCATCACAGTTTCCGCAATAACCAAAAAATTTGTAGGATTAGTCCCAAATGGAAATTAATTGATTGAGAGATTCGTTGTCGGGCTATTGTTAAACGAGTCCTCTAGGCAGGAGCTACAAATTTTTATCCATATTGTTTATAATTAGCTAGAATGGATCAGGAGAATTAGTTAATTGGATGTTATAACTTAGGAAGGAGGAAGGTCGGTGAGAATTTACTGAACAAATACTTGTCTTGAGAAAACTATACAGAAGAATAAGGGAGAAGTGATTCGATTCTGTTCCAATGAAACTCCTACACATACTCTGTACCCGTACTGAGTAATCGCATGCTGCAGCCTATTACACTGACGTTCAATGTAGTGAAATACATTTAGGGAGTACAAAGTACAATATAATTTATAATACTAGGTAAAAGACTAAATAGATATAATTAGTTGTCTTCTGAATTGTAAGACAGGGAATTGCATAGTCTTAAAAAATCAAGAAGTGAGATTGTTTTCATCAGTATTTGTTTAAAAATATTGTTCAAAATGTTGTATATCGACGGTGCCAAACCAAAACCCCGTAACTCAAATTTGGCGCATTTCTGTCTTGTCGCCATCTAAGTAACGCGATTGGCTATTTAAATGGCGACAAGACAGAAATGCGTGGGACGTCTAGCAGATGCGGATGCTGCAAAAAAAGTTTTCGTGCCAAAATTGAGTTACGGGGTTTTGGTTTGGCACCGTCGATATATTATTAGCTATTTCATTCATTAGTTGAATCATGACATATTAAATAAAAACATGAGTTATTGTCCTTTGATTTTTTTTTCGTAAGGTAGTGAAATATGAGTCAAGTTCTATTTTGTTCCCAATACACTTATATAATAATTAACAGAGTTATTGGCTTTCACTTGAATGCTCATTACTTAATCAATGAAATACAGATGAAGCTTTTCAGGATTTCTTTTTTCAACACACTAAAATAACAATGGAAGGAGTTATTGCCCTTTGAGGTAAATGATCCTAGCTTTGTAAAAACACAAGGTGAAGTTCCATTTTGTTTCCAATACACTCACATAATAATTAAAGGAGTTATTGCCCTTTGGCTTAAATGCTAATAACTTAGTGAAATACTAGTCAAGTTCAACTTTGGTCTTCAAGCCTCTATTATAACAATTTAAAGAGTTATTGCCCTTTGACTTTTTAAAAAAAGGTTTTTAGCTTATTGAAAGAACATATGAAATTACATTTGGTTGCCATTACACTACTGTATAAATAATTGAAACAGTTATAATTACCCTTTGAATTAAATTATCATAGTTAAGTGAAAATATGTGTGAAGTTTCATTTTGTTTTCAATACAATACAGTAACGTAACAATTAAAGGAGTAATTATTGCCCTTTGACCTAAATGCTGTTAGCTTAGTAAAAACACAGGTGAAGTTCCATTTGGTTTCCAATACACTAACATAAAAAGTAATTGCCCTTTGACTTAAATGCTGTTAGCTTTAATAGAAACACAGGTGAAGTTCCATTTGGTTTCCAATACACTAACATAAAAAGTAATTGCCCTTTGACTTAAATGCTGTTAGCTTTAATAGAAACACAGGTGAAGTTCCATTTGGTTTCCAATACACTAACATAAAAAGTTATTGCCCTTTGACTTAAATGCTGTTAGCTTTAATAGAAACACAGGTGAAGTTCCATTTGGTTTCCAATACACTAACATAAAAAGTTATTGCCCTTTGACTTAAATGCTGTTAGCTTTAATAGAAACACAGGTGAAGTTCCATTTGGTTTCCAATACACTAACATAAAAAGTTATTGCCCTTTGACTTAAATGCTGTTAGCTTTAATAGAAACACAGGTGAAGTTCCATTTGGTTTCCAATACACTAACATAAAAAGTTATTGCCCTTTGACTTAAATGCTGTTAGCTTTAATAGAAACACAGGTGAAGTTCCATTTTGTTTTCAATACACTAACACAATAATAAAGGAGTTATTGCCCTTTGACTTAAATTCTCATTACTTAATCAATGAAATACAGATGAACCTTTTTACCATTCTTGTTTCCAATACACTAACATTATAACTAAAGGAGTTATTGCCCTTTGACTTGAATGCTCATAGTTTAGTGTCTATAAGGACATATGTCTAAGGTTGTAAAAACATCAACATGATCTTGGTATACAAATTATTCATTAAATATACTGATTTCGTCTTGACTCATTTAAGACGGAGACAAACGCCGATTGTGTTCAAAACTTTACGTATCAAGGCCTTTGACTTTTAATACATTTTGATACAGTCAGGTAACAGTACTTCCCGTACCATGTGAATACACTAAGATTGTGACAGAGTCAATTTAATAGAATTTTTTAGTGTTTTCAACTTTTATCCTCTCACCTATGTGCTAAATGTTTCTGAATTATTCATATTACGCGAAGTTAAACAAACGATAATAAAAAATCCCCCCTTAGCCCCATGACGGGTACTATATAAATGTCAAAAAGTTGTGACTTAAAAAAAGGATTTCTCATTATATTCAGTGTAATATAAAGTTTCTTCGAACATGGTATTTGCAATTCAAATTAACTTTCGTAACTCAGGCCTGTCGGTAGGTATTGTGTATAAAAAGTGTGAATTTCACTCATTTTCTATTAAAAAAACATTTTAACAGCATTTTTAAGGGGATATCCCGGTGGGGTTGAGGTTTCCCATTCATTAAGGAAACAGATTGTTCATGTAGAAACAGTTAGCTTTTAGGCTTGCTGTCACTGAGACATTCAAACTGTTCCTTACGGTATATTGGACATTAAAATGTCTACAAACTTTTGACTTATTTTCAAGGTCAAGGTTTTTGATCTTAAATGGTTTGTTTAAGGCTGATTATTTGTTACTATGCTGACGGTTAATAAAAGAAAAGTTTGTTATCTAGTAAAAAAGTTTATTTATTCCACTTTTGTGTCAGATGGTACATCTAATTAATAAAAACTGTCGTTGATACTCATTTTTGCAAAATGATCACAGAAATATTTATCTGATGCTGTTAATAATATGTGATTTTAAGACAATAAGAAACAAACATCTACAAAACACTTATTAATAACAGGTGGAAAACGAGCTTATTGTGTGCGTATAAATTAATCTGCAAATTAAGGTTCACAGAATTACCTGACTTGCAGAATTAGCTGAAAAAGGAACTAGAAATATCATGTTATAAAGGAGTGATCTGCATGAAACATTGTAGTCATTTCTAATTTTAGAGACATACATGTATCAACTATTGTCTGTTTGAATTGTCTTGGAATTGTTACAATATTTACTGTACAAGGCTATATTTTACAATCCTCGTTATCAGCATAAAAAATTATTGTCATGAAAAATGTTTTTTAAATTACAGTACTGAGTAAGCAGGAAGGTGCTTCAGTAAAAAACTCCTTAATGAACCGTTACTGCTGGCTGTAAAATGAACGTAATTAGATACATTATGTGTGTAGTGGCCCCCATGATTTGAGGAATTGTGACATATTGTTAATCGTGACAATAATTGGTACCATCTTGCTAAACAGACACAAGTATCATATTCACACAAATCACAGCTTCAGGTTTTTCGACAGATGTCTGTCAATTTCTGAAGATTTTTTTGTTTTTCTTGTCAATTTTGCATGTTTGATGAAATTTTTATGCCCCCGTATCGATAGATCGGGAGGCATATAGTAATGCACCTGTCCGTCCGTCCGTCCGTTCGTCCGTCCGCCCTGGTTAACCCAAATTGACCGTTTCTTCTAGCATTAATATGGCTTGCTACAAAGCTTTCAAACTTCCATGGATGTTGTATATGAACACTCTCCACGCGCCTGTATCACCTGACTCCATTTTGACCTTCACCTTGACCTAATTTTGGACTTAGACTTATTGAAAGGCCAAATTCTTGGTTAACCCAAATTGACCGTTTCTTCTAGCATTAATATGGCTTGCTACAAAGCTTTCATACTTGCATGGATGTTGTATATGACCACTCTCCACACACCTGTATCACCTGAATCCATTTTGACCTTCACCTTGACCTAATTTTGGACTTAGACTTTTCTCCCCTTTAGTATTTTCACAATAAAATTTTGTCTGGAGCGTATCTTCAAAACTATTTAACATATTGACTTGAAATATGATATATAAATAGATGGCAACTTGGAGAAGTGCATTGACAAAGAACCATAACTCTGTCTGTTTTCAATTTTGAATTATCTCCCCTTTCGTGTTTTTATAGTCAAATTTTGCTCTGAGTATATCTTCAAAACTATTTAACATATTGACTTGAAACTTGAATATAAAAAGATGGCAACTTGGAGAAGTGCAATGACCAAGCAATATAACTCTGTCTGTCTTAAACTTTTAATTATCTCCCCTTTAGTATTTTCAGAATAAAATTTTGACCGGAGTGTATCTTCAAAATTGTTTAAGATATTGCCTTAAAACTTGATAAATAAATAGATGGTAGCTTGTAGAAGTACATGGACCAAGAACCATAACTCTGTCTGTCTTACATTTTGAATTATCTGCCCGTCAGTATTTTCATGATAATTGTTTGTCTGGAGCGTATCTTCAAAAGTATTTAAAGTTTTGACTTGAAACTTGGTATATGAATTGGTGGCAAGTCAATCAAGGCACTGCTTTCAAATGTGGCATATTCGTTTACCATCATAAGTCCCTTATAGTTCAAAGCCATGTAACACTATCACACATTTTAACTGAATAATGGCCCCTGATTGACTTACAGCTTTTTATGGACATGGCTTCCACGGGGGCATAAGCGTTTATTGAACGCAGTCTTGTTTTGACTTGCATTTCAAATGTATAAAAATGATTTGACTTTCAATTGAATATATACGGGTATGTAAATATTTTATAAGAATTGAATTATTTATATACTCCTTTGAATATATAAATATTGTTCTAGAAGTTGACATCATTAAAAGTATGTACCTTTCTTGGAGCCAAATAAATGTTGCACTAGAACTTCAAGAACCTTTGAATTTGTATAACTATTGCACTTAGATAATGTCATGTACATGGGGTATTGTGCTTAAGTATTTAAATACTTTTATTGCAAGTTTTTATGTGTCGTTTTATATCACCCATTCATGTTCAGGCTATATTTGTAATGTAAATCACATATTCTCAAAGTCATTAAAGTTCAGTTTGAAAATTACTTTAAACAAGTCATTTTTCAGAAAAAAAGCAATTGTAGCGAACCACCGTCAGGTAATGGATTTTAAGTCTATTGTAATCATTCACATTGGTTTAAGACTTAACCGTAGCATAAATAATGATAACATTTTGCGTCAACAGCCTGCGGTGCTCCTATTAGTTGACGTTCTGGTTGGTTTAATGATCACAATTGATGCCGGAGTCGTAATTATAGAGTGAGCCTGTATCAGGGAAGCTGCTTTTATTTTGGGGTGATGAGGTCAGGGGAGCACAGTCGAGTCCCACTGGGCCATTCTTCTACGGCTGTACATTTGGAACAGTTTTGTCCATGTGAAAACATGTTGTGAGGCCGTATATGGGATCACTTTCAGGTTAGGTTTTCGTCTTGGAAACTGAAACTTGGAGTTTGTTGTACGACGGGGAAATGTACCCGACGTTGAAAACAGTTGAAAATAAAACGTTGATTGTTTACTGGGTGTGGGTAAAACATGGTTATTAGGGTAAAATTACTGTGATACATTTCACCCTCATCACTGAAACCATGTATCATTTATTGTTTAATTGTGGATAAGTTACTGTAAAAGTCCCGTTGATGTTGTCATGTAGACGGCCCAATCAATATATCGAATCTTTACAATCTTGTAAATGTTGAATTTGTTGATTTTTATCTCAGAAATTTCTTTAATTTGCTGTTTTGGAATACCCCATACAGTCATCAGACACCGAAGATTTTAAATATTTCGAAACCTTGATTAAATACATATTTGAATTCAAGAATGCACAAGATATGTAATATGTATGAAATTCTTTTGTTAGTCAGAAAAACAAGTTTGGAATAGGATAATGTCTGGCCAGAAAATGTTGTAGCGCATGATTCCTGGTGTATTGATCATGGACGTGTATTTGTTTATTCTCATTGATTGCATTTAATTAGTTATGACACAGTCTCGGAATACTTCTGAAATATCGATCAGCCAATTATCCCCCTTTGTTACCTCTTTAATTACCACCCTCCGTAGCTAGTCGGCAAATATTTTCTTTTTGCCGTGAACTGAATGGGGACAAAAATTTCTAATCCATCCAGTACACAAAGGGTTGAATGCACACTAATTATGACCGTCAGTTTATTGACATTTTTCATAGCCTAGTCCGTTTCACCTCATTTTCACGGGTGTCATCCGATTTATAATTTCTGTTTATGAAAAGTTTTATCGCAATTTTAATCTTGATAGAGGTTGTTGATTTGCCGAAGTTGCGAACGATTTTGACATTTTTGCGACGGTGATTTATCCCGACGCATTCAAAATTTTACGAATTACCTATTGTGTCAGTTATTTTGAATCAATTTTAAAGTGATGGCAAATTAACGCAGTGAATCTAAATGGAGTTGGTATTGTCAGCTTCAAAGAACTGAATACAATGTTCGTCCATCTTTCTACCATCAAATTATGAGAATCCGAGCAAATAATATGTCCTTATATCCCCTAGGCTTGTACGGGTAGATAGAAAAGATAGTTACGATGATTGAAAAAATTAAGTTATCCTTCGTTCTGCTTCTAAATTTTAATCTGTTTTCAGTTTAGTATATTTAAAATTTCTATTTCGTATAATTTGTAGGTCAGACACCTTTGGTACAATAAAATACTTGAATTTGAACACTTATTTTCAATTTTTATAATCAAATTTTTGTAATAGCAGAAAAACCACAAATGGGGCTGGCAGTAGGTTAATAAATTAATACTATGGTGCTACATGCCTCCATGGGGAAGAAAGTTCTCAATTTTGACTTTTATCTGTTGGTTATTTCTGTTTTAAATCTATTGATCAAGTTTAGTTAGTTTCTTAAGATATGTTCGTATACACACTGCATATGTACTTAATCAGAATAACTCCCTTGTTTGATGTTCCGTGTATGTGGAAGGAAAATTCCAGCAGTTTGAATCGTAGCGACTGTTTGTACTTTACGTCCCCAAAAAAACACACAACAACATTTTCTGTGTGAAGCTTCTTGTGTTGTTATTCAGTAATTCAGTTATTCTGTGAAGAAGATGACTCCAAGCTGAATTTGTTTCTGAAAATGCTTTCATTTAATGTTTATTGTCTGTCATTGTAAATATTTGTCATCGGCGACCATAATTGCTTCAAAAATCACTTAAAAATGAGCTTGAATTGAATTTTACACAAATTTGCCAGAAATAAATAGATTTGGTCCATTTGTAGCTGTATTAGACATCCCATTCCGTTGGGAAAAAGCATGACATTAACCTAACCAGCCAGGAAATATTCAGAACTTTTCACATTGTATCATTTTACAGTGGTCGCTAAGCAACCGTTTGATTCTTCTTATTACATTAATGGACAGGCAGAGAAGGAATTAAATTTGGTCATTGTCGTGCGTGGTAACGATTGAAACTACTTATTTATATTACTTCATTGGCTGATTGATTCGAAGTAATGACCATAATCTCTTGATTTATTTTGTCACAAAGTTCTACTCCGAGTATTTGTACGTTATTTGTACGTCTGGCAATATCTTATATCCAGACAACCTGTTTATAATACTGTGACAATAGTCTTCTTCTCTACTTCTTATTTAACTTTTTTATAAGAAGTTATACATCTTTGTCTTTGTGTAATTCTTGTTTAAAAACATTTGCTTCCTGTGATTGATTGATTGATTGATTGATTGATTGATTGATTGATTGATCAGACTTATTCATTGGTCATACTTATTGATTGATCAGACTTATTGATTGATCGGACTCATTGATTGATCGGACTCATTGATTGATCGGACTCATTAATTGATTTGTGGTATATTATTGATAGTTTGATTTGAAGGATTTTTTGAAGGATTGATTGTTTGATGCATGATTAGAATTATTGATTATTAATTTATTGTTCTTATTAATTGATTGGTTACTTGGTTTGTTGGTCATTCATTTGTTGTTGTTCGTGCTATTTTTTTTTGTGTCATATTTTATGCATTTAATAAAACATTCTAATGTTAATATTTTGGCTCATTAACAAATGCATATGGAGTTTGAGATATTGTATTCTGCATGTTCAGCATATTATTGAAACAATTGAATGTAGCATTTGCTACTTCAAGTCTGCATATTGTTGAATAATCAAATGAAAGACAAAGCACTATTTATGTGTGTGTATGCATTAAATGTATATCACTATGCATTAAATGTATATAACTCTGTATCGTGTGACTCCAATATGAATATTCCATGCCTTTCACATATATTTTACTTATAAACAAATTCTTCCATATTCATAGTCTGGATATGAGATATGCAATGTTCCAGCATTGTTACATGTTGCCGGGATTGTGTTACTTTTCTTGATTCATTGTGCTTTCCAGATGAACAGTTCGCTACATATGTAACAACCAGTTTCCAATTTTCTTTCATGTCATATATGACAAATTGACAAATATGGTAAAAAAACTTAGAAAAAAGCATTTTGGTGTTAGGTAGCCTGCATTTATAGTTTCGTTGATTGATTTATTCACCGTCATCAATAAGCTTGTCAGCTTTCATCTAAAACTCAGAATTTCAAACGTTGCCGGCGGTAACGTAATGTTGGAATATTTGCGTATAATTTTAAGGTAGTCAGGACTATGATGGATCAGTGCGAGAGATGGAAGGAAAGTGTTCCATCTTGTGTTGTCACATCAGACATGTAATGCGATAGATTTGAGGATTTTCGCGTTTCTCGGGAGGAAATAGTTAATATTCTGTAACCAAACGCTCTCCGTTGCTTAAACAAGATATGATGCATGTATTGTTATAAAGTATGAGCAGAAATAAAACATGGTTTTCTGTCAGTTCAGTTTTTTGCTGAATGTAAAACAAATATTTCAAGGTAACGTAACATTATCTGAATAGATTGTTAAAGATATCACATAATCTGACTTAAAGCCTTGTAAAGCACTTTACAGATTCAAAATGTGCGTAATGTTCAAATTTCACTATCTGTGCCAACTATTGTATAAGATGTGGAATGTTTTTGCCTGTAAATTCTTATCATTGCTCTTGTATAATGGCCATTGATAATTTTCACATTGTCACATTGTGCGGATTTATTTCCGTCATGTCTCCTACAACTTGCCCTATGACATTGTGAAGGATATGGTATATGCCCCACATTATCAGGCCAACATCAGTGATCAAAGTTTTGAAAATATTGTCCCTCACTATGCAGCCAGCATCAGTGCATGCACAGTAAGGTTTTCAAGCATGGTTCTGAACAATTGTAGATTTCTACTGGTTTGGTTGTCTGTAGCTTTGGAGAACAAATGCCTTGCAGGTGTTCTTGTGGCATGGGCTGAGGCTGAGGTTTGGGATAGGACCAGCTTGTATTTGTTCATATGTATATGTTTCCTTGAGTATGCATAGAGCCAGGGATTTTAAATAATGTTAATAGACAATGTCCTGTCTGGAGCATACATACTGGTCTTGCTTTAATCATTGGTTCAGTCTGGTTTGAGAGATGGTATGGCATCCACCTTGTGTCTTGTGTTACTGCCGTCTCCTTGTGGTGTTATGATAACCAGTCAGCTTCTCATATAGTACCCCGAGTCAGCTACACCATTATGCAGATACTCATGCCTCGAGGCTGCTGCCTTGTTAATGTCAATTAGGGACCACTAGGGGTCCATGATTCTGCCAATAGTTAACCATAGGGGTCCACAGCATTTCTTATTAAGAAATAATTAAGGTAGCAAAGATAAACAGTCTGACACAAATTGAACCAAATTGGTTACTGGATAGGCTTGGTTTTTTGTTGTGATTCAAGTTTTTAAAAGTATTGTTGAAACATAATTTGTTAACAATTAGATGGAGACTAAAAGTGATGTTGGGCTATATGTTTTACTAATTTGGTTTTGATGTTAAATACTGGATTAATGGTATGAATAACTTTGTATTGTTATCTGTTGGGTTTGTTAACTTAGTTATTTAGGTCATTGACTTGATTTAGTTATTTCTATTTTTTCTCCAATCCCACCTTGGAGCAAGGGAGCTAATGAAGGGTTGGTATCAGTAGACCCGAATGGTCCTGATATTAGTAGCTTTCTTGCTTGCTCAGTGTAGATAATAAATGAATAAAGGTTACCATTGCTGAGTTTCAGCTTAAGAGAATGTGGTGACAATTAAAAATGCTGCCAAGTTCTGGGACTTAATCACTCAAGGTGCGTACAAAAAGCTGTATTACGAAAAGGAGGATTACATCATAATATGGGGAGTGGTGGCCTAGAGGTAGTGTGCACGCTTCGGGATTAAGAGGTCCCGGGTTCAACCCCCTCTGGACCACTGGTTAATTTCTCTGACCAAGACCCACTTGCTCCACTCCACCATAGTGTGAAAATGGTACCTGTGAGGGCAGTGTCTTTTCCTGGGCGCTGCAGATCGATGTTGGCTGCCACATCCACAGGAGAGAAATAGTCTCCCCAGGGAGACAGGAGTGTAGTTTCTATAGGTAGTCCAATGACTAGGGGAAGTTGAAATGTCAAAGGGTGCTTGAGCGGCCTAACAGCTGAAAAGAGCCCTAAAAAATTGGTAACTTATATATCTAGGACCGAGTGACAGCAACAAAGAAGACTAAAATACATCATTGAAGAAAAAGACTTAAAACTGGAAATAATTAAAAAGTGCAGATTTTTGGCAATCATATGATTTACCTTGCTAGGTTAGTATTACACAATAATTGCCTGGGTGGTAATGTAGAGCAGCAGACGACACTGTAGATAATTACCATAATGTTTCGAATGTCGAAGCTGAGGTAAAATATATAAACATGTAAAATGGAGGAAGTTAAAAACTTAAGTCTCCGAAAAACTGACAGTAGTTATAATGATAAAAGCATGTTTCAACGGGACATTGTTGGTAAATAACAAAGAAATTATATGTATAATGCTGGTAATGTTTATAATTGTTGTACAATTTGCAGTATGGTATGGTAATAATAAAATTCATTCCTCCACCGAAATTTTTTGATGTTGACAGAATTATGTATACCAGTAAGTGACCTTTGTGCTTTATAATTCTCCATGATATGAGCAAAAACAATGATATATTTTGATGTGAATCCCAGGCTGGGTGATTCTGTAGCTACTTACTAAGGTTTACTTATGGTTCCATTCAACCAGGCCTGCTTTGCATGAAAGTGGGAAATACTGAAAATTCTGAATTCTTGAAATTTTGTCTAAATGTACAGCGAAAATAAAAAAACCCTGAAACCTTGCTACTGAGGTGCGAACCTGAAGTTCAGTTCGGGCCTATATGCCTTAAACTTTCACTTATTAGTTTGTGTGTTTTATGACACAAGGATCACCATCATTGAATCCAGTACAGGTCAGTTTTTGGGAAAGCGACATTTCAATGGACAATGGCCAGTGCACCCATTACATGTCCAGAAAGTATTTAATTAGCAGCATTATATATAAGCCACATAGAGATTGCAAGATGAAAAACTTCTAAAGGAAAATGTTCCAAGATTTCATAAAAAAATGTATTTCCAGTCAATGATCGAGCATGTTGCATGCTAATTTAGCCGTTCTACTTTTCTATTTTTGGAATAATTATATGGCTATGACAATATCAATTTTGGAATAATTACATCTCTGTTCATGTTGCAAGGCATGGAACGTCATTTATTATAAATATTATGATTTAAAAAGAGCTGGTAACAATTGATAATAGAAAATAATTAAACATTCATTATTCTCAAAATGATATAAAAGCCTTGTCTCTTATTGTCTTAAATATACAATAATAGAACACGGACAAAGGTGTGCCTACGATATACTAAGTGTTGGTAATTTCCATGTTGAAATGTCCTAAATTTCTGTCAGCAAATACTGTTGGCCCTTTCATCATTGCCCCTAATGCAGGTTGTTGCTGACTTATACTATAGTCTCATGCATTGCCCAATTATCTCATATTAATGGAGGACGAAATATAAAGATATTTCTAACTTAAGGGGAGGTAATTCATTGTTGAAAATACTAATGTCATGATAATATAATAAATGATGAAAACTATTTCTGCATTGAAACATGATCCAATGATATTTCATTCAACTGCCTGGTTCCTGTTTTGCCTTTATAATATTTGAAAAATTTGCCCAAAAGTGCATGATTAATACTTTTATTGTGAATGCATTTTTTATTTGTGTGTAATAAATGACCGTCTGAAAAGCAACACATTTTCACCAAATTTGATACTTGTGAAAGGAAATTAGGCAATATGAATGTATAAGGTTTGGTGTCATATTCGTCGATGAGCGCAAATTCATTCCGTTAGTCGAAACCAATCTTATAAATGGACTTTTTCAGTCGATAAATATATATGCGTAAAATATGTAAATTTAATTGATTTTTAATAAGTTTTAATAAATTAGTATGAGAGATGAATTTTTGATTGGTTGAAATTATATTTTAATAATAAGTAGATTTTATATTGCATTTTATTTATGAAAACAATTAAGCACTTGTCACCTACACTCTAATTTATTTATTTATGAAAACCATGTCTTGTGTTGAAAACTGGATGAATTAATTGTGATCCTGTTGAATTTAATACCTTATAGTCCAAAAATAGTAGACAGGTACACACTTGTTTTACCACTGATGTGCATTAATTTGCTTGACTTTTTCGACAAATCAGTGGATTAGATTGCCGTCTTGAACTAATCCATGAAAAGTGTTCTATTATTTTGCAGCAACGCATTTTCACCAACAGGTTTTTTTAATTTATTTGTATTGCATGTGATGCGGGTAAATTTGTAATTATTTTTCTTCTTGTCAAAATTACAAAATATTTTTTTATTGTACAATCATCATGTGATCGTTCCGATATTCTAATATGTGGTAAAAATAATGAATTTTACAAGTTTGATTTCAAACATTTTATTTCTTCATGATATTCCAAATAAAATGTGTTGAGACCAATAAATTTGATATTTGGTAATTTGATAATTTCCTCCAAAATGGGGCATTCATTTAATAGGACACGTATGGTACTAACAATAATAACTGTTCTGCATTGTTGTGCTTTATTGTGTGTTTATTTCAAGGCATAAAGCTACACATTGCAGGGGATCCATTTCAAATAAAAATTGTTGAACAATGGAGAATAATTTATATTTGTACAAATCTGTTGTTCTTAAATCTTTGATGTTCTTCTCATGTGTTCCCTTTCTCTCCCTGCTCTTTTCATTATCAGAATAACCCTCATATAAATCGGCCCGTTCAGCTGACCTTTGACGACAAATCTTCAACGATAAAATGGTTTATTTCGTTCTGTCGTCTAATTCATTGATTAGCATGCTGAATTCAGCTATTCAAATTAGGACGAGTTTAATGAGAAACAAAGTTTAACCTTTGATTTCGTCTCTCGGCTGAATTGTTTCGACTTTTCTATAGTTTTCTCAGTTTTCCTCGTTTTCCAGTTTTTCCAAGACCGAGTGCATTTTCTGAAATTTTGGAATTTTCGATATTACTCTAAAATGTTTGTAGAATATTTGTACCATAATATTTTGTGATACCTGACTTTGTCTGGTTTGCGATAGTTGATCTAATATATTGTTAGAATATTTCATTGCTCTGTAAGAAGAAGAAAATGTATAAAAAAAATTTTTAACAATCTGAAATCTGTTTCACATGTTGTTATATAACTGTAAATTATGTGTTTGCGTTCATCAATTGCAGTACTTTGATGTAGTTCTTACATTGGTTCATCATTTCCTAACAGGATTGTTTCAATGCTGGATATAAACTGTCACCTATGTCTTAACTACCGGCTATCATATTGCGGATGAAGGAATGCTGTATGTTTTAACAGTATTAAAAATATATTGGATTTATACAAATTTCTGTGATTCCTGGATTATTATATGCAAGGATTTACCAGTTATTTGAGGATTTACTTGTTTATCTTGTTTGTGGCTTATCAGTGAGTGTTTTTACTTCATTCAATTGGTGTTTATATTGAAATACTGTAAAATAATTTAATTTCATGGTTTTGGTAAAAAAGACCATTTCGATGGGGCGTTAAATCGTGGATGTTGCGTTTCAGGTAATAAATACAAGGGTCAAAATTATTGTTTGATTGGATTTTATTTCGTTGTTAAAGAATAACCACAAAATCCAAGAAACATAATCCCCCACAAAAATTAATGGATTTACAGTACATGCAATACCTGGAAAATGTTTAGTATTAATGCAACTCAAACTCACAACCTTAAGTTACTCCGTAATGTACTATTGGTACACATTTACTGGTGGCATGTACCATTTAATATTTTTAGTGTTATAATTTAATCAAATAATAAATTTAATAAAATTATATTTTAATCATGCGATCAAACTTATATGGTAATAAACTTGGTTTAAATTCTATAAACAATTTGATTGACATAAAATTCTTTGTCAATTTGTTGATCCTTGAATTTTTCCTTTTGTCAGAAAAACATTGTCAGAAAAACATCATTGTCGGAAAAACATCAGATTGTACATAAGTTAATCCCTTTGTTCTGCTCAACAAATGATTGCTAATTACATGTTTTGTTAATTTCTTGAATGTATATCTTCTTTTTTCCCTGTAATGTCTGAGTTTATTAATTGCCAATTTAAATCGTTAAATCTTCGACTCTCAGAAAAAAATTGACAATAACGAATTTAAAAAATGTCGGTCTGGAAATGAGTTCTTCTGTTATATGGATTTTCAATTGTTAAACTGTAATTTTGCTATCATGGTGAGCTTGATGTATATGTTATTATCATGCGAGATGTCTGCAGTCGAACATTGTACGATTCTCTTGTCGTTGTTGTGATGTTTAGAGTTAGACTCTAAATTTCGAAAAATACTGAAAATAACCGCCTAACAGTCGGGTTAAATTAAAATATATTGTAAATTCTGGGCTCACGGCTTCAACTAAAATATATTCTAAATTCTATGCACATGGGTTAAACTAAAATATACTCTAAATTCTGGGCATGTTCGAAATTGTCATGCATCTCATTATATTGAAGTTTGTTTTGTGAATTAAGTGTAGATAAAGAAAAGTTCATTCAGGGGGACACAGGTGGCTGGATAGTACTATAAACTAAGGAATTATTTCATGCGGTCTAAATTTTGGAGTTTGTGAATGGTAGAAATTTGTGAAATTAAGTAGCCACGAAAGTGCTCAAAACATTAATATGGACATCCGGAGAGACTTAAAAATGTGAACGTTTGTTGTCGCAAATTTACTGATGATCGACAAAACGCAAAAGTTAGTATTTGCAAAAGTAAATTGGTTTACAGTATGTTAAAATGTTGAATGAATGATGAGATAATTATATATACCTGAGTCTAGCATGCACAGTGTCAGGGTACCAAATGTTCTAACTCAAGGTAAGACAGAAACAAACACAAAAAGTACATTATATAGTGATACACTTTGAATTGTATTTGAAATTATAATGTCAGTTTTTGCATAATCTTTTTGCTTTGTCATCTTCAAGACAGGTTTAAGTTACGTACAATTCAGTATATTACAAAACATAAGTAATTGTTATGCAGAATTTGGAAGAATACTAAAATGGTGGCCACAATGATTTGCACTGTTTGGTTTATGTCTTCGAGTGTCTGATAGTTTAATTAAAGGTGAAGAAAATATCCGATGGATGGCTAGAGAATGCTTGAGCCTCCAGTCAAGTTAGAATTGGTAGGAAGTTTGATTATGACCTATTATTCAATGTAAACAGGTCAAGGTCACAGCGTTCTTTATCACAAATAATTAGTTGGCTGTCAGTTTAGTCAGAGGCATGCATGTTTCACAATGTCCAATTAGTCCAAGTCATTCTGTCCTAAGACTAGATACTTGACTGACTGGAGATGTTTATGTGGTTAGTATTATTGACCAACTTGTAAAACTGTTGCTATACATCCATCTGGACCATGATGAAAATTGGTTTACCAATTATGTTATCCACAGAAAATAAAGATGTTATTATTATCATTATAGGGGATTAAAGAGCCAGCGAGATGGCTATTGTAAATACCCATACCAATAATGTCCAAGTGCGTATCTTCGTCGAGTCTCTGAGGTACTAATGCTTTCAGAAAAAGTTATTTCCGGTCAAAGATTTCAGGCAGTTTTCCGAAGTGAAGGTCACAAACCACCAAATAGAGTTGTTCTTGAACTCAATGTAAAGTGACCTTGGTCAGCCAAAAAAAAGTCAACTTTTTGTCCATGGGGCCCTACTCTCAAAATATTTTAATCAATAGAAATAGCATCCAGCTTGAAGAAAATGAAAAAAAAGCAGGGGGTCATGTATTATATAAGAAAAATTTGGTTCGTCAAACGCGGTAGACAGATTTTCTCACATGTACGGATTTACTCACTGTCCGTTAGCCCCAACCTTACTTTCACTTTCATATTTAAGCCAGAATACAAAATTTTTCTGAATAAAACCATTTCACTACATCACATACATGCATACAAAGCATTTAACACCAATTTCATGGTTCTGATGCTAATTTGTCAAGACATACCCCCATTTCCAGTCGCTTTAAAGTTTTTTAACGGACTATTTGACTGTATCTGAATTTGGTCCGCGTAGGCATTTAGTGGTTATTTACCTTAATGGTCGTTTGAAAATAAAAAAATAGTAAATTGTAATCGGTTGCCCCCTATCATTTTCTTTTGAATTATAACCATCTTTAAAAATATTCAATAAATAAAACAAACTATTTAAAAAAAAATAAGGGAAGTACTATACTGGATACACGGCGCCAATACAAGACGTGATGTCATGACGTCATAAATAACAGGAAATGACGTCATACCAAAAGTATGCCAATAGACCAAATATGACGTTACGTTGCAATGTATAACAAATCAGTATAATTTAGGTAAAACTCCAGGTTAGGGATGTCTGCACTTATTCCAAACATAAACCACAGATACATAGCCAATCTAAAATTTTGAATAATTATTATTTCTTGTCTTAAATCTAAAGAGGAAAAGTGATCAGTTGCTGATCAATAACTAGATCTATCTTTGCATATTACTGTAAAATCATTTAATTTCGTTGGGATGAAATTTCGTTGTTTTGGTAAAAAAGACAATTTCGTTGGGACTTGAATTCGTGGATTTGCATTTCAGGTAATAAATCAAGGGTCAAAATCAATGTTCGTTGGGATTAAAGTTCGTGGTTGAGGTGAACCACGAAATCCACGAAATTAAATCCCCAACGAAAATTAATGATTTTACAGTATATAACATCTAAATTCAACTCATATTTAGTCAGTTTCTATCTGAAACATAGCTTAACAGATATCCAATGTGTATTTAATCCCTCATTTAGGCGGTGCCTTAGTTCATATTAACATAGCTGCAATAATAGAAGACATTGCAGCTCCTTACCAAATATTTCCCAACCTAGAGGAGAGTTTGTTTGTTGGTATGAAACAACAAATAAAAGTCATATCAGAATTTTATGGATACTGGTAAATTCTAGCAGAATCAAGGACTAAGCAACAAGGTCACAATGCAAACATGGTAATTAAGGCAGTGAAACATGATGGTATGCCATGGAATGGTTATTGGTGAAAAACTGGTTTGTTTAGAGTTTCTTTTCAGAATATCTTTTGTTATTTGTCTGTCATTTGACGTTATTGCAGTGCTCATGTGTTGCCAAATTCCTACCCTGCTCTTTGATGCTCTAAGTGTTTATAATATCAACATATGAAGATGGCCTCTTGTGGTATTATGTTTTTGCAGGAACCATCAAGTTTCAGCTAGCAGAGTTATGGACCTTGTTTGAATATCCAATTTATGCGGAATTTCCATGTTTCTTTTTTGGTACTATATTAATATTTACTTAATAACATGTAAATGTTGTGAAAATATTGTTTTTGTTATTTTGTTGATAGACTTAGCTCTGTTTAAATGACATGTTTGGATTGGTTCTGTTCTATTGGTTCTCATTCATACCGGTTATGTGTTATATTCAGATCTATTCACTTAGTTAACTGGTTGCTTTTTGTGTCAAAATTACCTTCGGAAATTTTACAATCAAGTGAGATTTTTCAATTTTTGATGTCTATCTCTTTATGTAATTGGTTTTCATATCGTGGAATAATCGATCCCGATTGGTCGTTAAATGTATAATTAGACAACATTTATGCTAATTAGTAAGATTATTGTGATTATAACCACTTTGCTATTGGTACCTACGTTTGATCTTGGCCGATTATGCCGATAGTCAAAGGGTCACTATTTTGGCAAAATTAGGAAAATAATTGAAAATTTTGTGAATAGTTGACCTTGGTTAATTGTATATGGGAGATAAATATCTTTGTCTGAATGAAATGATGAGGCAATATTATCTGGTCAACAACAAAATGACAGCTGTATTTATCTACTTTTCATCTGCTCTAATCAGGTGGAATGGCGTGTGAAAGTCATTTAAATGTCTCCCAAGATGACAGTTCCAATGTGCTGCCGTTTACAGTCTTTAAATGTATGCCTCTCATGAGACTTGAGTTTGTAGTCTTATATGTGTGCCTTTCATGAGACTTGAGTTTGTAGTCTTAAAGTATGCCATTCATGAGACTTTTGTTTGTAGTCTTAAATGTATGCCTTCCATGAGACTTTAGTTTGCAATAAGCTTATGTATACTCTCAAGAGTCAAGGTAGTGTTTGCTTTATTCAGTAGGGTACAAGTAACATGTTTTTACTCTGTGTCCAGCAATAAGCATGCTCTGTGTCCAGCAATAAGCATGCTCTTTGTCCACGTTTAGTTTCCAAAGGTAATTTAATGTTTGCCTACTACTTTAGTGGTTGCTTGCTGCTGATTGGTGTAGGTGATTCAAGCTTGCTGCTGATTGGTTCAGGTGATTCAAGCTTGCTGCTGATTGGTTCAGGTGATTCAAGCTGCCTGCTGATTGGTTCAGGTGATTCAAGCTGCCTGCTAATTGGTTCAGGTGATTCAAGCTGCCTGCTGATTGGTTCAGGTGATTCAAGCTTGCTGCTGATTGGTTCAGGTGATTTAATCTTGCTGCTGATTGGTTCATGTGATTCAAGCTTGTTGCTGATTGGTTCAGGTGATTCAAGCTTGTTGCTGATTGGTTCATGTGATTCAAGCTTGTTGCTGATTGGTTCAGGTGATTCAAGCTTGCAGCTGATTGGTTCATGTGATTCAAGCTTGTTGCTGATTGGTTCAGGTGATTCAAGCTTGCTGCTGATTGGTTCAGGTGATTCAATCTTGCTGCTGATTGGTTCAGGTGATTCAAAGTAGCCTATCATGTACAAGATTTGGTGCTACAAGTTTACAGTTAACTAATAGTCATGGGTTTTGTTTTTTTCCTTCAAAGTGTTTCATGCCTGGCATATCTGTTTAGGCTCTGAGGTTTAGTGGTCATACCATCAGGCTTGGCAGCAGGAGTCAGTTTGATCCTCGACTGCCACTTGTAACTACAGTTGTTGAAAATGGTACTCTCTCCGGTATTTCTCTAATGTTTGAAACATTGGTTGTAATGACTATTCCTCTGTAGCTCAGTGGTTAGCGTGCTTGCTGCCTAATCCCGCAAACCATGTTCAAATCCTTGAAGAGGCATATTCGCACTCATGTGCCTGCCATATTTCAGCAGAATGCTGATTGGCAAATAAAGGCTTTGCTTGGCTTATAAGATGTTATTTGATTTATTGGCTGGCACAATATGGGGATGATGTGACTGGGTGGTCGCCCAGCATAATGATTGAAATCAGGCATGGGTAACTTTTAATAATTAACCCCAAATGATAAATAAAATTATGTCACATGAGTAGATGTTTAACTATGATGTGTATTTGAGAAAGAAATAATTCATAATTTCGGATGTAGTGCAGAGGTAAAACTTCAAAAAATCAGATTACAGTTCATTTGCATGTTGAGTGTTTTCTAACATTGGTTCAGTGTCACTTAATATTTGTTTATGTACAGTTATAAGTTTCCTAATCTGATGTCTCTCATCTTTCATAATCTGATCTTTGACATCAGTCCACAAATAGACAAATATTTATACCATCATCAGCAAAAGTCAAATGTTACATAATAACTTGCAGCATAGTTGCAGATGACAAATATTCACCATCAACAGCAGACGGCAAATATTTACCTTCATCATCAGCAGACGGCAAATATTCACCACCATCAGCAGCCAACGGCAAATATTTGTCATTATTAGCAGACGACAAATATTCATCATCAACAGCAGACGGCAAATATTCATCATCAGCAGCAGACGGCAAATATTCAACATCAGCAGCAGACAGCAAATATTCATCATCAAGAGCAGACAGCAAATATTCAACATCAGCAGCAGACAGCACATTATCAGCAGATGGCAAATATTCATCATCAACAGCAGACAGCAAATATTCATCATCATCAGCAGAAGGCAAATATTCATCAGCAGCAGATGGCAAATATTTGTCATTATTTACAGACGGCAAAGATCTGCAAGTTGTTTGACTAGTTGTAGTAACAACGACTTTGACTCAGCACTTTATATATGACATCTAATGTATTCAAGTTTAATCCTGCTGAAATTGACAGTTTTCAGTAAAGAAAGGATTGCATGGTCTTTACCACTCTCAGCTGATTGGTAAATGTTTGAAAATAAGTTTTGTAAACATTTAAGGTCAGTGGCTTATCGTAATGTAAATAATGACTTAAACAGAATCTTTCATTATGTCTATTATTCAGTGGTCAATGATTTCCTGATCTGGACACTTAACTTGTCACTTGTTCACACCGGTAACAATGGATGGACGGACATAACCTTATGGTCAAAGTGAATTGTCCTAGTTGAGCGCTATGTCCATCTTCAACAATACGTGGAGATAGGGATTTTGATGTTGGGGGCCGGTCAAGTATGTATTTATAGTAGAATGTATAATACAGTGGTTACAGGTCATTTTATCATCCAGCCATGTATTTACCTTAAATGACCTGTTGAACTTGTACCCAACAAAAGACTGTCTCTCCCATCTATGTTAGAAAATAGCTTTTCAAGTTAAAATATATAACTAGACTACAATTTGTCATTGAAATAGTGTTGGGATTACACATGTCACAGTCTAGGTCTTACGATCTTACTTCAATGATGCAAATAGAGCAAGGGAAGGTAGCACCGACAGCACAATAGAGCAGAGCACAAAATGTGCTATAAAGAACACTCCGAAAGTAGTAGCCAAGCAACAAAGATGGCCACAAGGACAGCCATAGAAACAAAGATGGCTACAAGGACAGCCACAGACGCAAAGATGGCCACAAGGACAGCCACAGATACAAAGATGGCCACAAGGTCAGCCACAGAAACCAAGATGGCCACAAGGAAAGACACAGAAACAAAGATGGCCACAAGGTCAGCAACAGAAACAAAGATGGCCACAAGGACAGCAACTGAAATAAAGATGGCCACAAGGACAGCCACAGAATCAAAGATGGCCACAAGGACAGTCAGAGAATCAAAGATGGCCACAAGGACAGTCAGAGAAACAAAGATGGCCACAAGGACAGTCAGAGAAACAAAGATGGCCACAAGGACAGTCACAGAAATAAAGATGGCCACAAGGACAGCCACAGAAACAAAAATGGCCACAAGGACAGTCACAGAAACAAAGATGGTCACAAGGACACCCACAGAAACAAAGATGACTGCAAGGATAGCTACAGCCACAAAGATGGCCACAAGGACAGCCACAGAAAAAAGATGCCCACAAGGACAGCCACATAAACAAATATGGCCACAAGGACAGTCAAGCAACAAAAATGACCACAAGGACAGTCAAGCAACAAAGTTTGCCACAAGGACAGTCAAGCAACAAAGTTTGCCACAAGGACAGCCAAGCAACAAAGTTTTCCACAAGGACAGCCAAGCAACAAAATGACCACAAGGACAGCCAAGCAACAAAGTTTGCCACAAGGACAGCCAAACAACAAAGAAGGTCAAAAGGACAGCATCAGAAACAAAACCGGACATCTTCTATGACATGATAACCGCAGTTCCAACAGCAAATGCCCTCCTAATGTGGCTGTATTATCAATGACAATATTAATGTATTAAGAATTATCATTTAATGTTTGAATGCTTCTTATTTATCTCCAGCGTTGATACAAAGTTCAGAACTATATTTTTTTAAATGTTTACAGTAATAATATTAATGAATATGCATGAATGAATATATAATACAATTTGATTTAAGGACGACGTTTGTAAAATTATCCTCCTTATTTTGCGTTCTGATGAGCTAGGATCAGCTTCTTTACAATAAAGTCTCTGACAATTAGCATTCGTAATATTTATTAGAAATTTCCTATGTACCATGTAATACATATTAAATGCGTTCTTTTTTGCCTAGGCTACATTCAAAGTACAATTTTATATTGTTTCTACATGCATTGAGATACTATACAGCAAATTATAAAAAAAATACTTTAACTTCAAAATGTCAAGGTTTGTCAGTTTGCATTAAATTTTTACTATCTCGATCACCTGGATATACAAACATAACATTGATGCCTCCGTAGCTCACTTGTTAGTGTGCTTGCCATCTAATCCGGCGAAGGGGGGCACATATATTATATACCTGCCATAGTTCAGTGGAAATAAAGCAAATAGAGGCTATGCTCAGCATTATTTAAAAAAAAGAAAAAAAAGATGCACCAGACTGTTTGGATATATTTACCTATATTATGGTCAAGATGACGTGGTCAGTGGTCAGAATGACGTATGTGTATAGCCTTGATACTGTACATGTTGTAGTGAATGAACTTTGTTTAAAAACCACTTTGAATCTGACAATGCTAGACAGTACTGTATGTGGTCTAAAAGTATATTTTTGTATTTTAAATAAGATTATATATCATTGAAGTTGGAGGGCATTATTAGTATTATTAGTCTTGAATTGGGAAAATAGGATAAAAACCAATGACCACGCATTTACAACTATTAATAATAAGTCAAATCTCTCAATTGAATGTGAACATCTTGATGCTGCTTCAGTTTCGTAATGTCTATGAATTCATAAACCTTTAATACATGTACCACAAGACTGTGTTCAATTGTTAGCAAACCAATGAGTTTATTCTATCATCAATGCCTGTTGGATCTTCAGAAAATACGAATAAAATTGACAATTTCCTTTCTATATAAACCTGAATCTCTCAGAAAGATTTTTATTTGTCTATAACTGTTTAGCACCTGTATAGGAGAACACTTAGGGTCTGTAACAACACTGATACTACATGAACAGCTTCGGCCCTTCAACGTTTTTTATCTCTCAGTAAGAAACTTGTTGAATATATATTGGGCTGGTGAGTAATAAGATTTTGTGTTGTGAAAAGGTGATGCTCTTCCATGATAGGCCGATAATTAGTTAGCATTCCCAGTTGGTTTATATGATTGACAGTTACACTGCATAGTGTAGGGATATTATATTTCATAGTAGGAGGAGCTTATCTACCCAGTGGGTGGAGTCTAACAGGTGTAGGTGTGGCTTAGTCAAGTTGACTCCGCCTACAAACAGTGAATTCTACTGGATGGTCAACCAGTAATGATTCTTTATTGGAAATCTATTAATATTAATGGTGGAGTGATTATACTGCTATCCTTAGTGTTTATCAGAATCGGTTACTTGTTCTGTATGTTGCAGAGTTTTCAAAAAATATTCGTGGATTTGATGTTTCATAATATTTGAGCTGACTATCCGACAGTTTGTGTTTTGGATTTGTTGATATTTTTGGAAGTTGGAGTATAAATACTAAGTGAGGCTTTGAGTTACTGAAATATAGCAGGACTATTTGAGAAATAAATGTAAGTTTTATTAGTTTTTATTGTGTTTTTATTATTGTTTACATTATTATCATGTACCATACTTTAAATTGCGGGTTTATTTCAGTTGATAGAGTCTTTGAAGTCCAATTAATTAACCAATTTACACCTTGTACATGCAAATTAAATGGCATTAACATTTATTGTTAATCTTCCATGGCGTTACACTGGTACCGCAGGACAGGACTCCCCTTCCTGGGTAATATAAAGGTATGCGAGTCTTCTACGAACCATAAGTAAAGTTTGCAGTATTTATAGGATTTTGAGAAATTTGAAATGTTGAAATTAAAGAAAAGTTGAAGCCATGTCTTATCATATGTTCTGTTCTGTTATTATAGATAGTACATATGTATGAACACTTATACAAACAACAGGTTGTAAGATATGTATAACACATATACTACTCGAGTGTTACATTCTAAGTATCAGGTTTAATCCTCCCGATCAGATTATGTTCCGAATCCACGGACAAGATTTCATTTCTTGGGAAATTTAATACCCATATCTCTCGTATTCTTCCTCATATCACTACACAGTACACACACACACTGCATAATATGCGCACATGCTGTACATAGTATATGAAATTAATTAACTCAATTTATTTTTTTTCATTTTATTGAAATAAGATTATGTTTTTCAAAATGTGAAGATTAGCGATACATCTGATACATGTTTAAGAGGCAGAATGTTTTGGGAAGTCTAAGTCAACATTGGGCTTTGTCGACATGATCTGACTTTTAACATAGAATGAAAAATGATTTTACCCTTTGTAATAAAATCAAACGATTAAAACTTTATTTAATTATGGTATCTGTTACTGAGTGTAGTTGTATTGAAAAGAAATCGGGTATTAATAACGGGTGCTATTTTTACTATGTAAATATTGCCAGTCAATGTGTGACGCTTTCTACTCAACGTCCCAAATCGTGTCAAACTTTTCTATATTTAAACTTTTATGTTTACTTTTCTCGTGTTTTGTGAACAATTATAGCATAATCTTTTATTTTTAAGTTCATTATTGTCATATAATAATTATGTGTAGTATCTGAAATATTTTTTAAAAACTCTTTTAATAAAATTTAGATTTAAATTTTAATTCAAATTAAAAATAGTTCATGTTTTTATTACTATTTATTTTTTTCATTCATACATATTTTACCTTGCGAATTATATGTCGGTTATTTGTTTTTATGTCAAACGACCTTAATTAATTTATTGTATTTAATAGAAAATAAATACAAGAACTTAATTCTATAATCATAAAAAAGTCAAACAATTAAATACAAACTTGACAGGTTGAAATAGAAGGATTATACTCATTAATTTATAATAAATTTTTTTATTTTATTTATTTTAATGAAGTTGTATTTTTATGACAAATTCACAGCTTATATTAAGTTGTCTAATATTTAAGTAGAACAATGGCTCACCTTATTTCTGGAGCTGAGTAATTGAGAGTATACATTTATATGGTGATCACCTTGTGAGAAATAATTGCCTAAGTCTGTAGTGGTTTTTTTATCGAAGACTCTATGATTATTCACCACAAATATTCTTTGCTTTATTACAACGTAAAAGACAGAGCCGTTTTCTTCATGAGATAACCTTTGCGTGGACCTGTGTGTTTTGTGTGTGGTGTCTGTACGGTTTCTGTGATATGTGTATATGCAATACATGTATGCATAGCGTCATAGCGTCACTGACACCTACGCTGTATTAGAAAGTCTAAATAATGCCTGAATTTCCAATGTACAAATTCTGCAATAATGTTTTGTCTTATGCTTTGACCTTAATATCAATTGTGTGCTTATAAGTTATAAAGATATGTTTTGGTGTTTGTTGAATTAATAAAAGATATGTTTTGGTGTTTGTTTAATTAATAATTTTCGAGTTTCAGTTTATTGGTATATGAACATAACTTATACTAAAGCTTGCCTTCCCCTTATTTCTGAAGTTGATATGAAATGAAATGGCCAAAGGCTTAATATTTTGTCTAATAAACTCAGATCCAGAATATTTTATCTCACATTTAATTGTCAATCACATAGACCCTGCATTGACAATAAATAAAATCCATAAAATATCTATATAAAACTGATATAAGGCTTTATTTTCGAGCAGCCACGTCATTGCACTAGTCTAAGATTTTATTTCCTCGCCACAAACCTTGAAATCAGACGATATATATACCCATCAGAATCGTTAAGTCATCATTTAACATTTCAATATCCTCAGAAACTAATATCAAAGTCTGTCCAGGCTTGCTACTTTGTTAAATTGTTTTCCGTTAAGTCGTTCTCTCTTTTTCGGAACAATTGAAATTTTAGTGAATGAAATTTTCTTCTGCAATTTCTGGTTTTATGTGAATATTTAAAACTAATATAAAACTAATATATTTTATTTTAGTATATTTTAATAAATTGTCAGAATCCGTGATGGCAACGGTTATCTCGTCAGTGTAATTATGAGCTTTATAATGAGCTCATTATGAGCTGAAAATAGAAATATGAATAATTATATATATTTTCTTAATTGGAATCCGAAATACTAATTGGCAAACAGGTGTGTAACGATTTAAGACTAAAACAATTAAGGTGATTATAGAACCACAAGATGTGAGGGTGTGTTTGTAAATATTCAAGGTAAAGATTGTGTGTATGATTATATCTCTGTGTCATCAATAGATCAGATCCGACAATCGTTTTCATGACAATAATAGGGTTACCGACCATGTACCGAAAGTATTTAAGTTTGATTGGCTGACCGAAACAGTCGTACACGACTGAAATAATTGTACACAGCTTTTTAACAATGTGTCGCTGTGAAGCTTAATAAACATGGACAAAAAATAATGTTAAGACAGAAATAAAACGCTTGTATGAATGTTAATTGTTGTAGTGTGGCGTGTACACATATGTTATATACCAGACATTTTTGGGTGGGGGGCTTGAAGGTGATATCACACAGTTAGGTTTGAAGTGTTGGTGGTAATTGTTTTACAGGAATAAAGTTATTAAGTTGGTACAAATATTGGGCATTCAGATCTCTTTTACTGATGAAAACCCAGTGTTTCCTCTCATGGTAATTAATGTCATAGACAACAATGAACATTCAGAATTGAAATTTTCTTAATTTTATGCCATAAATTTTCAATCAATTAATTTTCAATTAAGCTCTGAATTGAAAATTGATGAACATTTTTGCTTCAGATTTGAATTTTGACATGAAATCACAAGTAAAGGAATTTTCCCCTAGGCACATTTTGTTTATTAATTGTTTACATAATCACAAAGCATTGATGCATTTGTTGATTCAAGGTAATGATTGAACAAGAAGCAACATGTATGTTATATGCTTATCTAAATATCAGCTTGTTTGAAAGGCTGTCAACAATTGGGTGAACAAAAATATTGAGCTGTCAATCACAATACAGATTCCCAATTTTCTCAATTATAGTAGCAAATAGACTAGAAAATGATGGACGTCTGACAAGGCAATCCAATTGACCAAAATAGACACTTTAGTCCTACACATAAATGCTCAAATGAATACGGAAGATTTACCCAGAAAAAAATATTCAAATTAACGAAACTATGATTTTTTTTTAACAATTATGCAGGCCTTCCAAGTCTTGTATAGTTTTGTCCACAGGATAAATGGCTGAAGCATCTATTTTGGAGAATCAGTATTTATTTGCGCTTGCCCATACTAATTCTGTATTCCAAGAACATTTCAAGAATATTGTGGTATTAAAGATTCATGTTTCATTTTATTATTTTTTAAACGGATACTTGAGCTCCCGTTATGGAAATGGACGGAAACATTTCATGTGACCCTTTCTACCTGAGAACAGTGCATGTATATTTCATGAACTGTTAAATAATGACCATTTTGCAGGAGAACCACTGAGTCACAGGTCTGTGAAATTAGTGCTAGGCCATGGCCTATATTTTTATCGGTAAGTGACCTAGGAAATTTTTCAAAGACCTTTGAGCTGAGTGACTGCCAACATTTCGCTGGCTTAGAATGAGAACGTTGTAAGTACAAAATAAATATTTTGAGAAAACAAGACAAAAATATCTGACATTTACTCTTTACTTATGAAAAAATATGCTTTTACATCTTCATTTTGGTCAACATGACAAATTCCGATTTTCATAAAATTACGCTCATAAGAAGCACCTCAAATATATGCATCAGTCTTATAAGTTGTAAGTAGTAGTTACGACCTTCTCATTCTAAGCCAGCGATATACAGTCTGTCCCTAGTCCCGTGTTCCATGGTTCCATTGCTTTCCATGGGTTAGATGTTATATATCCACTCCATGTTGTCAGTACTGACTGTGTGGCACCGGCAATCTGATATCCTTATAATATATACCAAACAAAACATCACTCATACAAACCACTACCTCCCATTGTTCTGTTTGCTTGCAAAATATTAAAATGTTCCAATATTTAAAAATTATCGTTTGATGTTTGTTTGTATTTCGATTGCCTGGATGAAAAAAGGGAATTTTTAAGCGGAAATATCTTTGCTTTTTGTTTGATTGAATTTGTCATATTTTCAAGGGAAAGTTATTTTTACTCTGTAATTCATTGATTACCTAATCTGTTGAAGCTCTGATATAATATGACTTCAAATTTTCACTCTATCATTTGTTTAAAGTAGTTTCAACAGTCAAATTTAACCTTGTCTCAATATTTTGGAATTGCACTAAAATGTGTCTTTTCTAAATTATTATTCGAAAAAAGTTAGCCTTTGTTAAAGTGATATCCAACATAAAACTTCTCTCTTTGGTCACATTGGTTTTATTATTGTTTTAAAATAACTTAAATTATGTTTTGTCAGCTTTAAAAGAGTATTGTTATAAATTTGATTTAAATGTATGTAAACAAAATCTGGCCGACTGTTTTAGACATACAACTTTTAAAGCTTTATGATTGGAACTTTCGGTAATTTATACTTTCAGTCGTGTCACTTTAATGACTTTTACAATGGGACTGCAGACACAACATTTCAATGATGTCATCAAACCTAAACATAGTATTTTTCTTAAATTATACTAATTTTCTATGATAAAAAAGTTTCACCAATGAGAATTAAATAATTTGTAAAATTCAAATTGTGTAATTTTCATTTTTTTTGCATTTAAAAATAACATCAATTCAGCAATATGACACTTTAAAGCTTAAATTCATACTCTTAATTTAAGTCATCATTTTTTTCTCAGGACTACTAATGTATTGTGTTCACCGAACAGTTTTCACTTTCCTGCCGACAAGAAATGTCTGTTAGTGTCGTGTGATATTGTATAAGAGATAATATGGTATGATAACATCTCATTTATGATACTCGTCTCTATATAATAACCTTATTTGTCAACACTTCCTTAAGTTGTCATTTTCTTCGTTAACTAAGAAATTAAAGAAGCCGTGTCATTGAAGTCAGGGAAATCGAGGATATCAGGGAATTATTTCTCGTACAATGAAGTATGGAAGGTTTAAGTGTGACAAAATTTCTCAAGACTGTTAACTGATACCCAGTGTTCCCATGTATATGTTGTTGGTATTTTTCGTTTTTTTCGTCAGTTTGAAATCTCAGTTTCTGTAGAATGCATCAGGTTGCTAGGTGATTGCGGTTCTGTTCTGGTGAAACCATTCTTGTCATACTTGCATTCCTCACTTCATGTTAAAATAAATTATTTTCCAAATTCTTCCACATTCCATGCATGATAAATATTCACCTTTCTTTGCTTTGCAAGATTTATAGCATCTAAAGCTAGCCCCATTATTTGTATCACAATGTCAGAAGCTTTATGACAGGGTTTGACACTCACTATTTTTGGTCTCTAGTCCTACAATAAAGAAGCGTTAAATTTATAAAGAAAACAGTCACTGGTCATTCATGATTTCACTGGTCCTTCAAGATGTCCACTAGCCCTGGGGTCCAGTGTTGGTGTCGAGCCAGTGTATGGCACAACTTGAGAACCTTAAGAACACCTGATCATGCACCCTTGTCATAAATACTTGAGTAACGAGGGCTTAGTATAGACATGACTAACTATTTTAGAAAAGAAATGTGTAAATGAGTAGACAAAACAGCTACTGGTTCTTCAAGACTTTCACTGGTCCTTCGTGATTTTGTCTTGCAGAGTATTAGTGTTAAGCCCTGGTGACAGTTTGAGGAAGAAGAATTAACTTTGAGATTATGTGTTTTTAATATGGTTTTCCATTCCTGCCTATGCTTGTGTTATGTTCAATGTTCTGACTCTGAAGATCATTTAAAAACAAATAACAAAAATCCCCGAGTTTTGTGTATGAATGAGAGATGTAAAATCTTACACACCATGACGACCAACCGCTACACTGCATCTTCGAGATCTTGTCTCGTTAAAAAACCAAGGACCCTTATCATAACACGATGATTGTCACTTGTAGTACCCATCAGGAGTAAAGGGCCGTTTAAGGGCTTCGGCCATTCATATAAAGATCAATGACAAAATACGCTGTTAACCATAATGGTGAACACTTGAAAAAAGCCATTTATATCGGCTTAGCATTTACAATGATTATGTCTCACTCAAACAAGTACCTTGTTTATATTCAATCAAAGATGGATTCCCCCTCATACAAGATCGGGAGAGAAAAAAAGAAGAAAAAAACAGGGATTGATATATTACTTTTTTAGATATTTAGAAAGAAGAGCTGTAAGATTTGTATTCAATTGGTGTGCTGGTACTCAAATGATCAAAAGTACACTGTCAAAATCCTTTGATTTATTTTAAATTTTGAAATCAGAATTTTTTAAACCGCAGAGTTTTAAGCTGTTGATTTTCAAAGCTGATTTTTTCGTTTTTCCATTCATCAAATTTCCAGTTATAATTTAACAAGGTATTATTCATCACACATTCATTTGTAAAACCACATTTTTCTGTGAAAATGAAATATCTGAATGAAAATAGTTTATTAATTACATCCGTAACTGTCTTCAATATATCACATAGGAAAAAATCAAGAAATGACTAAGACTTAGCTTCCCAATTAAAATCTAATTAAAACTGCCTAAAATACATATAAATGTGAATTTTGTGTGGAATTATTGTAGTTTTGTTTTATGATTTGTTATGATTCGGGTTACGGCCAGCCCGACTGAATCATATTACCCTACTGGTTTACATATAAAATATGGGTTCTTTTATCCTTCTTCTATCATTTTATCCTTTCGTCTGTTAATTTGTTGCACTATTATATACATGTGTGAAATTGTCCACATCTGTTTTCTGTAAACGCAGTTACTCATTCATTGAACACTTATTTATTACAAAATTGTATGTACAATTACCTTAAAATTGCCAGTTAATCATAATGTTAATGAATACTCAAGCAAAGACCTAAATTACATCTTTGACTCAAGATGTATCTGAATTGGTATTTTGTAAAAAAAATTATATCAAATATTGTATACTGTGTATTTCATATATATGACTTGGAATGTATTGCAATTACAAACATGCACTTTTTTAACAGTTTAATTTTAATGGTAGTTTTATCTAAATAAAAGCTAAAATTAATCAATTAATAAGAGTCAAAATAAGGGTTAAAACGAAATGAGTTTAATTGGAGATACATTAAGATAAAATATACCAATTTCATATTCAAACTTAATTAATAAAGGATCGTTACACATAGTCCCTTTTTACATTCAGCCCTAATTGATTAAGAGTGCCCTAATTGATTAAGGGTTGGCTAAGAAAATGCAGAAATAGTACAGTTATATTGATGCATTATGAAGGTAAATGATCGTAACTGATGATAATTAGGTTGTTTTGGCAGGTGTCTAGGTTAGGTGAGCTAGATCATGGTCGGTGATATAGAGTTGACATGTTAGGCATGGCTTATCAGTATACATCTTGATGAGTTAATACTGTCAATGTTACATAGGCTTATCCATCTGCATATCTCAACTGTGAGGCAAACTGATGTAATATCAACAGATAATCCTTTATTATGAGAAAAGGGATAAAAATATAAACAATGTTATTTTGTTCAGAGGTGAAAAAAATGTGCAACGCAATCATGCAATCACGATTGTAGTAAGTCGGTGATGAGCGCTGTATACTGAAAACTTGCCTTCATGATGTAACACATGTGCCTGGTAATAATATGCCACTGGGCTGTATATTACAAAAATACATTGTATAGCATTAAAATGTTTCGATCTTTAATATTTTGAGTCAGATTTGCTAAAATTTGCGAAAACAATGATAATATAAATTCTCTCTTTGTAGTGGTAAAAAAAATTTCTTGCAAATGTTCAAAACTAAAAAAAATGTCAATTAAATAAAAAAAACATCAAAATAATTTGCATGACAATGTAAATTAAGTAATTACATAGTTTGTGTTATAATAATAACCATGGAAATTACTATTTCTAGACTTAATTCTTCTATTCAGTTCTGATAATTGATTAATGAATTAAATTTCCATATTTAATAATAATGCGCAAATAATTTTCGTCACATAGTGTAGTTCATTATTATTGTGGTGCTGTTGGTATAAACTATATGTGTACGTATTATAGGAATATACACGTATTCTCACTGCAGGAGTCACGTTACCTGTTATTATCATATGTGTTGATCTTACCTTTAATTTAGTATAATTATCTAATTATCATTGTAATGCTAAAATTATTAATCAATATAACAGCTGAACCTCCGAGTGATAATTTGTCACCTAAAATATATACAGCTGCTGCCAATACAGACTGTAGGGTCAATATATCAATGGCTTAGAACCAGAAAGTCGTAACTCCTACTTACGAACTTATAAGACTAATACATATTTGAAATCTGCTTCACAAGGCGCTTCTTATGAGCCTATTTTCATGAAAATCTGAAATTGTCATGTTGACCAAAATGAAGTTTTAAAAACGTGTTTTCCTGTAGGTAAAGAGTAAATTACAGAGAGTTTTCTCTTGTTTTCTCAATATATCAATTTAGTAGTTACGACCTTCTTGTTCTAAGCCAGCGATATAACGGTATATATCTGACCGTTCTGGTCATTAGCTCCGAGTATTAGTGCCACTAAATGGCTGCTTCAAGTGTGGTCAACGTCACTTACCGTACCAGTGCAGTTGACCAAAAAAATCAGTGTCTGCTTGGGTTTGGTGGTTGATTTTAAAAAAGGTAATGTTATTATGAAATATCGGACTTGGACGACCACAAAAATATTCTCATACAAATAAGTCCACCTGAGACATACAATATACCCATCAATGATTTCCCTTTGAAATAAAGGGTTGCCCCTTATAGCATGCCCAATGCTTCCCTTTTGTCACGAAAGGATTGTCCTTGCATTCTTAAAAATCTGAAAATAAAACAAACTGTACTTTTATATTATAAATATAACCACAGATTATCAAACAATATTTCATACATTAACTTTGGTCTAGAATCTTTGCCCTCCAGCGAGTGTTTACATTTCTACTGTGCCATGTTGATTTTCAACATATGGTCTTTTGTCATACTTCTTTACCTTATATGCTTGCTTCAAATGGTTGTGCTAAAAACGTAGAAACCATTGTGTACTCACGAGCTGAGTATTTGTCTTAAAGTTATGTAAATATTGACTCGAGTGACATCACACTTGCAACTGGTTTGTTTACCATGTGTGTTCGGGTTTTTAAGGGTCCCGCAACTCTGGTGTTTATATTCTCACTCTAAGTGCCTTTTTGACTGAGTTTTCTACCAAAATGCCTTGGGATTATAATCAAGTTTCTGTGAGATTTTGTTAGTGTTTCGATGTGTCAATATTGTGACATTTATACAGTTAACAGAGTGGTATGGTTTGTGTTAGTTTCTTCCCCAACAACAAGTGGTCTGATTTTTGCTATAAAGCAGGTACATGAGTCTGGTATACACCATGTGATGTGGGGTATAAACCATTATAATCTGCTGGTTCATTTATCATTTAAAAAAGTGTTGTTGTCTGCATATTGAAATAGATTTAAACATCTGTTTAATATATATGTGTATTGAATTGTATAGTATGACTTCATGGTAATTTAATATCTTGTTTTTCTGTGTCTATCTTGAAAGCCTGATTTTTGCAGCTTCATTTAAGTGTCCACATCAACTGCATATGTTTGTGCATACAGCAAGGTATCAGTTTCGGAAATACAACTTTTTAAATTTTGTATATAGTTCAATCCAATACATAAGTAAGGGTAAATAAGCGTGTGGAACTTGTGATTAATAAAAACAAATGTTGTCTGTAACAGTTCGGACAGCAACAGTATGAGTGGTTATTGAGAGTAAATTGAAGATAAGGAAAGGTTTTCAATGTTGTGATACATTCTCCTAGACTCCATCGTGTTTGTTAAGGTTATTATATTTTGCTGCATTCCTTTAGTTTCAAACCCTGAGTGAAATATTGCTATCAAATTTGAATAAGTAAATCTTAAAGGTTCATTTATCCAACAGGGTTAATGCAATCAGGAGCATGTACTTTGGTCCTGTGCTGCTGTTGTCTTGGAGTCTCCAGCAATGGTACTCAAAGAGGAGCATGTGTAAAAGTGCTCCTGTGACGCACTACGGTGGTCAATTGCAGTTTTAATTCTCAAATTTTAAATGATACAAGTACATATGATTTATTTATATATATTACAAAACTGTGACTATTTGAATCTTATTGAATTACCCTGGTTTTTAATGAGGCTGATCAACCTAATTTTCATGGTTATTATCTATGCTAAACATGATATAATCAATGTATGATGCATATATTAGCACGCTAATTGGTCATGATTAGTCATGATTTGGATAAATTAGCGCACCTTGATAATCAATGTTATAACACTGCTGGTGTTCGGGTGGTTCCCTGTGATGAATTATGGCAGGTTTCTCCTTTTGATAATTACCTGTTTGTTGATCTTCTGTTGTTCTCAGTGTAATTATTGGTTTAAAGCTTACAGACAATGCTTATCATCCTGTGCTCTGATTAACTTTGGGATTTCATAAAATTAGTGTTATTATTATTCCATAAATAATTAGATTTTGTAAATTACCATGTTTCATGGTAAATTGTATGGAATAACAATATATTCAAGGTAATGTTCTTTCAATTGTATTTAATTTCTCTTTTGGGGTTTCTTTTGGTGGTTTTATAATTCTGTACATAATTACATTTGGTGAATTTTCCATGTTTTTTTATAAATTTCATGGAACTTAAATAAAAGAAATATTTATTCTAATTTATTTAATTTTCACCAAATTCTGCTTTGGAAGAATATAATGAAATTGTTCAGTTTCTTATGGTAGTTCAGCAGAAAGCCAACATTGAGGATAAAAATTTCCCTATACTAATGCAGTTCTGCTAGGTGGACCAGTGGCACCATTTCCTGCTAGTTCTGTGTAATCAGTCTGGTGGCCCCTTGAGACCCCTTCCATGCTGGGGACCCCTATTTCTGGTAAATCATTCAGGATATTAAAGCAGTGGTACCAACCAAGTATATCAACTGATAAAAACAACAGAACAGTATGTGAACTATGTATTGTATTATTACAAAAATGTGTTGAACACAACTTGGACATTCTGAACTGAAGGAAAATCACATTAGTTATACATTACCAGCAAATTACTGGGATTCCGAACTACTTACAATCGGGTCCTGTTTTCACAGACCATGAAAACTTGTACATTAAACCAGCCTGCTTTTGTACTTTGAAGTTTTCCTCATTCATGTTTAGTTTTCTTCGGTTGGTTCGGAGCGATAATGGTGTAACTCGTTGATAGTTGTTTCGTAATTTACGTCACTTTTGTCTTGATGGTGATTCTGGGTAATTTCTTAGATCAGTGTTGGATGGCGAGGGTGATGGTTGTGTCAGGATATATAAATAGAAAGATATGGTGGTATATAGCATTTTACATACTGATTGATGGTGAGATTTGTGGGCATTGTTAGCCAAATATTGCTGATGGTTCGACCTGATAGATGCAGGCAAATATTCAATGGGTCTTATACTATGTTGATTAACATCATATGCAGTGTCCTTGCGGCTCTTAGCAACAGTAGAACATCGGAATGATTCCCTCAAAGTTCTTGCTGACACATTCATTGGGAATATGAGAAATATTTCTTCTCTGTTGTTTTTTTTCTTTCGTCAAAAAATGGAGGAGACCGAGAAATTGGGGGATTTCTTGTGAAAGATTGTGAATATAAAACATGTAGTGCCTGAACACAGCTGGAGATTTCAACATATGCTTTCTTAGTGATTTGGAGATAATCTCGGCATTGCTTGTTGACACTTTTAAGATATACATAAGCTTTTTGTGTTGTGTTTCCGTGGATATATTTATTCTGAGTCTGTGTTTTTCTCATGGATTTCTCGGATATACATGTACCAGTCATATATGCTTGATTTAACCAGGCTTATTATTCGGATGAATTTCTGTGAAAACATTTTCTTCTTTCAAAGGAGTTATGAATGTGCCTTTCTTGCAATGGATTAGCAGAGCGAGGACTAGGACTAGCTACTGCATCTTTGTGCAATGTGTTCTGAGTTTTGGTTGTAACCATGGTGTTACACTCTGACCCCATGATGAGTAGTTGTTTTGGAAACTGTAACCTTGGAGATGAACTTTCTATATCACCTCCGGGGTCACCAAACTCCCTGGATGACCTTATCTTGGAACCCCCTGTAAGTACCTAGCATGACCTTGATAGTGATGTCAAGACTGAAGTTTCTGTACACATAGTTGCTATGATATGTGCATGTGTTGTTGCTATGCATGTACTTATGTTGCACCTTATGTTTTCGTGTGACATTGGGGAATACGATATTTGCCTGTTTTTTTAGGAATGTCTGTGTACGTGTGTTTGCAGATCCATGCCAAAGATCCTGGGTATGAACTCCACATAAAACTTCATGATACTGCTTCATTAAAAATTGTTGTTTTCTTTTCAGTTTCCAGAAAGCTTGTTTGAGTGTTAAGAATGCTAAGATATCAATAAGTGTTGCATATAAATGATGTTTAATGTTTGTTTATTTGTTTATTTTCAGACAAAGAGATTAAAGTCAGAAAGTGTAAGTCCGGAAGTAGAGGTTACGACAAACAATCATATTGGGTAAGTAAGTCACTGCACACCGCAGTGTTGTTTTGTGAAAGCACTTACCATCTTACCAGAATCTTACACAAGTGCTACCAAACTTTTTAAGCAAGTATCAAGAATTTAGATTTGAGCTAGCATACTATAATAGTTAAACCATTTCTCCAAGTGCTTTGATAAAACAGTATCCATAATAATAAATATGTAAACGTCAGAGATGGACTGTTAACATTGTTGTGCATAATGATAATGACAAGTTTATTTGAGGAGGTAACACAGTCTTCCATATGACTTGTGTAACTCTACCCATGATGCCTACAGTCACCTTTGCTATCTTGAACTTCACATTGACATTGTTGTATCACGTCAACTTAGTTGTTTGTGTCACAGAATGTGTGATATTTCAACTATTTCTGTATTTTGTATCTCCTCACTACGTTCATATAAGGCAACTGCTTATCACTTTGGTGGGCAACAACAATCGGACTGAGGGAGTCTGTTAGATGTTGACGTCACGCTGATGTTAACATCTAACACTTTCTGTAGGCATGTGTGAGCAGCTAGTTGTACTCTAAGTTTCTCTATCTATTTCCATCCTGCACTATAATGACCATACACTGACTGGAACAATTATGGATCAAGTTCAGATTCAATATCAGTGTTGGAAAAAATGTCACTTTTAGATTTCTTTAGAAATGCTTACTCTTCTGGATACACTCGTCTGTTAAAAAAGTCACCCACACTGACCAGAATCCTTACCATGAAACCAAGTCAAAGTCTGTGTTTGCAAAAATGTCACTTCTAGCCGATTGCTTGAAATGCCTTATTAAACTCTTTAAAATATGAGTCAGTTCCATGGAGTTTACTTTTTGTTTTGTTATGAACGCTCATAGTTTTACCTACATAGTCATTGGTATTTACTATCATCATTTCACTATGCTATGATGATTATAATGATGGAAAATGTTTTACAACAAATGACAACATCAGTGAGAGCCTGAAAACAGCAATACTGTATTATGTCCTTTCCTGATTATAAGCAGTTACGACAGTCTTGCAGGCAACCCTTGATATATCAACTAGACTTGGAACTAATTGATCATGGCCGTCTTCAAGGCTTGCCATATAGTCTAACTGTTGACTGTCTTGCTGTTATATTGTGGTCTCCTATTACAAAGTTCTTCTTAGGAGATAAATACAGTACTTGCACTCCCTGGAGGTTTTCATAATAACATGAAGATTTGCTTCAGATATTTCTAGCAAATTGCTTATTGGGGTAAATGCCTTATAAATCCGGTTCTAGATTAAATTGCTATTATTGAGTTTTTCTAATCGATTGTCAAAGTAGGCATGCTATACAGGGTACAGACAGCTTTATAACGATCTGTTTTCTGTAGTCATTGTTGATCATTTGCTGGTCCTAATTATTGTTAATAATAATTATATACTCATTATTGATGAGGGTAAAACAAATTTTTTGCATCGACTATTTGAAGAATACATAGAGTTATTGTACCACCATTGGTAGTGGCAGTAGTGTGGGATTCCGCTGATCTTTACCATTCAAGTTTTTGGAAAGTTTCATTTCAAGAGATGTGGATCGGTGGCAAGTTGTTAATTTGATATAAACATTCATCAAATAAAGTCTAGAAACTTTATTTATTTGCCATGCTCTGCCTTTTGGAACCAGTTACTGCATATGGTATCCTCTCATTTTTTTAAGCTGCATCTTGAGTTAAAATTAACCAGTTTCCTAAGAACTTCTTTAAGTTATCAATGAATGCATAACATGTTTGGTTGAATAAGGCTATTTTCTCCTGATTCTGTGTTGCTTTTATACTAGGTAATGTTTTATAGGGGAATTCACTGATTATTTACATTTCATTTTAAGACTCAAATGTCTCACTATTTTCTCTATGTAAGCACATGGTATGGTAGGGGTATTTTTTCTGTTGTATAGATATTTAAGGTGAGATGTTTGGCAGATAAGTGTTGTTTATATCACACAATCTATTCAATGTAAGCAGTGTGTGAAATTGAAAAATATTTAAATCAGAATGACATGTTTTATTTATAAATTTGAATTTCAAATTAGTCCCTATGTTACCCACGATTATGAAGAGGGTATAATCACAAAACTCATAAAAAATCTACAAAACAGATCTACACGAATTGTTATGGCAATTTTTTCGCAACAGAATATTAAAAAGGCCTCGTGAATTTTAATAGAATCAAATAATAGCGCTTGAGTCAATTAAATGTAGCATTATTAATGATCTTAACTTGAACGAACAATGGGTCGACATTCCATAGCCGGCTCTGTTTATGGTGAGGTAGGTAGTTTGTGGCTTTGTGAAACGTTTATGGCACGTAAATACAATTTGAGTATATAACCATCAAATTATAGGGGTTGATCATTTATTCCGAGGTTGGATTAGTGCGGCCTATTGATAGATATCTTTCAAACTGTGCAAAAAGTATGGTTAAATAAACACTGATAGTCCTTGTCTAATATCGTAATATCGATAAATGACGGATAATTTCTATTGAAATTGTAATTTGTATTGTTCTTCTATTCTTTTGTATTATCATGCAACTTTGATGAGCTATCGATCAATTCTGAGCTATGTTTGATTAAATTAGGAACATTCTATACCGGGTATAATGAATTCTATTTTATTATGGATTGATTTTGATACGCTCTGTATGTTTATAAACCACAGCATTCGTCTATAGATAATGTACGCAGTCATGTTCCATATTATTGCTATGATGATTTATTTTAAAGTGCAAATTTCTTCATTCATTATTTTCAAGGTACATGTTTCAGCTGAAAGGTGCAACACACTATTTTGAAAGTGCATATTTTGACTGTATCAAAGTTCTAGAGTATAGGTCCAAAATCATGTTTTGTTTATAATATATAACAAATATACAGCATCTGTTCTAAATCCCTTCTAGTTGCATTCATCGTTAAAAATACAAAAAAGTCATTTATACCCTCTGATCTTATTCTGGGGCCCATTGAGTGAAGAATGGATTCACCTTTAAGGTAGATGCTAAAAGTGGTAAACTTGTCTGGCAACTGGCTTCTGGCAACCGGTTTCTGGTAAACTTGTCTGGCAACTGGTTTCTGGTAAACTTTCTGGCAACTGATTTCTGGCAACCGGTTTCTGGCAAACTTGTCTGGCAACTGGTTTCTGGCAACCAGTTTCTGATAATCTTGTCTGGCAACTGGTTTCTGGCAAACTTGTCTGGCAACTGGTTTCTGTCAAACTTGTCTGGTACCCGGTTTCTGGCAAATGGTTTCTGGCAAATGGTTTCTGGCAAACGATTTCTGGCAAACTTGTCTGGCAACCAGTTTCTGGTAAACTTGTCTGGCAACTGGTTTCTGGTAAACTCGTCTGGCAACCGGTTTCTGGCAACCGGTTTCTGGCAAACTTGTCTGGTACCCGTCTTTATCTGATATGTTATGTAATTGGCAAGTAAATGTACTTATAAGCCAAACAGGTTGGGTGCTTGACTTCTCAGACAGTATAATAATAAATACTTTTCCTATACTTACATATAAATAAAATGTTATAAAGATGTGATTAGAACAATCAATCAGGTTAATCGCACAAAACTTAAAACATATGTCACTGGAGAAATCCGTTTTCAATTTCTACAATTTATTTCATTTCGGGTTATTTTGTTATTTATTCTCTCTGCGATGTAAAAATCTGTAAAATTCCTATCAAGCTGAAGGAAGCCTCCATGGGGAGTCTCTAAATGTTTAAAAGCAAATTAAGTGCCTGTTACTTCACCATTATGAGCCAATTAAAACCCACAATCCAGCTGGTTTCTGCAGATAAGAAGCAATTATTGTCATGGAAATAGCAAAGAATTTCTGCCCAATTAGCAGACCAAACTTGGAGTTCCAATCAACTATTTCTTGTTATAAGTCACACTAAAACTGAGCAGCGGCAGATTTTAGATTTTCTGAAGAAAAGAAAACGGATTTTTTTCCCCTTTTTTTTCGATGATTTACCAGTAATGTGTTTAAATGAAGTATTTGTCTGTTAGCTTGATAGTAAAACGGTTTCAGGAATATTTTCCTGGTAATAATGAATGTATTGTATAATTGAACATTCACCATACTAACATGTCAGCCTGGTACTTTGTACAGTTTATTTTTGTTTTAATGATTTGAAAAACATAAAATACACCAGACGATGTGTCTAGATCATACATCATAACCATGTGTTAAGGAGAACAATGCTAGTCGAATTTTGGTTCATTTTAGAAAATTCCTGCTTGAAAATTTAAACATAGTGTCACAATCTCGTAGAACGTGTCTGTCAGTCAGGAAGTCAGGATGTGTATTTAAACATAATGTATAAGTCTTTTTTTGTGATTTTAAGTACAATTTTGTGTTCCAAGTAAGTTCTGCGATGAAGATTGATAGTCATAACAAATCAGGACAGGGAAGGCAGCACTCTACAGCAAGAACAGAGCACAACATGTTCACAAAAGGCATAAAAAAGAACTCTCAACAAAGAAAAATCACTGATTATGGAAACAAGTCACTAGGACTAGCATAAAAAGGCTATTCTCTTTATCAGCTCTGATACAAAAACATGATGGCTCTCTGATGTACCTTTGAAGGTGTTGCCTCACATTGGAGGAGCAGTAAGGTTGGTTGTGGTTGGTAACCCAGGAGCATCCAGACATGGTCAACTGATGAACAATCTTCTATCAGTGTCTGTGTAGAAATTCCTAACCAGAAGTTACAGAGCCTCTGTGTCAAGCACATCAACAGTATATCAGATGTTTTCTGGAACTGTAGTCCGACAGCCCCCCCCCCCCCCCCCCCTCCCATTCATTGAGTCTCTGTGACATTATTTTTAGTATTATAACAGTAGTTTTGGGAACTTTAGTCCGACGCTTGTCCATTCAGTGAGTTTCTGTGTCAGAATCAGCAGTTTTCTGGAACTCTCAGTAGTCAGACACTCCTCCATTCATACACACACACATCTCATTACGAATGACTGACAGTTATGAAGGACCATGTATAACATGCAAACAGCCAACGTTTGACCATTTGGAGACCCCGGTTCTCCCCGGTTATCCCTATACTTCCTGTTATGGTCACACCATCCACTTCTCATGATTAAGTGATTTCCAGTACGCCTTATGTGACTTATTGTTGATTTCTATGAAATGCTAGAGTTCCCGTATCGGAGGTATCAAGCCTGGTTTCCTCTACATTGTCAAGCCAAACAATACAGACAAATGTGAGATTATTACTCGCTAATACTCAGTATTTCCCGTAGCCTACCCTCCATTAGGTTAATTTGTTATTGTTGTGAACAGAGTGGAGTGACGGGATTCAGCTTCATATAAGGACCTTGTTTTATACGAATGGTATAATTAGTAGTAAGCCTTGGAATATGGTGTTATAAGGCTTTTTGATGGGAAACGTTTTTGCCAATAATAGTTAGTGGTGCTGAAAATTGTGCATTGACGTTCGGATTTGTTTATGTAATCGAAAAATGTGTTTTTATTCGTTTAACACGTTCTGATGTCAATGAAATTGAACAAATTAATTGTTCTATCGCTGTGGAGTTACAGAAGGGTAACATTTTTGGTTGAAATTCAGATAATTTCATGGAATTTGTAAGATTGACAATTTTGATAAAAAAAATATTTATAATTTTCAAGTGTGTATATTTGATGCAGTTGCTAAAAGATATGTTTATTTTTATTTTTGATGCAGTTGCTAAAAGATATATTTATTTTTAACACTTATCAGATTTATGTGGATGTATATTTATACTGTTTACATTATAATATAGCTGTATTATTAACTACAATATTGGCTATAAACAGTTTTTGAGAAAAAAATACTATTATTAAGAAGAATTAAAGAAATGTGAAGTTTTTTGAACGAATATATTAAAACATAAAAGTTTGAATTGGTTTGCCTGCACCCTACAGCCATTGAATAGAACTGCTGTGTTTATAACAACTAGTTAGAAGGTGAACTTAATGCAATTAGCAAGAATCACTTGGTTATCTTAAGCACATAGCAATCAGATGTAGGCTATTGATGTTCAGTCACTGCTTGTATTAGAAATAATACAAATGTTTTCAGTCGTCATTTTTCATTCATAAAGTATGTCAAGTTTTTGTTCCTTACAATATAATGTTTGTTTTATAATAAACTGTCTTAGTTGACCAGATATTCACTGTTTTATTCCACCTCAGACTTGATAAAAATCTCACGATTGTGTTGAGTTATTTCTCTACACCTTTTTTCTTCTATTTAAAACATATGATGAAGCGTATAAATTAATTGTTTTGTAAATCTTGTTAAATATTATACGAAGCTCGGGAAGCTCGTACACGGCTCATTTGGCGTGACTTTTGGAAAACAATCATTCATGATCTCACTGATTTTGAATAGCGAGTTTGTTAATCTTATTATCTCTAATTGTTTGCCTTTTTGCCCATATTCAATAGAAGAAAAAATGTGGGTCATATGTACATTAGCGAAACATTCTTTTTATGGTTGTGTTTCTTTTCCCCTCTTCGTTGTCTAAAGTGCTTGCTGAATTATTACAGTGGGGAAATTTCCACATGATTTTTGTGGTGACTGTTCGTAAGATAAACTGGAAGCGTTTTATTCGTTGTTTGAAGTTTGTAGCAGTTTGCGAAGAATTTTTTTATCATCATAATGTGTCTGTAATATTTAAAAATTTTGTTTGGATTGAGTAAAAATTTGATAATTTTCTGTGCATATTAAATTTTCACTGCTGAAGTGTTGTTTTCTTTATCATCGGTGGAGAACAGAATACTACAAAGCTACCTAATGTTTACCCGTCATCCAATGAAACTCTATGTAAAAGTTATAGTATGACAAAACATGAATCTATATTGACTGTCTCAAATGACGTGTTGCTATGTTTAGTGATAGGGCGTGAAGCTGGGTACTGTGAATTCATCCATTGCCTTTAAATAACTGTTGTGTTCTACTTTAACTAAAATCGTCTTAAAGCTTCAAGGACTATTGTTTGAAACTTTATGCTTTTTTCGTAACTTTTTACGATATTTTGGCATGAATTTGACTATAAATGACCAAATATGGAATATCATCTATGAAGTGATAAGACGAGACTTTGGAACGTACATACTTATTAACGGATTTAGTTTTAACATAAATTTCCGAATATTGACAATTGGCAGATGAGGTTAGTATTGAGCCGTGTTGGTTGCTATGGTTACAAAATTTGAAAATTACAGGTTTTAATGAAATCAAGTCCAGCGTAAATTAAGCTGAGGGTATTACCCGTACTGAAACAGACAGAATATAATTTTAATTTTGTTTTATATGTTAATACAAGTGTATGTGGGTAACATGAGATATAAATTTACAGTAAGTCATTGTTGGGAATACATTGATAGTAAACTGTCGCGGAAATTAATATTTATTTAAATTTCTTGCTTTAGAGATGGGTTTTTTGGGGGTTTGTTTTATTTCTTCCAGGGTTTTTTTCTCTCAAAAACTATTTTTTCAAATTTATTGCTTTGAACAGCATAAAGTTGATGTTTTTTTTCATTCTTGAGTTTAATGAATTTGTAATTTCTTCAGTTTGTTATTACTGTCGTAGAAAACTAATTCATAAATTGATGTATTTGTTATTTAATACTTTGAATTCGCTTTTTTTCTGGAGTTTTTGAAATATCGACAAACAATAGTAATTTTTTGACAGAGACTTTTGTTTTTATGAAAAAATTATGTAATACATTGAGGGGTGATCCGCAAGCTGTGGAATTTGTGGTAGTTTATCGATTGAATTGTTGATTGTTTTATTGCATAATTTGCCTGTAAATTCCTGTTATGGTTTAGGGAAATAAATTCTGCTCTTAAATTTTCTCAAAAGTGGCTAGGGGATATGCAATATCTATATATATTAAATCATAATGCACATTTTGGCTTGGAAAATATTTCTCACTCAACGATAATATGTTACAGTATGCAAAAGGTTTTACACTCTGAAGTCTTGGTTCATAAAATCACGATTTATTACTTGGGTTTTAAAGCTGTATAAGAAATTATTTGTCTCCGATATATCTTTTTGATGATGTCAAATTGAAATTAAGCAATATAAGAATGTCGTAAATGGCTTTTAAACGAGGGAGCTGTTAAATTTTGCGTCTATGATATAATCAATAACAAGTGCAGAGTGGGGCTTCCATGGTAACGTTTATGTCTTTCTTATGTGTTTTTCTGTTATATTGAAGTCAACATATAAACATTCATATATTTATTGTTGTGTCATTATTGCGGAGGGCAATTGGGTTAAAATGGGATTGATTGTTCTGTGTGTAAAATAAATTCCGCTATTTTTATATGGTGCTAAAAATCAGAATGTTTCATTTTATTACTACGACAATGAATAGGCCTTTTTTCCTCATCGCTTTGTATATACATTTACTGAAACAAATTTTTTCAGCATTTTATCTATTTCCTGATTACAATTCTGTCTACAGGATAGAATGTTTACATTTATTTCCCTGTTTTATGATTTTTTTCCAAGTAAAACGGATGACATTCTGTCTGTCAGTGAATTTTTCTTGACTTTAAAACAATTTTATCGTCTTTTTTATCGCAATTGCAGAAATTTAGTTCCTCTTTGTTAGACCTAAGTTTTTGGAAACTATCATGTCTGGTTTCTGGGTGATGTAACCATGTTTAGATTCACACCGCTGTCATAATCGTCCTAATTTGGGTCCGTTAATCGCGATAGAACCTACTTTACTCTGGGATCTAAAACAACCAGTACCATATTAATGAAGCAACTTGAGTATGTTGTAATCTGGGCTTGAACCTACATTCTACCATCATTTGGTGGCCGATGTTTATGTCATTGCAATTTGGTACATTATTCTGTTAAACTTACAAATTTTCCTTAGTTCCAGGTTAATGCTGCAGCATAATAATACTATCATTCAGATTACTAATAACATAGATAAATGTCAGTATTATGTATGCTGATATGCTAAAACTGTTGTTGGTTACTATGAAAGTGTGGCTAAGGTACCTGATGCTTAAATTTCTGTTGTATATACTATAAACTGGTGCTGATATTGTTATATTGTTTACTATGGCAATGTTGTTAATATTGTTGTTCTTGGTGTTTCAGATCATTAGACCTACCACCCATCAACCATCAAACAAGTCCTATCGACCTACAGCAACCCCTAAACCATCAATCGAGTCCGGTCAATCTACAACTTATCAACCATCAATCGAGTCCAGTCAATCTACAAGTAGAAGACAACCATACCTCTAGTCAAACATCAGATAAAGATCCTTATACTCAAGTCACCACTAATGGCTCCACAACAGGTATGTCCGTCCATCCCTCCGTTCGTTCGTCCGTTCGTCCGTCCGTCTCGTCCATCCATCCGTCCATCCATCCGTCCTCCTTGTTTCATGCATTGTGCCTATTGCAGGTGCAGGGGTTCTACGGTTCTGGAATAAACTGGAATTCTGGATTTGCTGCAAAAAAATTCAATTGGTGAAAATACTCTAATTATTGACTAAGTTATGGTCATTTGAGGCTCCATAAGTTTGATTTCGACTATTAAAAGAGCAATGTGGTTTTGATATAGGGGTTAAGGTAACGGCAACCAAAACACAATTGGGATTTAATTGGGAATTAAATTCCGAGGTTGCTTATCAGACCGTTTTTGTTCTGCGTCGATATTGGGCATTCACCACGAGTTCCTCTCATGCAAGTAGTTAGTCAGTTGCTTAGGAAATAAAGAGCAAGTATCTGAGCTGGTTGCTTTATTACCAACCATACCCTGAGTGAATCCTTTACTGGTTTGGTTGCCCCTTTGGCCTTGGTTGATTCATTAAAGCCCGGAAGCTATTACAGCCTTGTATGACTAAGTTGTTATTAATCTGAGTAAAATCTGATGAAAATAAACAAAAATTTAACGAAACCCTTAGAGCAGCTGTTGTAATAGATAAAGCTGACAAAAACTGCCTGTATGTTTGAGTTCAGTCTGCTTGGGGAATATTTTCTTAAATGTTTTGGTAACACCATGTCTCAGTAGTTTCATTAACTGCTATAAAAAATTGACAATTTTCTGCTTAGTTGCCATACAAATCTTATACAATATACGTCAGCCGACAACAGCCACTTGTCGGCTTATGTTAATTGTTAAATAATAGGACATGACAAGATTTTGGCATAAGCTATTGTAAGCGATGTAAACAATCATTTACTTCTATTGTACGATAGATAAGTTTAATTTAAAGCATGAGTCATCGGAGGTTAGGAAATGATTTAAAGACTACGGTTTTGAACGTCAATTAAGAAAAAAACTTATTGAAAAAATGTCAGGTATTTGTGATAACCTCTTTACCAGTCGGATCTTTGTGGCGTTTGTTTATATGACATTCCTACATTAGAATATTGAAGCGATTTCAAGCACGCTTCAATCACAATTAAAAGTTTTTAATTAAGATTTTAATGTGGCATGAGTTGACTCACGCCTTTTTCAGCCGTGTTTGATCCTTTATGCGAAAAATGTTTATGAAAGAAAATATAAACTGCCACTATTTGTCTTCCTTTAGATTAAAATATTCTGGCCGTGGTGAACAATTCACTAAAAGGCTGAACGTTTTGCTCGAGGCAAGGTGGCGATGTATAAAAACCGTCAGAGTAATTCTCAATGATGCTTGCTGGGTATAGGGCCTATTCAAAGACAAGTCAAACAAGGCGTTCATTTAGAAATTCTGATTTTTTAAGTGACATGTCTCGTTAGATTAATCTCAAATGCTTTAATATATAAATGCAGACTGAATCATTTCGGTGATGTCATAAGATTCGTGTCTCCCTGTGTTTCAAGTCGTACATGGTGCAGTCCCTTTCTTCTGTCTGTCCTCATTTTTTGTCTGTCACCAACAGTTATAATAATAGGCTTCTAATAGAAAAAAATCACTTTCAATAAAATGAACTAAATTTGGAGCCCTGTTAATTGGCAGTTAATTAACTATTAACAAATTATATTGGGGTTTTGAATAGTTCGATTGGCGAGGCAAGCTTTGACAATGTTGGTTTAATTATGTGTTTCATGTTTTTGATAGACACTAGTAGTGACAGGTTATTGGACAAGTATTATCTATTTCCAAAAGTGCATTAAAATTTATATTACATCTTTCTCATGGTTCTACGATATTTGATTGGTATGCTTCTTGACTTGTTTAGATTGATCAAAATTACTATTATGCATATAAGTAAGGAACACATTCATAACTATTAGCTCTAAGAATTCTTAAAGTACATATCGATGGCTTAGAATTAGAAGGTCGTAACTACCGAATTGATATTTTGAGAAAACACGGAAAAACTGTCTGACATTTACTTATGGTAAAACTAACTTTTACAACTTCATTTTGGTCAACATGACAAGTTCAGATTTTTATGAAAAATGGGCTCATAAGAAGCGGCTTGTGACGCTTATTCTAAATATGCATGAATCTTAAAAGGTCGTAAGTCGGCACTTCTAATTCTAAACCATCGATATCAGGAGGGACTTCATTTGGTGAATGTTTCCTCGGTTGTTAGTCATTCAACTGTTATTATTGCAGGCTGAATATTTTGCAAAATGCTGTATGGCCATCGTTACTTAAAACATTGCATGATAGACGAAAAACAGTTGACTGTAAAAATGGGGAATTTTAGGAGGAATGTAAACATTAGTCATCCTTGTAGTCTCCAATTTTATGGGACTACATTGCAAAAACCTGTTTGTAACACCAGTCAGGAATAAAGGGGAACCACTTCATCAAAATTCAAAATTCAACAAATTGTTGACATGTTTTCAGTGGCTTTATCATGTTTTCAGTGGCTTTATCATGTGTTCAGTGGCTTTATCATGTGTTCAGTGGCTTTATCGTTGCTGCACAGTGTAAATTAGGTCTCATTATGGTTGATACTATGTGTTTGTCTATTGTTATATATGTGTTTATATGTGCTGACATTGATACCAATCAAACCATAAAACTCATAAAAACTTACTGTTTATATTCATGAAAAGACGAAATTTTGCGATTTCATGAAAAGATGAAAATTTGCGATTATCTTTTACATAGGGTAAACAGTTGATAACATTTACATTATGTTGATTTTTGCGTAGTTATTTGAATATTATCTTCGTACATTCATGAAATGTTTCTAGTTGTATTGTGGTTAAAACTCGCCCATTTCTTCAGTATGGTTCTTTAGGCTTATAATCAACGCAAAACTATTAGTGATAATTATCTTTCAAGCTTTATAAATTCAGTTTTTTTTAAAAAAGATTTCCTGATAAATGTGTCCATTTTATCGCCATTTCCGATCACTAATCTGCGCCCAATGTCTTCTTTAAAAAATAAAAAAAAATGTACCGAGCCCGACTCTCCGAACATTTAATGTATTTATGATGACAAAACTCCGCCCTTTTCTAAACCTAACCTGCATTCATCATATCTCGGTTTTATACCACATGGGAATAGTTTAGGATCTTTTTTTTCGACCAAATCAAGCTATCTTTCACTCAGATAAAAATAATGAATGGGATGACAATATAATTGGTGAAAAGTGTCCTCCACTTGATTGTTCAGCGTTCGCCGAGCCTTTGTGGCAACAACGCCATCGAGTGCACTCTGATCAATGCGGTATGGTGAAGCATGGCATGTGAAAAATGGTTGTTGACCTGATGTGACCTTTCAATCAGTTATTTTTAGCTTCATCCGGGCGTGGATCTATTATGCAACTACAATATAGCATTCGATTTCAAAATAATAATAATGTCATAATTATTTCTTTGTTGTATAAAAAATGTCTTTTTTATTAGTGTGGTATCAGTTACATTTTGTGATCAATTCATTTACAATAAATCTCACCTGGTTTATTTGGATTTTCCTAATAAAATCGGGAAATACAATACATGATGGATGCATCTTTCTGCATGCCGAAGATTTATGTGAAAAATTGTTTTTGAAAAATTGAGAAAAATTCTTCTGACCAGATTTCGTCTGTCTCCGAATATAATAAGCATATTTTCTGTTATTTTGTTGTTTTGTTCTGACCCTTTATTAATGTCCTTGTTGCTATGGTTACGGCTGGTCCACATAACTACACCAAAAAAAAGCAAATAGAAAATCCTGAATTTTGAAATAATTCTATTGTTGGGTGGTAACACATTTATTACATGGAATTTTGTGGTGCTGTAGTTTTTATGCTACATTTATAGGTAATATATAAATGTCAGGCCGATTTGAATATTAATAAAGATGTAATCACTTTAAAATTGACTTAATGCACACATAAAGTTAGAAAGCTCTCCATAACTCCATTCAAACTGATTCATAACATTTCTCCGGCTTTTGTTGTTAATGATTCTCGTAAAATTTGTAGTTTTATGTTTAATATGTATATTGTTGTGTAAATTACTAAGTTGCCCGATGGCTGCCTTGGTATAAATCTTGATCATTGGATATCTAGCGATTTAAGTGTTCTGTATATTGCGCTAGTGCTGCATAGAGATTTTTCGCTGAATTTTAAGAATACATTGCAGAAGTTAATAAACTTATATAAACATCATGCTGAAGAAATAAGTTAATAAAATTTCCACCCAATATTGTATTCTTCTTTAACCAATTGACCTGTCTGTAAAGACCACCAACAGAAAAAGTGGTTCTATTGATTGGTGGTCATTACTAGCTGGTACAAATCATTGAAATGTTCTGACAGGTGATCAAATTCAAAGTTTTCTTTGCGGACTGGTTTATAGTTTGTAATATTGGTCAATGTTCAAAGGTGATCTTTATGGGCAGGTTCTGTAATAATGATCTTTGTTTGCAGGTGGTCTTTGTACAAGTAGAATGTGTAATATCGGTCTTTAATCACAGGTGGTTTATGTTAACAGTATTGTTTTCTATAATTTCAGGTGATATTCCATCCCTTGTCACTACAGGTGACTCGGTATTGCAAGCGGGTGAACCGTGGGTGATGTCCGGTGTTGCTGGACCTCTCACAGGTACGTGTATATTTACAGATGTCGTTCTTTGTTACCAAAATTAGTTCACAAATATTGGGCAATGATGTGTATCCTAAACTGTAAAATTATTGATCCAATAATGAACATAGAAGTTTTAGTACTCTACAGTCTGTTCAAAGTTAAATGATAACGGTTGTAAACTTAAGCTCATCTGTAGGGTAAACTATGCATACCTAGGTTTAACTAGCTAAGGTATACCTGAAAGTAAACTGTAGTTCCTGCTATTCTTTAAATGAGAAACTGTTCCTTCATTAGTATTACTTGTTGAATGCAAAGTAAAAAAACAAGACAGTTGATTATGGCCTATGAAATCCTGCATACAAAAATTTGTGCAAAATGTGCATTTGTTTGGATGTAGTATGTAGAAATTACAAATTTTTTTTAAAAAAGAAGTCGCAGTACATGTCACAATTGGATTAAAATGCAGTGGTTCTTTTCACAATAGCCATTCAAAAAGTAAAATTAAGTGCTCTGATAGTTGGGGTTAGAGGAATAATTGTTTCAAATTGTTGGGTTGGAGGGTGTGAATGGAATGGTTATTGCCAGTTTTACGATGTGCATAATCTTCCCACCAGATGGCGCTCTAGCAGACAATATCCTAAAACATCGCTTAAACTATTATTTGCTGAACGAATTCAGAAAAAATGTACAATTGTCCCTGATGTGTTGTTTTCTCTGTTTTTTCTGTAGTGTACATGGTAGATCTCTGATCACTGTAGATCATCGTACTTAGTACGCCCTGTGTGCGTGGCTCTGGAATTAAGTCTTATGTTCCGTGTTTATTGTTTAGTGCCAATGAAAAAGTTTTTTACGACCAATTGGGGCAAGACAAATCCCTTTATGATTTGAACATATATGAAATCTGGACAAAATGAGTATTTGTGTTATCATGTTACATTGCATTGATTTCTGTCTGTTGTACATCAATCTATGACATATTGTAGGCAACTCTAAAGATTTTTAATGAACATTTTAGGTAACCTTAACTCTGTATATACAAATATGTATACAAATTTAAGCCTCAGATCACCAATTATTTTTCAATTATCAATTATGTATATGAAGATGTGTACACTATTTTGCCACTGTCTCTGATTAGAACATTTTTTAGTCATATTGAGTCAAGGTTCAATTATCATTCTCTCTATTGTCTTTTGACAGCCAGAGGGGCTAGTAGCAGCCTTTTAAATCTCTTGATTCTGATAGCTATATTTCTGGCAATTAATAGACAAATTATGGAGATATGTACACTATTTAGCTTGTTTGATATGGGAATAGTTTTGATGTGTATGGAGTCAAGGTTTAAAGTGGAAGAAAGACGTAGCACCTGTGTTACAGTTCTGTGCCCTATCAAGCTGATTCATTTACTTTCCCTTTCAAAACCAGAACAACTTGTCTTGAATCTAAAAAACGTTCATGTCAAGTATTGGCAGTTAAACTGTGTCGTTTTAAAGAGTGGATAAAAAAATCGAATTAATTCATTTCGGGTGCTGAGCCCACCAAGGGAGCTATGTCTGCCAATTAAAGGAGTGAGAAATAGACGTAAATGACGGGTTTTATTGTCGCCTTTCCTCCCGGCGTTTTAAGAAAAAATTTAAACTATTGAGATGGTAATGATGTTATGGAGGATTGGAGAATTTCTCGTTAAGTGTCGGTCAAATTTTAACAAAACTTGCTCAAGAAATGTTAATTTTTTCTCATGCACAGAAAAATTATGCTAACTAGAAGCTGTTATTGTGTTTGATTGATAATAAATGTTAGGTTTGTAAGATTTAAAAGGTATGGATCTAAACAGGTTTATTCCAAATATCTCTCTCCTATCAAACTTTTACTATGGTGGCTGTAATGTTTGTTAAGTTTTTTTTTAACATTGTGTTGGCAGGAAAAGCTATTTTATTTTATAATCAGAAGATTTCAAATGTCAATTATTGATGAAAATCTGTCCTTACATGACCTATAAACACAAAAATTCTTGGTCAATTCGATGAGATTTTAGGGTCTGCCTAAGTATAAATTTTTAATGATTTTCTCTGTATTCAAATTTAATTTTCTTACACCAAAGACAAAAACCTTGAGTCAAATTAATTTATTACAAAAAATGGTATTGCTAAATTTGATAGTAATTTGTTATTCAGCGTTTATGTGTCTCTTAATCTTCTTTCCAATACTGCGGTTATGACAATAGTTCTTTATATACATAAACAGTCCCCTAACAATAATAACAAGTGCCCTCATTTTTGTACGTTTTTTAATCGTATTTTATTATTCAAAGTAAGAAAATGCACCAAGTTGTAAAATGAACATTTTATGGTCAGAATACTCCATTGTTGTTAACGCTGTTAAAATCTATGAAAACATTATTATTCGACCCTAGCAGGGTTAATGTCGTTATTTTATGTGAAGTTAATTTCGAAATTCGCACAGAATTAATGGGGCGTTATTTTAAGTCTATTTTATGTGTTTAATTTGAATAGCTTTAAGGATTACTAAGTCGTGTGTTTGTTTAAGCATAATGGTCGACCTGCTGTGAAGTTCCGTCAGAATATTCACTCCTTTTAATATAGTACAAACTTGCAATTTTCCGCACGGTCGTTAAACTTCTTTAGCGAACATTTCACATTTTTTACCATCATAATTTAAATAATTTCTTACTTAAGTAGAATTCATAAATAAACTAAAAGTAGAGATTAAAATGGTACTCTTAATCATTGAAAAAGATGATAAAAATCGGACAGGGAAGCCAGCACTCAGCTCAGCTGAGAACAGAAAACATAAAAACTACCCAGACCGCAATTAAGGCAGGGAAATGCCTGACACTCAACAGAACAAGGATTGAACTCAGTTGAAAGTCACTAAAAAAGCTGAAGTTTGCATTAATACCATTTTAACTTCCAAAAATCGACATTTTTTCATCAGAATTTGAATGGAAGAATGGTCGAAATTGACAAAATTTCTGTTATTTAATTGGCAATATATTTTTCTATTTCACCGGATTGGTAGCTGGATATTCTGATTCCCCACTTGCAGATATATAATTGACAGGGACATGATGGCTTAATGTAGAAATAACATATTGTTGATGATTTAATTTTTTCTGAAATATTCTAACCAATCACAGTCACTATGATTGACATGTTTAAATTGCTGTATTATCACGGAACTGCACTATTCCTGATTGATACTGATTCACTTGGCAAGTAATGATTTTGTCAGCAAGTCAGAATTAAATAAAACGAAACCAATTTTTGCACTTTAAGCAACAAGCTAAGCTTGTCAACAGAGAAAAGATATAAGAAAAATTACCAATATTTATTTTGGCATATTTTACTAACTATTAAAGAGTGAATTTGACCACTGAGCCGTAAACTTAAGGTATTCACTTTATAAAGTCTTTAGCTAAATGCTCAATACTAGCTTTCAATCTATAGAGAACTGTCTTAGTGGTTAACTGAAGAATGCCATTGCATATGCTTGGTTGGCTGATTTAATAAATTAATGTACATCATACTGGAAACAAGCCTTGTAAACTGTGGTATCTCAACATGAGTCAAGTTGTACAAGACAAATTACCTCTTAAGATCTCGGCAAGAATATCTTCTTATTATCTTAAAAATGAGCTTTATCATGGTGGCTATCTTCATACCAGAAACAAAACAGTTTAATCTTCCTTTCTCAGTTCTTTGCCAGTTATAATCTCTCATTGGCCTTGTCTGATGACCTGCCCTTGAATACTCTTCAAATGAAGTCTTAATTAGTGTACTATAATGCAGACTGGTACACCTGTGTGAAGAACAGAATAGACTGGTTTACTCTGAGTAAACTAATTTAACCCCACTTGAGGCTGCATGCAAGGACTTGGATTGGACGAATACATTGGTGCAGGTTTCGAAATGAGCATAACAATAGTATTCAAGTATTCAATATATAAATGTCTTTTTCCAATAAAAAGGACAACAGTTGTCGTTTCTAGAATCCAAAATAAAACTTCAAATTATGAACCATTGGCTATTTGTTGCTTTCTTAGTCGACTTTTTCATGTAAAGTTGTGCTTGTATTAAAATTTGAAAAAGTTAACATTTATAACTATGTTAAGATCTGATTTAGTACTAGAAATTGCCCACCTTTATGTTAATAGAATTCTTATTCCAAAATTTGTTTCAATGAAGTTATTTGTTCCATTGAAAGAAAAGAATGTATTTGATTGATATAAATACTGCTAAATAGATGACTGTTGTTAATTTACATTTTAAGTAACTCTCGTAAAAAGCCTTCAACTTGTTGATTCATTAATATAGAAAATTGTAGTTTCATGACATATTTTTGTGATTTTGTGATTTTCAATTAAACTTACTTCTAAACGATTTTAATGAAGAAATATCTAGCATAATCTTTTAAATAGGCACAATATTAACATATATATTACGAGTCAATGTCTGTTTATTCTATCTATAATTGTACATTTGCATATATATTAATACTTAATTCTTATCATATTTGAAGTTTAATTTTATAGTTTAAATTGGTTACGATTATTTGGTATTCACACCTTTTAGACCATCTATCATCCGACCTAACTGATTGAATCAGTCCTATAATGACGGAAGCCACCAAGATGTCTGACAGTCTTTGCATTTCTTCCCATCTCTTTGTTTTCATTGTTTCAAAATGTTAGAAAAATGATTTATTTGCTCGAGGAAGACATGATTAGGAACCCATGATTAGGAACCCATTCCTACTTGTTAACATTTCTCATTACAAACTACGGCAGGGAGCTTATACCTTATCACACGGGCGAAATCTAAACATTATCAATTCTTGCCTTTCATCGAGTTTAAAAAAATTATTCTGATTAGATTATCAAAATTTGAAATCTTTAAGCGTTTTTATTTTCTGATTTCAAAAACATATTTATCTTGTTGTGTACTGAAAATTGTTTAATTATATTGTTAATCATGTTATGAATAAAAAGATGAAACGCTCTTAATATTTAGATAGATGAGTTTCTAATAATGGTTTTGTGTTTTTCTACCAATGTTGAGATCATTCTGTGTGATCTTCATGATTAGTTCAGTTAATTAAATATAAAAAAATATAAAAAAGAGAAAAAATATTCTGTTTAATAGCAATGTTATTGTATGACTCTTTATTTCATTTTTTATGCAGTTTTTAAATAATTTTTATAATTTAAAGGGATTTTTCATTCAATTTTAGAGATTATCAGAATGTATAAAATTGACAATGACACAGTATGTTAACCTTTCTGATCTTTATTTGACTATATTTGTATGCAGACGACATAACGATCCCTATCGATATCTGGCTGCACAATTGCTAGGCGTATACACACTCTTCAGAAGTAAAGACCCCTTTTGGTAGCTTTGAGTCTGTGTCTTTCATGTACCAGCAAGTGCCCAATGAAAGTGTACTCTTCATTTTGGAGGTTTATTTAGTCATAATGCTCTTCAATTTTGAAGAGCTGTTTTGTCTGCATGTTTGAAGTAGCTCTCTTATAAGAAAAAAGGCTAAACAGAAAACTTGAGAAAGGCTTGAAGACTTTTATCAGTTGAAATGCTTCCTGTGAACAAATTGTATTGTTATAGACAAATCTCGCACTTCTGGGATATTTGGAGCCAACGTGTCTAAATAAGGAAAATAAAGCATTTCCATGACTCAATGAAATGTGACTGCAGTGAAGTCTATTTTAATTATTGTTGGCTCAAATATTTCTCTATTTGCTCAACATTCATCCCCTGATTTTTCAGTGAAATGAATTAAACCAAGTCTGGCTCGAACATTTCTCAACATGTCCCACCAATTTTGACTTTTCAGTGATAACGATAAAACCGAGTCTTGGTGACGCATCTTTGACTGGTTCCCCACTTTCTCCCGGGGAGGTGATTACTATACCCATAGACTGGTTCACAGGTATAGAACATGCAGAATGAACATGCCGCATGGTTGTTGGTCATAATACAGTCACAAAATTATTTTCTATTCCGGCATGGTTGTTGATCATAATACAGTCACTAAATAATTTTATATTCAGTTATTTTTATAACAAATGCATTATTTTAGTTTTTGCATGGATTTGTTTTGAATTGGATATAGATTATTTTGCAATCATAGAACGAATTTCTGAGAGCATCCTAAAAGAACCTGACAAGGTTGTATCTTACTTTATGCTGTACATGTATAGTGGGATACAACCTTGCGGCGGCAAAAGGGAACTTTTTGTCAAGGTCCCTTTGACCTGCCGGATCTTTAAAATCACCAGATTCATTGTTTTGAAAGCCGTTGAAATAAGTTTCAGCGTAAATGCATGATATTTGAGGTAATATAATCAACCCACTGTCTCAGGGTTGTTAAATTGGATAAGTTTGCCCCAATTAACCGCATGCGATCGTTGTTTTCTCTCGTGCATGACTTGATGTACATGTTACATGACATGCTTTCGTTAAAAAATGTGTAGAAAAGTTAATCCTGTCTTGAAATTATTTTCTTAGTTCTGGTGTCATCTTATGTCAGTTGTGCGTCGACTCTCTCATTATTTGTGTCATCTTACACCTGTACTGCGCCAATTCTTCCCACATCATTAAGTACAGGAGGCTATATTGATTTTGTTAGAATTTTTGTGCAGCAACCAACCCTTGTCTTGTTTTGATGATTTTACGGTAATGAGACGTTGTTTCTTGTCATAGCTACGGATTTAAAGGTGTTAATTTGGAATGCAATGCATGATTCACTGACGATTGTTCTTGCATTAATTGCCGGTTGTTGCCGTAATCATCTATTGTTCATGGAAATAAACTTTGCCTGCTTATCTCATAAGGAACCATATGTGCAACTTTCATTCTTACTCGGCTGGTCTTTTACGCCAGAACAGAGATTGCTCCTTCTGGTTGTTTGTCGAAGGCTGCTTGTTGAAGGTTTTCAAGTTCATCAACTGGACCATGTGATTATAATTTACTGTTTAAATTGATTTAAAGGGTATTGATTCACAACTGGCGTAATTTCAGTTCCAAAACACATATAGTTGTCATTTGGTATTTCAGTGAATTCATAATAAATATAGAATCTAGAGTTGCTAAAGAACTAAAATGGCGATGTCAATCAGCAAGATACATTTCTACTATTCTTGTATATAGTAACACAGTCAAAATCTTCAACATCGACAACTTTTGCTTGAATAGTTTTAAAAATTGGTGTATAAAAGTGACTTGACTGCTTGTTGGGCGCCAGTATCACCAAGTTCTTCCTGGCTCTCATGAAATGGTTATCCTATAATTCACCTTTGTCCTCATCTTTGTTTGATACCTTCAAATTTTGGTACAATTCATTCTGTAATTTTGTCAATTTCATCATGACAAAGCAAAGTTACTAAACAGAAGGTTCGGTCTGTCTGCAGTATATTTGTCCAAGGTATCCGCTATACCAATTTGTGTATCAATGTACAAGGAGCAAGGAAGTATACATTACAAAATACAGATAGTTTTACATTCATTTATTTCATTGCTTAAACTGTTACACTTGTTTGTGTGAAATCCAATCTCGACAAATTTGAAATCAAGAACGAAATCTTGAAAAAATTGTTGTTTCATTTGGTTTTATTTTACTTGTAAACCAATTGCATGATTTGTGGTTTGCATAACATTATTATCGTTTGATAGAAACTGAGTCTGTAAGTGTGTAGGCCGGCCTTGTAGATTGTGTTTCTGTTTTAACAGATCAGTTTCATTTATGCATGTAGAGCTAGTAGATAATCTTTCTTTATGAGATATTCAATTAATTGAGTTAAAAAACGCATTCATTCTGAAGAAAATAGCATTTTTTATAATTTAAGTTATGTAGACCAATTAAATGCTAATTAAATTGTTGACATTTTAATATATTGGCTAAAAATTTATCTTACATTGCTGTCCTTGTCACATCCTCTGCTAGTAATTGTTGTTGAAATAAATTCTACAAGAAATTAAAGGATTCAAATTGAATATGGTACAAATGTTTTGTGCTGCAAATAGCATTGAATGCAGTCGATGGTTGGGAACATATATCATAGGCACCCATGATGACTGGTAGTAGGTCCATACTACCTTCTACACCACTTATTTACTGACTTGTTCTATTCTCTATAATGATTCATATTGTTGTTACTTTCAGGTGATCCAAATAAAACATTGGCTGATCTTCATAATCCAAACTTCATTGCAAATTTTTTAAACAGGTAAGTTTACAGTTTAAAAATTTCACATGTCTCTGTAAATTCCTCATCATATCAAAAAGTTAAATTTATGTTCTATTTTGCTCATTGTATTGTTTGTTTGCATTCGACTGAGACGGCCGTAAGTAAGTGGTCTTTTAGGTTTTCCCTGCCATTTGACTGAGACGGCCGTAAGTAAGTGGTCTTTTAGGTTTTCCCTGCCATTTGACTGAGACGGCCGTAAGTAAGTGGTCTTTTAGGTTTTCCCTGCCATTTGACTGAGACGACCGTAAGTAAGTGGTCTTTTAGGTTTTCCCTGCCATTTGACTGAGACGGCCGTAAGTAAGTGGTCTTTTAGGTTTTCCCTGCCATTTGACTGAGACGACCGTAAGTAAGTGGTCTTTTAGGTTTTCCCTGCCATTTGACTGAGACGGCCGTAAGTAAGTGGTCTTTTAGGTTTTTCCTGCCATTTGACTGAGACGACCGTAAGTAAGTGGTCTTTTAGGTTTTCCCTGCCATTTGACTGAGACGGCCGTAAGTAAGTGGTCTTTTAGGTTTTCCCTGCCATTTGACTGAGACGGCCGTAAGTAAGTGGTCTTTTAGGTTTTCCCTGCCATTTTGACCAATGATATTTGACTCTGGCAGCATTGACCATTGCCCTATCTGGCAGAGAAAAAGGCCAATGATCGACCATGGTCACACAATGTTCCAGGAGAACAAACGATCCTATTATGTCTAAAAGACGTCTAAAGACAGCCTGCCAAATATTTTTCTCGTCTGAACTGAAATATGTCTGAAGATTTATCCACTGTTTATAATGGTGTCATATAGATATACAAGCATGTCACTTGACTGTTTTGATGGAAATATATTTTCAGTTTTCTTAGAATTGTTGAAAACTTGATCCTAGCTATTTACACCTCTCTGTCCACTTAGGTTTAAATCTGATTAATTTATTCATGAATAATACATTGAAATTTCTCCAAATTATTTGTTTTATGGCTTTTGACTGCCTTGGGAACAAACTATGTCGGAACACATACATAAATTTTCATTATTCTTGTTCATATTGGCATGTCAGAAAATAATTTGGCATGGCCATCAACGTATGCTTCAATAATATTATGACATTTTCTGAATTGTTTGGGCTTTGCTTGTGTGCTATACCTTTAAGATGTCTGGACTAGTTGTCAAAGTTTTTTGGGTTTCGTAAATTAATGTATATAGGCATTCTCCTTGTCTAGTCCTTGTGTAGTGTCATTGGAAACACTACAATGCTCTGGATTCAGACAAGGTTGGCAGATTGTGTGAAGTCAACCTTAAACCAAAAGTGCTGTTGCCCTTGGATGTGGGGAACCTTTTTAAAGTCTTTGCTCCTGCTTGCCCTTAATACAGGTCTGCAGCTTCTGTTCCTTTGGCATTGTATTTTTTCACTTGTATAAGTTTCTCCAATTTTTCGGGACAGAACAAATGGTTTATTTTCCGACTATAAAAAGATGGTCAAGAAAAATCCTTAATTGCCTGGACTAAAGATTTTAGGCATATGCCTGAATTTCATGTCGTTGAGAGTACCAAGAAATGCTACTTTTATTAACTTTTCATACATAAATGGTTACCGATAATTTTTTTGTAGATTTCATTTTTTTCGGAATTTCAAAGTTTAGCTCATTTAGTTGTTGCATTATTTGTGAGATTTATGTATACAGTAAAACTTTGTTAAGACGAGCATCGATATTACGAGCACCTGGCTTATTTTGATCAAATTTCAGGTGATTTTTGCTAAATGTATGTTTACTTATATCACACCACTATGTCGAGCTCCCGGTTTATTTCGACCATTTGATTAGTCCTCGAGATAAGGAGGTTTGACTGTTTCTATATTCCATGTTTCAGTTCTAGAGCTGTATCATATCCTCATATTGTTCAAGTCCCGTCAAGTGAAGCACCTTCATCGTCATCTTCAGAAAACGCAAACGAGGGAACATCAGATACTGCCGCACCGTCAACGTCAGAAACGAGTGAAGCAGATACGCCGGGTACCGACACGCCTACAACCATGCAGGCATACAGTCAGAACATGGCGTTCTATAATAATCCCACGGCACAGAGCTACATGCCTTCATACCCACCATCAGGGGATAGTATGTATTCTTCTTCTTCTTCTTCTTGTTCTTCTTCTTCTTTTATTTTACGATGATGGCAACAGTGTTCATTACTTATACATTGTAGTCTTAGAAGTTGATCTACATGTATATTGTGTGGTGTAGATTTTGTCCTTCATTGAAAGCGAAAGCAACATGTCTGCATCATTGACAAAAAAAATAAAAAAATTGTAAAACATAAAAATATAAAAAATTGGTTTACTCTTTATTAATGAAACAGTTACCTGTGGTCTTGTCTGCTTTCTATGACGTTCTTCCAAAGAATATTGCAGTGTTTGTTTAGCTCAATGGTTAGTTCAAGAGTTCTGGTCTTTGTAAGATATTTGTTCAGTTCTTGCAATATGGTTCTTGCAATCGGAGCCTGTTTTACAATTGTTGTAAATTACAAGTTAAATTTGAACCTGACTTATGTACATGCAGAGATTGATGTAGGTGTATGTACCAATCAATGAAATGTGAAGGAGGTTTGAGCACGGGGTAACATTTGTCGAGTACGGTACCTGAGTGTTTGTATACTATAATTGATAGTAGGACTAAAATGCGGCTTGCGACGGATGTGGTTGTTCCTTATTTATGTTGCGTGTTGCGGTCACAGCTGTGAGGATTTATTAATTTGAAGATGGAGAGATAATTTCCTACCATTGTTTCTTGGAAGTTACGTTTGTCATAATGGACTGTGACCAATCACGTTGATATTATCAGTCGATCTAACTTGTTGTTTGTTTTATTGAAATCCATTGTAGGTTGTTGAATATTGTTAATGGTTTACAATGGACATGTGGCATTGTTTAATAATTTGATGTAACATACTGTTTATAATTGAATTATTCGTGATTATTTGTAATTCGTTCTATGTCATTTTCTAGTGGCTAATACGTAGTCATCGTTTATGATATCCTGAGTTAATGTATATTGTGATTATGTGTTGTATGTATGTCGGTGTTTGTGTAACATCGTCGCTTGGGTCGCCTGTATGAATGAATTGCCTAGGGGTATTTATAAGTAATGTTGGGTGCAAGGGGAAGGAGGGGGGGGAGGCAAGCGGTAAATGTTTAGTTAATGTTTACTGCGATGGTGAAATAAATTGCTCTCTTTTGTTATATTAAAAAAATCAATTTCTTTATCCACGTTTTAAATTTATTCTAACGTTGCTAAAACGATTGTGTATTGTTGGATAGTTAGATACTTGACAGGTATTGTGATTGACCGAGACGAAAGATGCGATAAAATCCAAGAAGCTGAAACGCTCATTGATCAATCATAGCCTTACAATCCAAAAACATTGAATAAATTTCATCCTGAATACCACGCACAAGGATATAATTGTTTACTTTAATATGGGTGCCTAGTACAGCACGGCGATTGAAAATTAGCCTGTGTACATTGGTGTACGGTATAAATAGACGTTATGTGGGGTATCTCATGATGGGACCGAGATGTTGTCATAAATCGCGACTGGTAATGCTAAGCTTACCCGAACTCACTATTAATTTGTTATTGAATTGCTTCATGAAGCTTATGCTAATTTTTTGCATGATTGTCAGTATGTCATGGGGTGGGGTGAATGATTTCAATCTAGTTTTGTGTAATTAAATGAAATTTTCAAGGTACCGATAAGTCAACCAAGAATAAATGATAAATGGATAATAAAGCTTTGGTTGACGTTGTCATTACTTCGGTATGGATTCACATGCGTTGATAGACATTTTACATGATATCAGAATCCTGAGTCTACCGTTTCTCTCGATGGATATCGGATAATGACAATATGATAATTATCGCCCGGTAGCCCGGGTTACGCTTCTATCCTATGTACATACTTTGATAGAAGAAAATTATATTCCATGGGTGTTAGTTATGTCATAGTGAGTATTTGTCCATGATTAGCAGTGTGACACTCGGTGTAGTATACGTGTGTTGTGTCATATTTATGATTAATGACCAAATTATTGTTATATAAACATCATAATGAATCGAGCCGATGCATTTAATGCTGCACAATTATGAAAATTACGGACTGCCAAACTGTAGGACTGTTTGAATGAGAATTGCATAAAACGCCAGAAAAATTGTGTCAATATATTCAGTCTTTCAATACTCAAGATCTTGTCATGTTATTTGACTTCCCAATTGGCACAGTAACCAAGTTAATAATAATTTTCTTCCTCTTTTTTTTTCAGTAAAATCTCTCAAAGTGAATTCGCCATTAAATGCGACGTATCAGTATGGTACCAACTTCACACAGCCTGGACAAGCCAGTTTCTCATACAGTATGTATTTTTATCAATGATTTTGAACAACTTTCTTCGTAAAAATATAATTATTTAGTATTTTTTATTCCGTAAGGTAACTTTCTTGATAAATCAGCAGTGATGTGATATAACATTTTCTATGTACAATATACATTAATTGCTCTTTAACTACCTTTGAATATCTGAATTGCGATTTCTGTCTTTGAGTATATTTTATACAGTTCAGTCCACCAACTATAATTGTGTTTATCATCTATTTTAGGTCCTAACACATTTGGTAGTAGTACAAACAACAGTACATCCTCCGTATATTCTCAGCAGGTAAGTCAATACGGTATACTGGTACTGTAAAATCTTCAGCTTGGTTTGAAATGAAAAAAAAATTCTGCCAATTTTGCTGGGTGTTTGTGAATTTTGTGTGTTGAATGAGCGATGGTACATCAATATTTTTTTGGGCATGCATATCTCCAAAATCACACAAATGTTAACTGCACTGTTAATCAAACTGTGCACCTGGGGGTTTTGTTTTTGCTGAAACTCAATTTCCGCACTCAGAAATTTGTTCGACATATTTATGGCCCTCGTTAGGAAAACGGATTTACGTGAAATTGCTTGTTTTAATTATTTTTTGTAACAAAATCCTACATTATTTTGCATCTACAGATCATTACTTATATAACTTCATCTTAAAGATTTGTGTGATTTGAAAATATTTCCATTCCGTGTTGATTACCTGTGTCCACTTAATTTATAAGTCTGTTTAAGGAACCTTTGAAATACTCATTTTATAAGTCCTTTTTGGAGATATACAACATACATAAAATGAAGTAAAAAGACATAGTGAACCTGTGTACTGATATTGAACACACAAATGGTGGTAAAAACGTCTTTCCGTTACTATACAGCTTGATGGAGTTGATTTATTACATCCTTAATTCTGCTGTATATCGCCATAGTGATTTGTAGTCTGGGTCAATGATTGGTCACTGAATAAATTTCTGTCACGATGAATAGTTTACGTCATTGGATAATGAGACGCAGTGCGTAATGTATTGTTACCCCATGCCTCGTGAATGATGGCAGTTTACCTTGAAAAAATGTGTCATTTCTATGAGTTGGCACAAATGATTTGTGCGTTCCGCAATGATTTGTGTGAACATATTTATGTACAGCTAGGCTACCCCCCATGTGTTGTACATTTATTGTTTCTAGGGCTTGAACCCACAACGTTGTTACAAATTGCCCGCTGAGTATGGTAAAAAAATATAAAACCTAAATGGATATTAGTTGACGCTCAGCAGACAAGATTTATCTCTCAGACTTCATAATTTTATAAATTGATTTTGTGTATCCAGGTAGTCTATGTGGTATGAAGAATAAATAAATTTTTCATACTACCCCTGTGTTTAAAATGAATGAGAGCGTATAAGGGAGTAAAACGTATCTGTGCAATCTTAATCGGAATTTCCTCTATCTTCTTTATCGTTTAATAATCCAATCAAATTTTATGGCTATCATTTCTTGTTAAAAACTATTTTCTACAATTTCACGCCATTTTGCGGAGGAGCGGAGGCTCCGGGGCAAAGGCTTAATAATAATTGATCAAATTTTGAGGAAAATGTCACGCTTGGATTTTATCAGTTTTATCACAATTTTCTACAATGGGTCCTTCAGCTAATCCCCCATAAAAAATTTGGGTACTCATTGAAGATGAGAATATGAACGACTTTAACACGATACCGTGACCATAAAACAGTTTGGGCAATGTCCAGTCCTTATAGAGTCTTTATATTGAGTGCTGTTTATCGGCTAAATCAATTATTTAAATTTTTTATCAGCTGTAAAAGGAAATAATCCCCATTCAATTAAATTACGGCTTGCTAGGAAAAGTTGTTTGTTTTTTGACGAAAAATTTACGGAAAATTTCACTCAAGGGGCCCAGGAGAAGACAGGAATCGTCTGTAAGGGTCCTGATTCATAAATCAGGGAGCAAGATTGAAATCTGGATTATGTTGTCAAATCACTTTCACTATATAATTCTGAGTGGAGACTTATTTCAATTTTCTCCAGAAAATATTTGTCTATGATGACTGGTTAATAACCCCAGATGTTTATCAACCTTGAAGCATATTTATCATGAAATAATTATTCTCCTATCTTAGCGTACATGCGTGAAAGATTTTATTTTAAGACAGGACAAACAAAGGGGCATTTTTGTGCTGATTTTTTTATTCATTTTTATAAAATTTGAGTGTTTAGTGTGCAGAACATTGAAGTTTTACAAAGACCTAAATTTAAGTTTAAATAACGGTAGTTAAGACACAGGCATATTTTACCATTATAACGGTTTTTTATCATCTTAAAAAAATATTTCGGAATTTATTTTCAAAATTTTAATGTCCCTCTGATCATGTACCGGTCATATAGAATGCTACGAAAACGACATTTGAAAATTTTGTAACAATCGAAAACAACATTTGAAAATTTTGTAACAATCGAAAACAACATTTGAAAATTTTGTAACAAAGACAAAATTTTGAGAATTTTGTAATAATGGACACCTATGTTATCTTTCCAGGAGAACTCCACATTATATGGTGGTTACAATACTGCGATAGCAGCGGCAGCAGCCAACCCTTATTACCCGTACCCCTACCAGTATGTACCCACCACTCCCTCAGGGACCACACCATCCGTGCCTACACAAACATCACAGACTTATGTACTAGACCTGCCTCCAGTCGATGGAACTACTGGTAAGTCACAGTTACCATGGTAACAAGATTATTTAGGGGTCAAAATATTCCGGAATCCTTAGTAACAAATTAGGATTCTTTTTAGATTTGTAGCACTAGCACAGGTCATTTTGGGTTCACAATAATCTGGGGTCTTACAAATCTGGCATCCTTAAAATTTGAAATAATGTGGATTTTGCAGCACTAGAAAGAATAAGTTTTTCTGCAGAAAATAAAAGTTATTTGATGAAAAAATTCCAAGTATTGACTAAGTAGTGGTCATTTGAAGTTTCATAAAATTCTGATGAAATTTTAAAAGCTTGAGTGAAGCATATTTTCTAACAGTTTTGGTGTATGAATGTTTACTTATTACACTGGAAATGAATTGGGCATTATGCCTCATTAAGACCCCTAATTATTAGACTCACAAAATTGTTATCTATATTTTTTTTCTTTGTCATAGCATAGTCATTTTATGTAGTAAACTAGAGTGTTGGAACTGATTGAGTGCACTAATAATATTTCTCCTCCGTATTTAGTTACAGTTTAGTATATTGAAAGCATTACTTCACTTGTGAAACCTATAGGCATACCTGCCAAGTACTCCTATTAAAGTGGATTTTCTCCTATTTAGTTGAAGAATTTCACCTACCAAAGTTCACCTACCTTTGCAGAAAGATACATTTGGTTCCATATTTATAGACCACTAGAATAAATACCTTCCTTGTTTATGCATCTAATTCCCTTTTGAATCTTGTTTAAGTGCATCTTGTGATATGTTTTGCTTGGTCACTTATTTTGGATTTAACTATCTTGGTAGATAAAAATGCCTATAGGACACTTAAATAATAATGCACTTATCAAACCTGGAGTGGAGGTTTATGGTTGAACTAAACCGACATACCTTACTTTTGTTTGTAGAAGGGTCACTTAACTTAGTCTTACCAAAAAAGTGGGGCCCTTCTTCATTAGCTGAATCACAAACTGTTAGGTTTATTTAATGGACTCCCAAAGTTCTCCATCACGTGCGTTTGTCACAAGCCTCGGTCTGCTACAATGTATGTTTTATATATCTTCAGCTACTAGTACACAAGGTTCCCATATGGACCTCCAGTCACCGTCTAATTCAACAGGTACGGTGATCATTGTCAATGTATATCCAAACAAATTTTACCCCACCCACCTAGTTTTTGCCTTGTGTTTTCCTGTTTGGCTTTGTGATTCATTCTATGACTGCCGTCTGCTGTCTGCGTCTGCTTGTACCCATCTGTATCCTGGTCTTGTTTTATGTAAGATATTTGTGTGTATATTAAGAATATGTATCTAGCTAGACCATTGCTGCATTCTGGTTTTTGCTGTTTATGTTTTGCATCTACTGCAGTTCTGTACTTAAAACTTCTGATGCAACCAACAAACAAAAAACATGCAGATTATATTTTCAAATACATCATCAAGTGTTTATGCTTAATATTAACATCATCCTTTCTAAATATGTCCCAAAGTTATTTTCGTAGAAACATGATAAAACATAAGATTATTTTCAAATGCATCACTACTTGCTTTAAAATGTTTACTACAATTTCTGCAGTATGTCTAAAACTGGCCTGAAGTCATTTTCGGAGAATTAATTTTTTCTGTAAATTCAGTGTCTTTTTTCCTATTTTAATGGACAATACTATCTTGCTCTTTGCTTTCTCTACTGTTCATTCTCAACCCTACCATGGTAAACACAAAAATGTCAATATGAAATACAAATGTTAGTTGTTGTGCAGAGGTTGTTGCTATGGAGAGGTCATTAAAACTGCTAATGTTTCCTTCTGGAGCAGAATGGAAATGTTGCTCAAGAGAAGTTGTTATTGTTGTTGAAAGGGTGTGTTACCAGAAATATAAGAGCAACATTGCATGTAGGTTACTGAATATGCCAAATTGAACATTTGAATTTGAACACAGCATGGGGAAGGGGGGATGCTTGTATTTCTTATTTTGTGCACCATTGTAAGGCAGGGGACAGTGCCTTTAAGGAATCTTTATTGTTATTTGTGTTTGTTCAATGCATCTTTGTTGTTCTGAATTAACTGGCATAAAAATTGCCAGAAAGTTTTTTAAATATCCATTGCTGACTGAATCATTAACTTAGGATCCTGGGAACTGACCACTCCTTTCATTAGAAGGTCGTTAGGGTCAATACTGACCGCTGAGGTCAAGTGTGGTCGGCCAGTGTTCAGGCATGTTTATGACAGGCCTTTCCTTTGACCAGTGTCCTCGCGTGCACTGCAGGACAAGTTAATGTCGTTGGAAATTGAGAGAAAATTTACACACAAATTAAGTGCAGTCATAAAAATTTGTACGGAGATGATTTGTATAAATTACATTACTGAAGCTGGGGTGTTTTATGTAGACTGGGTCACATTGGGTCAGGTTAGCGAGAGTTAAAAACTTGAACCAGTCTCACAGTCTGTCGCAATGCAGTCTATCATTTATGTGTTTATGAACGGATTTAAGACTGGTTCAATTTGCTCTGCTTGCTTGGTTCATAAAAAATGTCTTACATTATTATTTTATAGATTTCAGTACTAAATCACCCAAAATTATATTATTCTTTTTTTTGCCTGAAAATGAAATCAAAAATCACTTTCCAACAAAACAATCACATTTAACATTCTTCTTATTATTTTAATACATCAATTGACAGGAGGTTTTTTGCGTTTTAAATCAGCGAAATTGCGTTGTGGATTGCATTAACGTGAAGTCTTGAAGTGACATGTCTTTTTTGTCTTCCGGTTCTTCTGTGAAAATTTGCATGTAAAAGCATTTTGAGGACAGATTTTGACAGGAAAAATTGATGAATTTTACACCCATTGTATGCTGGCCTCGCATGTTAAGGGACATTTTCAAAATAAATTGTCAAAAATTTTCTTTAATGGCCTCCATAAACAAAGTTAAAATGTTTTTCCTTTCATGGTGGCGACCTTTTTCAAAGCTTACTGTCGTTAATGATTAGGACTAACAGTTCATTGTAATTATATTGTTTATTTGTGCTATAAATCTATATTTGCTACATAAAAACTTTTGAGAAATTACTTTTAAATATTTTCATTTTGTATAGAAGAGTGCAGTTAAGCAAATAAAATTAATGCAATTTGTCGGATAATTTCAATAATAGCGGAGGACATAATTATAAAAATGTTAAGCGAAGTTTAGAAGTTTATCTTTGCAGACGGTACATCCTTTAGAGTTAATTTACCTTAAATGTTTAGTTTACTTCAATGAAGTCGCAAATAAAGGAACTCTTATTTACGTCTCCCTTGTCAGAAATAATCAGCATTGATTATACCTTGTAGCCCCTGGATTCTCGCTCTTAGAGTCGGGAACCCCAGCTTTATAATGATTAAATATAATTACGGCCCGCTACCCATGATTATTATTTCTATAGCAAGGTCCGGTATTGAACAATAGATTGTGCTCAGGTGGGCTATGGTGGGGAAGATTTACCATGTTTCTCATCCATTTATTGATTATTGATGTTCATGGATTTGACCACAAAATAAATAGTGAGACATATTTTGTACAGTTAGAATATGAAGCCGTCATATCTGTGCCAAATACTGCATTCAATGTTTTGTCCTTTAGCTTTGTCTGAATTACAAGTACAACTGACTGAAGCCTCAAATCCAAAACATAACACTTGCCTGGTTACCATAAAACAGAGTTTGGGAAAATAAGTTGAACTTTTATATACATGTACGGTATTACAGCCGCCTCTCCAGAACGGCCCTCTGAAGAGCAACAACCTCTCTATAACAACATCTGCAAACTTTTCCTGAGCTCATATTTACCTCGGACAAGAGCTGAGCAACAACCTCTAAACAATGGCCAATATTTTCAGCTCCAACAAGGTATTGCTCTACAAAGATTGTACTATACATAATAACCATTACAAGACATTGAGGGACATAAGCAAGAATGTGTCTATATGAGTATGCACCATAATGGAACACCCAATAACACAACTACCATCAGGTTTTAAAGGCGAAGTGGAGTTTTTCAAATTCTCAAAACATTGCCTCCCCACTCAGATACCATGGAACAATCATCATATGAAGATATGCAAGAACTGATCCAGTGTTTCTTGTAAGGATAATCAATGAGCAAAGAAACAAGTCAGACTGACCTCTGGTGCTGCTTGACCACTCAATACTTGACCACTTAGTGTTTGTCCCATCAATTACAGCTAATTTAAGTGAACAACATATAGGAAGTCAATTGTTGATCAAGGCCAAACATGTATGTGTCCTGTTGGTGCAATAAGGTTGTATCTTACTTTGTATTGTATAGTGAGATATGACCTTGTTGCACCAAAGAGACATACTGTGTCCATTATAGGACTTGTGTTCAGCAAATTATGGTCCTCTGTTCCTATTTCCCCCTCTACTGTTGTCAAGATTTTTATAAAAAAAATGTCTTATTTTTTCCCATCTTTTCTCTCTTTTCTGATGGCATATGATAATAGTTTTCCTGACTTGTAGAAAATTATGTGTATGTATTAATGTATAAATCTGCCATGATGGCTAGATGGCTTGTCAAAGTGTCTGCGAATGTGAAAATCCAACAAAACATTCGCACCTATAATCTCCCTGTAATCTTATTGATTGACTGACACAAATTGAAATAGCTCTCTTACTCACTCTTGTTTATAGTCACAGAGGAAGTGAACACTTTTCCTAAACATTTTATGAGGACATTTCCATAAATGTTATAAATGTGTAATGCCCATTGGGTTTAAGTGAATTACTGGGATAATCTAATTGTGTTTTGTTTTAGTATTTTACATTATTGTTGCTGGTGGTTTCAGGTTCTTGTTTAGTTGGCTGTTGGTTTGGAAGCTATGGCAATCTTTGCTCCTTTCTATAATAGAGTTATTTGCTGCCGTTTAGCAAACTTTGCTGCTCAGTGGTTTAATACATAAAAGTTTAGTAGGGTTGTTTGAGAACAACATTGCACACTTTGCTCCTTCTGTTGTTGCTGGTTTTCAGACTTGTAGTTAGCTACAGTTAGTGTATGGCAAAATATATTGCTGACTTGCTCCTTGTTCTTGGTAGCAGCCTGTCAGATTTTGTTACTTGTTTCCAGGTAGTTTGGTTGTATGGTTATAACTTAGTAAATTTGCGGCTTGTTACTTTCATTTACCACAAAATGTTTGCTTGCATGATTTTTGTGTGTGGTTGTGTCAACATTGAAATTGTCATTGAAATATGTTCACAGAACATGTGCAGCATGGCATGCCTTGTTTGGAGTATTGTTCTTGTTGAATAAACATACTTTAAACATTGCTGTCATGTATAAAATTGCTGATTGTGATCATAGGTGGCAGTATCAGTGTTTGGGAAAAAATGAAAAAAATCCGTCACTGAGCTAATACACTACATGGACCGTATATATATCGATTGTCTATCTAACTCCATGTACATTATGAAGGTATAAAGCGTAGTATATGTTTATGTCCAAAGATTGTGGAACATCGCATAGGCTTGGTTCCCAACAATAATTACGATACTGTGAGCGCAGCGGGTAACCAGTGCATAAATAAAATGACCTTGAGCGAAGTTAAATAACGAAAGTAACACTGTTTTGCTGTTTCGCAGTTATAAGATACAATTGAACGAGCTTTTCGGTAAGAATGAATATCTTATAGTTTATATTTGAATGACTTGTATAGCGATTTTTCTTCAGCGCCCGTATTTTATGCTGATACAACGAGATGCAATGTTCCACAATCTTTGGCATATAGACATAGAGTACGCTTTATACCTTGATAGTATACTATTATCTCAGTGACGGAATTGTTTTTATATTTTTTTATTTTATTTGTTTTAATCGTTTGCGGACCAAACACTGATACTGCCACCTGTGATTGTGATGTTAGGTTTTCTACAAGGGAGCAACGACAGCTTTTATCAATTTTTTGTCACTTTAATAAATAGAATCTAAAATGTTTTTTAAAAAATGAATTTGCTTTTGTTGTGTGTTAGTATCGAAAGTTTATCATAATTTATGTAATATTTCTGTGATACTTTTGTCCCATTTGATTTTGTAAATTTAAAAGTTTCAGTCTTCAAAATTATGTTACAGATCATGATTGATTGATTTTAAATTATATCTGGGGACAAATACAGGTTAGCTGAGGTTGAAATACCATGCAGGGGACATGGAACAACTGAAAGCCAGGGTTCTGTAGTTAATGTATTAAGTTTGTACTATACTTCCTCCAGTAGATAACCTATAATAGAGGGGAGTCCTTTGATGTTCGACCTTCTATGATAACCATATTGCATGTGTTATGTAAAATCTCTTTTATCTAGAAATAAACTTCAATAACACAAAGGGAGGGCATGCATTGTATGACTATTTCAACAACAAAAGCTTTTTACAACATAATCTATTGAAATTGTTCGCAGAAATCCTAACCTAAAGGTCTCTGAGCATAATCCATCATACGGGCTTAAAAAGCTACTATAATAATCTGTCAGAGGAATTGAAAAATTGTTCAGAATTTGGGAAATGAATTTTTTATCAGCCGTTCATGCCAATGTGATTTATTGTTGAAATTTTGTGGTCTGAGAATCTATAGGAGAGGGCATTGTTGCTGGGACTATAACAGAGGCTTGTATTGAATATGTGTCTATGTGGGTAATAATGCTCAATGATTAGGATGATTAATTAAGTAAATTAAGGCTGAACAGACCACGATCAATACTTGTATAGATGTAATACCCCCAGTCTTTACATTGCTGTACGTGCCAATTAATTATCAATAAAATGAATAATAAAACAAAATTGACATTTTGTAAAATAATCTCGAAATACTTGTTACCCCGCCTAGTTGTCATTTTTATGCCCTAGAACATCGAATATTCGCCCTTTTGGTGCAACAGGGTTGTATCTCACTATGTAGAATATTGTAAGATACAACATTGTTGCGCCAAAGGGGAATATCGTTGAATGGATTAAATATTATTTATCATAAACAGACTTTTAATTGTTGAATTTTTTTATGATCTCATAAGTTTATTTACGTACTGGCATCATTTTCAACATGTTAATTTATTATATAATTATGTTAACAAAAAACTTCCGACATAGAATTTGATAGCAATGTAATTAATTCTTAATTTTTATTAATTCATCGAAGCGGACATGTTGTGTTCTGTTAGTTTTATTGTCGTTTTATTCACCTCTCTGTTTATCTGCAAAAAATGTGTCGCTTTGAAGATTTTGTGCAATTATAAAATGCGTGATAATTCCTGGAATAAACCTGTAATTTATTCCAAATCTACAATTTGTAATTTTGTCCGTTTTTGTGCATTTTCATGTCAACGTGTGACAGATATAGCGCAATACGTGAGCGCCGATCAACACAGCGTAATTAACTCTTTTTGTGCATTATCGATAGATTAAATAATTGATTCAAGCTCTGCATTCAACGTTTTGTTTAATGTTGCCGTCGTCATTTTGTTCTTATTATTCTTGTTTTGCATCGAGGTCTGCAACAGGTTTTTAATAGCAAATTATTAGTGGAATATTAATGAGTCACCGTTCTGTCTATTGTATGGTAGTGTGTGTTTTTCCTCTGCTAAGATTTCAGCATCGTGTTGATTTAATACTAGGCTCGGTCTGTTCTAATTTGAAACCTGAGTCCCTGTGTGCACAATTTGTACCATTCTATGGGCGGCAGAATTAGAAAATAATTAACTAGTATTTTGTTATCCCAGAGTTGGCTATTTTGATTACGGCAGTTTTTTGTTTGTTCTGCGACTCTTTGGTTTGTAACGGTTCTTGGCCATATGCTTAATTTTAGTTGCGTAATTCGTAATTCGTTGGATGATTTTTATAATGAGAAATTGGAAATGTTGTATTAAGTTCCCAATTTTCAATTTGTTACAAGTTCATTGAATTGTTGCTCATTTTGATTGGAAAGTTCCATTCAGTACAACCTGCTATTTTAACGTTTGTTTGTTTGTTATACAAACATGTACAACACTGAATGCTTGCCATCTGCCTTGCCTATAGTCTATTTGCTTCTATTTAATTTACTTCAAATTTGGATTATTTAAACTTCATTTTTCGAGGAAAAAATGCTTTTTTGATGCTTACAAATGTATCTGCCATATTTGAGTATAATAAAGATGTTACAAAGTGTACAAAGGCTTAAAATCATTTCAAATCCTGTTTCTTGTTATAATAGTTTTAAATGGTATAAAGAAACATGCCATACAATGAATTGAAATAAAAAAGTTACTGCTATTTAATATACCATATGGTACCTGAATTTTGGCTTCTTTGGTACTTGTTTTAAATTTAGTGTTTGTTTGTGATGCAGGCATACAGTATCTTTAAGTGTTATTATTATAAAATAATAATGTGACATGCATTATGCAGTATGAGTAAAAAGATGACCAAATTGAGACAACAGACATAGGTAGCACTCGACTGAGACATCAGTGCACGAAAGATTGTCAAATTTTGTCAAATATTGTCATCAAGTTTTTAGGTTGAATTACGTGAGACTCTCATCCATGCAGGTTATGTCTAGAGATGAAGTGAAATGAACAGAGTCAGGTAATGATCGGATATTGACAATGAACTATTGTTACGATTTAAAATCCCACTCCTCAGTTAGATCGGGTAAAACACAGGTGTTATAAATCTTCCACATACAACATCGTCCAGTCGCTAGGAATGTTAAAAACGTCAACCGCATGAAAGCCATTGTGTGATTTATTCGAATAAAACACTTAAACTCACCTGAATCACATATTGTTCGGTACCCTAGTCTAACGCTACTATGTTATTATTCCACATTATTCGACATGATGTATTTTCGACCTCAGACTCAGTGGCTGAAAAAATATGTGAGAAAAAACAATTACTTCAGCAGGGAAGTTGGGGTTTTATTAATTCACAAAAAAGCTCGTTAGAGGGGAAGTCCTCCATGCTATTAACCTATATTTACGTCCAACTGTGTTAACCACTTTAAATTTCTCCTTATTTGGGCATACAGTGTTGATATAATGTACTGTTACAATCACTGGTCCCCCGTGGATATTGGTTTAGTGCTGATTAGAGAGTCTGACCCAGATGTGGAAAGTGGTGGGTTTGATCCTGGAAATTTTTTTTGGACTCAAGTAAAATTATAATTGTTAAAAAATCCTTTTTTGAAACAGCTGACTTATGAACACTCAGCATTGGAGGATTGTACTGCATGGTTAGCAGTTACCGTTTGACTGAAATTCTGTCCTTATATGAGGCTTTTAACAGCAGTCAAAATTTTAACAAAAATATTTTAGTTGGCAGTTACCTTTTGACTGAAATTCTGTCCTTATATGTGGCTTTTAACAGCAGTCAAAATAAAACAAAAATATTTTAAGGGTCAACTTCTTTATGAATGACCAGGATTACTCCAATATTGATATTTTTGGGGTGTTGATTATTTAAAATTGTCTTAAAATTTAAGTTGGTTCAAAATAAACAATAAATGTAATTGCTTATTTTGAGTCTAAATGTTTTACAAATAAATGATTATTTATTATATGAGCGGGATATGATGGAAGGTGTGACTGGTTGCTATAGTATCTGGAATCTGATTGGTTAATATATCTCATGTCATGTTATCACACTCTACTGACAAATGCCGTATTGCCCCATAAACCAGTGAAGGAGTAAAAATTAAACTTTTGTGGAGGCCTCATGAAAATCTATCAAAAAGTAGTTCCTAATCTGTCATGATTATGTGAAATTCTACAAAGTTTTATGACCCTCTGTCTATAAAAATCAGCTTAGAATTTTTAAATGACCATTAATGCCTGTTTTGATTCAATTTTCATGACAATAAATTTCCTTCCATTCAGAGACTCATTGAGGTTAGCGTTTTAAGCAGGTAATAAATATGTCAGCACTAAAAAATTCAGCCTGATTTGAATCTAAACTATTTCTGTCTTTTATTAACATTCTTTCCTCCTGTTGATGTTTTTTTCCAAACTATGTATCAAAAGTATCAAAAGACCTTCTGTTTACCCGATTTTGTTCAAAATTTTAAATGCAAAAAAATTATTTCAGTGTTAAACTGTCATGGTGGAAATCTGCTTGATTTCACTGTGATCATTGTTTGAATGTTACTCTTGTTTGGTTTACACGGACATGAATTGTTTGTTTCAATTGTTTGTTTCATTACAAACAAGACACGTAAAACTCTCAAGATTCTGATTTCATTTGTTCTTTATTTTAAATTAATGCGCACTCGTCAATTGCTATAACTTTTAAACGTGATAAACAAATTTGAATTTTTTGGCCAATGAAAACACGTTTTACAAACAGTTGACCAATAGAAACAGTGAACTTAAAAACAACTTTATGACACATTAATGTCAATAAATTACGTTTTCAGTATTAAAACTGATTACAAGATTTAAGGAAATATTGCACTGTTTAATTCATGTACTAGGGCAATAGTGAAATATAGTGCAACCACATGATCAAATAACTAGGTACCGGTAATCAGGTTAAGTTGATGAAACTTTATTATTAAAAAGACAAATTTATTTTCATATGATCCAAATGTAAAAAACATCATTTTCAGTATTTTGAAATTAATTTTTCAGTATTATGAAAATGTTGAACTTTCACCTTAGTATGATAAATGATGTCATGTGTCAGACCTTAATGAACACGAAAAAATTCGCGACAGGTTACTGGGTTTGCGCATAATTTAACAAAAAAAAACTATAGAATTAAAAAGTGCATGTTCTCTGAGCATAGAGAACAACATCGTTAATTGGTTATTCCTTTAACATCTCCTTATTTCCACGTTGCTTCTCATTAAAATGAAATTAATCACGTCTTTTTCGAAAAAAAAATTCCCCTCCACAAAAATCTGATTTCCATTTGTCAAAGTCGTGGCAGAAGTGTATAAAAAGTCAGCGCTCCTTGCGAACAAAACCCTATGTCATATATTTCCTTTTCTGATTTTATATTTCAATTGTGAACTAGTAAAGTAAATCATCAAAATATCGGACGGGTAATTAATAAGATTCTCCTGCTTATTCACATGTAAAAGATTGTCCACATTTGCCTAATTGATTCCAAGTTTTTATTGTCATCCACATGAAAAAGATTACAAATGAAATTAATAAATTTTATTGCAGAATGACTTAGCATATGTACCGACGGTGACATAGATTAATTGCTCGCTTAACAGCGGCGTTCAAATATATCTGAAATAAATTTTTACAGATTGTGTCCCGTGTCAAACTCGGGGGGTTGACAATAAGGCTACATAATGTCCTCATACTGAGCGTGTTTCACGTTTTCTTCCTAAGCTGCATAAATAACACATAAAGAACAGCGAACATTTCTAACCCATGACATTGTCGTAATTCTTCTCTCTATTGTCCACAAGTTTTTATATCCACCTCAGACAATGATGCTTCTTTCTTACATTGTTGTAAATCTGTAAATATATATTGTACGTACCTGTCTTAATATTTTATCGTTTGTTTTATTCAAATGGAATCAGTCTGGTAAAAAAATACCAAAAAAAAATACCAAAAAAAATACGGAGGAATTTTCAATGTTGGTGAATTAAAAATATTCCATGGTGTTACGTTACTCCTTCATTACGTCCGTTGTCACGGAAGGATGTGTTCTTTTTTGTCTTCGTTTGTGAAGAGCTGACCCATCAAACACCTGCAATTAATCCAGTATCCCAATTAACATGATCTTAGCACGCTAACCACCCAGTTTGGGTCGCACGCAACTGTTAGGTGACCGCTAACCCAGAAAATAATGGAAGTGTTGAGTTACTCGTCTTTATTGTGTCCTCTCATGACGGGAAGTTAGAGTAAGTCGTCATGTTACCTATATTATTGTAGTACCGCTGCATTTTGCAATCAATATCTCGTGAGAATGGTTTTCCGCCTCAATGACCGTGCTCTTCCATTTCGGTGAAATGAATTTTATCACCAAAATCTGTGTTATTTAGTGATAGTATGGAAAGTGGGTGAAACACCCGACATTACTGGTATGGTCACCAGATACTTCTCGTCATTCAAGAATACTTGCAGATTACGATCCAGTGATTAGATCTTTATTAAAGATTAGGGAATTTGATTACAGATTATGGAAGAAGAAAGAAATTAACATACCTTAATTAGATTCTAATTTTCAATGCTTTTATGAAATATGAAGCCAGGTACCGGTATATACGATGCAAGAGTAACGACTTCCCCGTGTACTGTTACTGGTTTATACGAAGCAAGCATTACGTTCAGTGTGTACTGTATACATTTACCTCGACAAACCAACATTCTTTCATCACCTCAATGATACTACCAGCCTTAAGAATTCTACTTAAATAAAATGTCAAGTGTGATGAAATCAAAAAATATATTACAAATTCTTGTCGCAATAAAATATACTATGCAGGGGATGTTACAAAATATTGCTTGTATAATGTATCTATCCCTTTTTAACATCTCGATCATTTTCTTGTTTACCATTGCAACAGAAATTATTTGCCTTTTTATGGTGTTCTTTAAGTAATGTTGGGTGTTTAATAAACATGAAAGAAAGCGGAAACATTATATGGGTGCCGGGACTAAAATTTAATGTTTGCAGTTTTGGTCAAATATTGTGTTGCTAAAGGCAATGTATTAGAAAATACATACAATATGTATTTCGGGCTTGGCTAAAGGGGATTTTACAACGTGTTAACATTGAAAACTATGTTGATGTCATATAACAATGTTGATATTTTACAATGCTCTTGACCTTGGTTGGACCTTGGTTTGCTAATGATCCGTTTATTGTTGCAGAAATCGGAACTCCAAGTAGAATAAACATGCAAGCCTCTGTAGCTCTGTGGTTTGTGCCCTTGTCATCTAATCTGGTGACATGGGTTCAAATCCGGATGGAGGCACTCATAATCATATATATACACATATTTAAGCAGATAGCTGACTAGCATATAAAGTCTTTGCTCAATATTTTATTGGCTACTTAATAGAATAATTATGATGGAATAATAAGAATATATATATTGTATATTTTCAGGAGACAGTGTTGGCCAGTATACTATTCCATCAAGTCCTTCTCCTCCATTAACTAATGCTCGTAAGTAAAATACTTCAATATTTTTTCAATAAAAAATTAAGTGTTATTTTACAAATATAATCCTAATGGTCACCAGTATTTCAATCAAATGGAAAGTATTCAATCACACTATCCCGACACAGGGAAAACCAGCACTCAGGGAAAACCAGCACTTACGTAATAATAAAAACAATAATAATAAAATCTTTATTTTCTAAAGGTAGCATGTAAAGACATATACATATGCATAAATGAGCAATACATGTCTAATTTACAACAAGGCCTTCAATACATAAATTTAAAAGAATGCTTAGAAAAGTAAGTGCAAAATTGTTAACAATGATTAACAACATATTGAGAGAAAAAACACACACACACAAATACACGCATAAATCATCAATTGGAATTCGCTTTGATGAGTGTAAAACAAGGGTGATATACTAATACAATTTTTGAACCCCAGACCTCTGGCACTTCTATGCACAACTTCTTCAGCATATTTTCTTTAATAGTATCTCTATGATAAACCTGATATTTATTACATTTTTCTTATTTGCTTTGACTGAATAATGTGTAACTTTCATTTAAGGAATTGTAATTTTCTTCTATTTTCCGCTTCAGGAACCAAAGCTGGTAAAGGTCGTCAAGGTCGGAGACAACCTTCACCGAGTCCAGAATCAGATTTAGAACGTGTGTTTATATGGGATCTCGATGAAACCATCATCATATTTCATTCTTTACTCACCGGATCCTACGCTCAAAGATATGGAAAGGTAGGTGACACCTTTATAGTTTGCTAGTTTGTTACATCATGCTTTGCCCCAAATGCCAGGTCATGCTTGGCCCCAAATGCCAGATCATGCTTGGCCCCAAATGCCAGATCATGCTTTGCCCCAAATGCCAGATCATGCTTTGCCCCAAATGCCAGATCATGCTTGGCCCCAAATGCCAGATCATGCTTGGCCCCAAATGCCAGAGCAAGCTTTGCCCCAAATGCCAGAGCAAGCTTTGCCCCAAATGCCAGAGCAAGCTTTGCCCCAAATGCCAGAGCAAGCTTTGCCCCAAATGCCAGATCATGCTTTGCCCCAAATGCCAAAGCAAGCTTTGCCCCAAATGCCAGATAATACAGTATCCAGAATGTGTGTCATGACTAGGCAACCAACATTGAGTGCCTTACATGGTGTTCAGTTAGCCACTCCTTCATTTACTTCATGATTGCTTTCTGTCAGAATATTTCTCATGACTTAGAGACCGACATTTACAGGTTGCTGTTACCAATAGATTATTGTCACTCTCAAATCACAAAGTTGACCAAATTATCATCGAAATGTGGTTAGAATCTGCACTTGTTTGACTTTTGGCAATATTCTAATTATTAGTCATAATGGGTCTACTATAACTAGGTCACCAGGCAAATCATTGAAACACCTTGTGAAATATATTAAATGCATAAAGTTGTTTGCCACATTGTATTGTTGGCTCTAAGTCTTTTACTTGTTTTCACCTGAAAAGTTTCACAGAATCTTGGATTTCTGTTCATAATGACAATGAACTTGTTACTTTTCTATTCATTGCCCTATTTTATGTTGCTCTGGTACCGTAATACCCTTTGCAATATGTTAGGTCACTGTTAGTACAGTGTGCTCTACTTCCATAGACTGCAGGAATATCTCTTAGAAATTCTTGTGCAGCGTAATAATGGAGGGCTTGTTAGAAAACTATGGTAACTGCATCAATTTATATAAGCATGTTCCATAGTTTTGCACTGAGCCATCCATATGCCTGCAAGTATAGTGTAAAGGGATGTAATACTGTCATTCTCTGTGAGAAATTTATTTGGTATGGAATTATTGTTTACAAAGTGTAACCTTCTGTAATGTAGTTTTTCTACTTGACTGGTTCCAAAGGAATATTTGTGAATCTGTTTGCATTCCTCTACAAGTTTGTCTCCTATGTTTTTGGATAGAGGAATTAGCGAGACAACTTGAAAAGCAGTCCATTCATTTCATTTCCACTGATTTCTTAGACTGGTTTCTGAATTCTGAGACATCTTTGTCATAGTCAAGCAGGTGCTTGTGTTTTCTCTGTAAACAAAACATAGTATCAGTCTATGACTAGGTACTAATTGATCTATAGAGCATCTGAGTGATTTTGATGAAAGTATTTCACTAATGCTTGATGTACGTGTGTGATCTTCTAGTTGTGTACCTACACCAGCTCTAATAGAGATATCTCCTCAGTGAGGATTGTCTTTGTGTTCCGTTAACCTTTATTAACCGCCCTACCTCCCACTCCGTGATTCCTTGTGCCCCACCCTGGTCTCATAGAGACATCTTATCAGCAAGGATTATTTGTGTGTTCCATTCCCCCCTCAACCCCCACCTTGGCTCTGTGATTCACTGTGCCCAACCTCAGCCTAATAGAGACATATATTTATCGATGAAGATCATTTGTGTGTTCTGTTCCCCCCTCAGGCCTCGACCTGCTTTGTTTTTCACTATGCCCCACCTCAGTCTAAATAAGACATTTATTCATGAATGAGGATCATTTGTGTGTTCCAACCACCCTCCATGATTCACTCTTATCACATAATACACACAATATTTACAACCTGCTTTAATTTGTTCAAATTTTAAAAACCAAATATGTGGTTTTGTCTTTGTTCTGATGTGAGTACATCTTTTGATGTTGATTTTTTTACCTTTAAACGCATTGTTTTTGGGCGTCTGCTTGGAAAGGCGGGCATCAAAAGACATTTTCCGCCTTTGTCGGAAGTGGACTTTTAAAGTGTTGTTTGTTAAGGTATTAAGCATATGCATGTACTGGCATATTGTTTGATATTGAGCTGTGTAGACTGTTTACTTTGGGAAACTATTATATTATGGTCTTTGTATTGTCCAGGATATTGTTGCGTGTCTTGTCATTTTCTTAGAATTTAGTCCAGAATTGCGTTTTAAATTGGTGAAAACTTCATTTTGTCTTCAAACATAGTCTAAAGTTCTTCCCTGTTTTAAAAGTTTAACAATTCTGCTTTTATACCAAAACATACACAAGTCTGTATGTATTTAAAGCTTTCCAATTTTCTTTAAATCTACAAAAAAAAGTTCCTTGGTAAAAATCCGCAGGAAGTGCCGAGTGTTGTCTGCTTGTTCGCACCATCTACCATGTCCAGTCGAAACTTCATCAATTATTGAGTATACTCGGCTGTTTATTTACCAAAATCATCGCCCTTATTGACTAAAGCAGATAATCAATGTTTTTACATGGAAAATTATGCAGATCTATTAAGTACGGATATTAAATCAACAGATCAGCCGACAGCCTAATGGTGGAAATCTGTTTCTTTCCGAATAAATGGGGAACTTAATGATTTTTTTGCAATTTAGTTATTCTTGTTTGTTCATTTAGATCTAGGTATATGACAAACGTTGACTGCCATTGTAGTGTTCCTTTGTTGTAGAGTTTTTGTTTCAACATATCAGGTCTATGTTCAAAAAAAGTTTCCATGTTAGACAATAATTGTGACAACCTACTAGAAAGATTGTTTGTGGATTTTTTCAGTCTCAGCTTGTCTAGTTATTGTCTGCATTGTCACTTCCCGCCATTAACGTCTGCTTCTGTCTGCGATACATTTTATGGTACATTAAAAGAAATGTATAAGTTGTAAAAATTCTTGTAAAAATTCTTAAAAATGGTATATTATAACAGATGTATAGTGTGAATAGAAACACCAGTCAGGTAATCATTGTCTTCTGATGAAGCAGACGTTCTTTTGGTTAAAAGCAGACGGTATTGTTATCAATATAGAAAATGGAATTTCAAGAAAAAAAGGCATAAATTTGTCTGTTGGAGTGAGTGAAGCTTGTAATGTATACACTCCTGTTGGATTATCTTTTAAAGAATTTGTGATTTATGAGCGGAAAAATTTAAGGTGGAGAACAATGGGTTTTCATTTTTCGACAGATTTGAAGTATTTGGTTAATATTTTATTGTCTTGTGAAAATGTTGTTCAAGATTTTTAAGCATTATTTGTCCAAGTTTTGTTTCTTGCTTAAAAGTAATTGTTGTGAGGATGTGGCTTGCAATGCTCGGAAAATTACATTTTCATACCTACTCTTTAAGTCAGCATGTGGGAAACTTTTCTGTTTAAATTGTGTTCATTTTTGTGATGTTCTTTTGAACTAAAAATATATACCTGTTTTCTAAATGTAAAAATTGCACATCTTCCTCACTGGAAACCTGTTGGTCATAAACAGAGAGGTATCTGCAAGCCTCTGCAGTGACAGATGAACGGCTAGGTGTATGCATATTTTATCCCTCTTCATTATATGCCATAGCAGTATTGTTCTTCTGCAAAATGCTAACATAAATAAATGATCAAGATGTCTGTTGTACGAAATGACAATGTTTGAGTTCTGTACACAGTAGCTTGTATCAACAATCTGTTTTTGTCATCGGGTTGCAAAGAAAAAAATGGCGTAATTTGTCAATGGTGATATCTAGAGCCAGGCAAACAATGGTCATTATTATCTTCGCAAGGCTTTGAACTAATTTGTTATAAAATTACTATTATGGATTTGTATTAAAATTTCATGCAAAGCAAAAATGGGAAAATCTCTGATGAATAAAATTGAAATGTTGAGAATGAAATCATAAATATTGAAAATTATGGAAAATTATCCATATAAATAGCTTCTCCCTGGTCGTTAACGGTGATCTAGAAATACTGCTGCTCCCCTCTGGTATGAGACAATACACAGTTTGTTCAGTTAGACAAACACAATAGGCTTTGTGTTTGTAATGTTTTATGATAAAACCATCAGACTGGTATTGAAATTTTAACTCATGTTAACTTAATGCGCTTACCGTATAGATGTGATCAGTGCTAATGTGTTAAAGCCTACTTATTTTAGGTTTCTGAAGGCTTTCAAGATTTTGTCAAAAAATATTTTAAACTTTTAATTTTTATAAATGGGTAAGTTTTTTTGCCTCCTATATGGAACATTACCAATGATTTATGAGAAATCACGTCCAGACAATTTTGCATTTGAGAAAATTACTTTGCAATTTCCATTTATCTTCAGATGTCAATATTTTGTGATATTTACAAAATTTGTGATTTATGAACTTGGCTGAAGTTGTTTTATTTTTTTGAGGTAATTTCAGAAATGTTCCTGCTCTTCACATAAATCAAGCAGGAATTAGTAGTTAGTGACCCAAACATATTGAATCTGTTTTCAATTATACTTTGCAATTTGCTCATACAAGTGTTAAAGTATGCACAATTTTCTACCCACATTGAGACTAAAAACAGCAATCACTGCTTATTCAAGCAGGAACAGTATAAACGCTGGTCCCTATTAAAGTTCCATTACGGCAGATTTTGTAAGACTGTCTTTGTGGCTATTATTTCCTATTTGTAGGAAATGCACAAAAATATCTTATTATCCTGGCAGCAGTTCGAAAATAATCGTTTTTGTTTAAATATTTTGTTCTTTTGATAGATGTAATTTGTCTGGTCTAGTTAATATGCTTTTATTTTATACGAAAGAAATTATTGCCCGTTACAAATGCCAATTAGTGGAATTAATTTATAATTATCATTGTTCGGTGCTTTCTGATTAATACAGTTGAAACAAGCCTGAAAATTAATTCTATATAATTATCAAACAGTTTAACTTTAATTTATACCTATATGTATATTTTGAATTTGTGAAATTATTGTTTATATTAGTATTGATTGCTAAAAGACACAATCATTTGACCAAGGCATGTACTCTATTGATCGCACATTATTTTAATAATTATAGTTACTGGAATAAATGTAAAATTACCAATAGTAATTACTTTGAAAATTATAATTTGAAAACAATATAATTCCTGTTATTAATTTTATCATGTTTGTCCTTGCCATTCAGCTCATACCAATTTTCCTTTTGAACTGTTGTGAGATTTCATGTGGCGTGTATTTATTTATATAATATTATGGCTAAAGTGCCCTACAATATCCACAGTATACCAACCAAATCACTGTATGACTTATTGTGGTGCTATAAAATTTGGTTTGTATGAGTTATTGTGATTAAAAGCACATGTAATATATGATCACTGTATGACTTATTATGATTAAAAGTATATGTATGTAACTTCTAATCCCTGAATGACTTTTTGGGATACTATACATTTCAATGTGTATGCCTGATTGCAATAACCCGAAGTTGACTCATTATACACTGTGATATCAGATTAATTTATTTTATTAACAAGCATGTTGTGATCATGATTTGGCACGGCAGATTCAGGTGATGATAAGTTATGATATATGAATCAGATATATATAATATTATGTGATTATGATGAATATATTATATATATTTGCAGGATCCTCAGGCGTCTGTACAGCTTGGTTTACGGATGGAAGAAATGATATTTAGTTTAGCAGATACACATCTATTCTTCAATGATTTAGAGGTAAGTAACTCACTCTTATTGATGTCGTCTGCTACCTGTGTCCTCTGATACCTGTGTCGTCTGCAACAGGACCTGGTGTTGACTTCTACCGGTGTCGTCTGCTAGTTGTTGTCTACTACCGGTGTCGTCTGCTACCGGTGTTTACTTCTACCGGTGTCATCTGCTACCGGTGCATCCACTGTCGGTGTCGTCAGCTACCGGTGTCGTCTGCTGTTGGTGTCAACTTGTACCTTTAACATCAGGTACATGATCATATTATGCCAAACTTGGGTATCAATTCGGGAAAAAAATGTACATTCAAGTCCCTTTCAAATTACTCTTGATAAGTAAGATGCCACGGGCTTTGTGACTTGAAATAGAATTGTCTGACCACAGGAACAAACTTGCTCCTTCAGCAGTGCCAGCGCTTTGATTGAAAATTCTCCTAGAACATGCCTTTAGTGATAGTATGTACCAAAATAGATTGCAAAATTCTTTTTGACAATTTTATCTTCAAATTAATTATAAAATATTTTGCATTCTGGATGTTCTTCATTTTTTGCTTCCATCTTGTTTTTGACAAGGAAATGATTTATGACTTTCATGTAAAAGTACAATCTTATCAACATTCTTAGAAATGTTAGGTTTTATTCATCGTCAGTGACCGCATTATTATATATACTGTAAACCAAGAAATTATTTCACACGATTTAAGTTCACCGAGTTTGCAAAATTCTGCGAAATTAAGTAGCCGCAAAATTGTTCAAAACATTAATATAGACATTGCAGGAGTCTTTAAAACGAGAAAATTTGTTGCCGTGAATATGCTGACAATCAGCAAAGTGCAAAAAATTAGTATTTGCAAAATTAAATTTGTTTAGTTGACAGTATTTATATTTCTCTGAAACTAGAATGATTGAGGGTTATAAACTGAACCTAGTGGGTTTAATAGAACTAACATGGCTACCTATAAAACTAATTAGATTGTTCACCTTTAATGACCTAGATTCCATAATTATTGTTTATTCAGCATTGGCACCCTTGTTGTACTTGGTGATCTAGTGTTAAAAAGAGTGACATAAATTGTACTGAATTGTACTAGTAGGCGATAATGTACGACAAGAATTAATTAGATTTTCACCTTTAATGTAAAATTAGTATAATTTCTGTAAAATTAATGTAAAAACATTACTCAAAGCTTGAAAATATTAATTAATTATGCTCCTGCTCAACTTAGACATTTTCTAATTTACAAGTTTTCCTGTTATTTTGTACAATTTTGAACCTTTGCTCTTATAAAAGTGCTAATTTCCAGTAATTACCATTGGTGAAAGTATGTGGCTGTAGCAACAAGTCTGGTTGATTAATGTTAATTAATAACTAACCAGGTGTGTGTTGATATTGTGTCAGATTTCACAGTAGATTGTGGTCAGTTTGGATAAGATAGCCATCAGTTGTTGTGGAAATGATATTCATCTTCCAGAACTTTCACACAGGTTACATTATAACTCATTTTCACCACTCACCTCGGTTCCTGTTCCTAGTTCCCGGAGTCCACTGGGGGCTAGCCTTTATGCAATTCTATAAACATAGTGTTATTTACTGGTTCCTGGTTTAATTTTGTTCCTGGTTCCCGGAGTCCACTGGGGAATGGACTTTATGTAACTCTATAAACATAGTGATATTTACCGGAAACTGATACGCTTCCGACAGTTCGGACCAAGTGCATTATGGGTAGATATGATACTCCGTTAAGTATCCCATGAGGCTTTGTTTATATAAGAGAATAAATATTTCGGCTGGTCAGTGTGGCTTGAAGGTGGAGCCTGCAGGGTGTCCGGTTTTCATCCAGTGGTTGTCATACATTGATAACCTGTGCTTTATATAAACATTGATCATTAGTTCATTACAAATTGTATGATAGAAATAAATTCCTGAATCTGCAGTATCTATTATGGAATAAATGTAATTAATAAATGTTACATAGTAACATTATTCCATGTTCTTTGTATATGTGATAAATATGAAAGCAAATAAAAACAGACAGTACCTTTTCTTGAATTATTTGAATGCATTTTTACTGTTAAATAGTGTCCTAATTTTCCAGGTAAAATTTACAAAAATAATCAAATATAAATATGATGGGCTAAGTATTGAAGGAAAATCAATAAATGACAGTTTAAATGTTGTTTAATCTATTTATGAAAAATATTGATATATGAAGTGTTTTTTTTTAAAAACTACAAAGTATGTTTTCCCCAACTTATAAATTAATTAAGCATTGTCAATTTGAGGCTCACCAATGTCATTGATTTTTTGCAAATTATATAATTTCTTAATCCAACTTTGTCTTTTGCGAGTAAATAACAGGATTGACAAATGACACAAGTTCTATTTTATGATTTATAGTTAGCCAAAAAGGAAATTTAAAGAAAAACGTAATTATTTACAAGCTTATGGTCTGTCTTGCCGTCCCTACATACATGTATCCAGTGTCGTATTAACTGCCTCTTTAAAACTTTTAATTACTTTGGGAAACTGGGAGTTATGTAAATCATTTCTGTAGCAATATGCCTGTTTTGTTACTGTCTCTGTTTACCATCCGCAGTCCCTAGGGGCCGGGGAGAGGGGGCTGGTCGGATAAGCTTGCCAGAGGGGGAAGGATCATATTACAGGAAAGTAATTAGCCTATGATTTAGCTATAGTTATGTCAGGGTTGGTTTACTAGAGGCAATCATCTGTGGAAACATTGACAAATTAGGGACGATGAATCAAGCTAGAAGCTAGGGTATTGTGGGGATGTGATGTTGATCACTTGTGAACGAGCCATGGCAAGATTTCCTCAGGCAGGCAATCATATAATCGACTTCTTAATAATTACTATTCTTCATAATTTTCAGAATATTGTTACATGCTTACTTAAGATTATTGTGTATCGGTGGTTGGTATTTTGAAAGAAATTCATAGAATGAGTCAAACAGAAAATGGCTACTGGTCACACAGCTAGACATTGTGCATTTTTCTGGCATGTGAAATTTGAGCAAATATCCTGGCATGTGAGCATATTTGGTGTTTTGGTCAGTCTAACAATTCAAAATTGTTCTGGTTGATTCTTCTTTAGCACTTAGGCTGCATTACCACAGAGACTTGTGGGTTTCAAGTAACATTGCACTTTTTACAGTCCTTTTGAAAAAAATCTGAACCAGACTTATACTGGCCTTAATATTTAGCACTGAATTTGTATTATTATTATTGCAAGATCTCAAAATATTAATTCAAGCTTGAAAATTGTGTTTTATGTATTAGATTTGCAAAATTTTGATGGTATTGGTATTAAAATTAACTTTTATTCCTCATTTGGTCATTTAATTTTATAAACTGAAAATTGCTAACTAAAAGATTTGAAGAAGACAGTCTATGACTGTCGAAATGTTGTATGAATTAAAAATAACCATCAACGGAGTTAGTTACTGATTAATTTATTATCATAACTAAAACTAGAAATTTAAAACTCTTTGGACAATATTTATATCTAAATATTTCTATAAAACGACCCAAGAAGGACATTTCAGTGTTTGTATGCATGTAGTAATTTAGTTATAACCTTCTTTAATGATGTCCAGTGCATTACCGGTCACTTTCTCCTGTCATTCTACATTACCGGTCCATTGGTCAGCTGATTGATATAGACTGGTCACTTAATTAAGTCTATTTATGGACCAGTGAAGCGAATTATCAGCGTTGATCATTGACACTCTAGGCTGCAGACATAAATGATACAACGGAGACGTTGACCATTGTCCGGAGACGTTGACCATTGTCCGGAGACGTTGACCATTGTTCGGGCGTGTCATGCCAAATTGAACATAATTTTTGTCACATTTTCCACTGAATTATAACCGAATTAATTGAATGATAGCCTCCCCGGGGAATCTTAACGAAAGTTTGAAGGTTTGTTAAGGGAAGAATGTGGTCAGTACTAAATAGAAATAAATATATGCATGATGTATAAACAGACCCTGGGGTATTGTTTAGTGAGAGTGGACATTCTATTGACCATTGACAGTTTGAGCTCATGTCGTTGGCATTTGACAAGAATGAATCGGGGACAAATTAACGAAGGTGAGGAAAATCTGAACATTCAAACACAATATTTATAGAAGTCATGTTTGATCGATGTTTAATTTTACCCCCTCCCTTGTAGCTGGAGTTTATGACAGTGATGAAAATTTCATTTTCTTAAACATAATAAAACATTGTTATCCCAGCTGTTTCATTTCATTGTGTCAATAAAATACATGGCCATCGTTCAATGTTACTTCTTGGCTCGCTCGGCTTTACCTCCATTCATGTAATATCACAATTTATTAATAAATAAAATCATATGCAATAATTTCTATATCGCTGCATGTGGTTTGGTTTAAATTGTCTTTTAATAAATACATATTATGACTTTAGTGTCTTCAATTCAGAATGTATCAGTAATAAATTTCACCACAATACAATTCAGAATATATTTGTAATAAATTTCTCCACAATACAATGCAGAATTTATTTGTAATAAATTTTGTTACAATACAATACTAAATATATTTGTAATAAATTTTTAGGCTATCATAGGATACTGAATTTATTTGTAATAAATTTTGCTGAAATACTATTCCAACTATATTTTGTAATAAATTTTCTATAATTTAAACTCTTATGATAATGTTTTAAATGGTATGATTTATTCTGTAGCTTTATCCTGTGTTTCTAGACTTTGCCATTGGAACTTGAGGTTCCCGGTTTGATCCTTGTGACATCCCAAGATCGTAAAAAATCCATCATAATTTTTAATGGTGTTTTTTTGTTATTTGGATTTTTTCTCAAAACCGTACTCAGAGGATAGCATTTATGTATTTTTTTCTGACAAGACAATAAATAAAATTCCAACCATCAGTCAACTATGCCATATTTGATGGAAATTCTCTGCGGCAATTCTTAAATTTAATTTAAAAATCAAACACCGCATGCTAAGACAGGGAATATCTGGGAAAAAATGATTTCCGTATAAATTTCTCCGTTCTCGAGATCTCTCCGGCTTTCTCTGGTCCATATGTCTAGTTGGGTGAAATGTTTGTTTAAGCAAATGAGGAGCCCCTGGCAAGCTGCTAACCAAATTATATGAAAACACTGAATTGACAGGGCTTTCAATCATACATAGTTATATGAAGATGTGATGCAGATATTTCTATAAGGTGACTTTATAAACCTCTAATTGATTCCTAATGTGTTTCTATGGCATCGACTTTGTTTAATCACTTCATTATTCCACCAGGCACGTCTTATAGTTAGAAATGTAACCAAGATTTGTTTGTGTATTATATAAGAATGTTTAATCGACATGTGACAGACATGTGACGTAACCTGTGTCAATAATATGATGAACTGTATCTGTTCATTGTTTCATACAGGGGTGGTATTCACAAAACATCATAAGTGAAAACTTAGAATTTTCTAAAAATCTCAATTTTTTCTTAAGTTTCAGCTAAACAGGAAAATCAAGATTAACAATCGTTTATATTGTTTAGAAGCATTATGTTAAGAGCTACAGTGATCATATAGAAAACATGGGCTATTCTTCGTTTCTTCTGGATATATGAACCTCAATATTTTAACTTCAGTCAAAATATTTAAGTTTTCACTTAAGATTCTTTGTGAATACCGACCCAGAACTACCCTACCTCTTAATTACGCCTGTCTTTAGCAGCCAATCTCATTAAAAACCAAGTAGCCAGTTTTAACAATAAATTCACTCAATTTGATCGGCCACATTTTATTATTATATTAGCACTGGACTGGCTGCCGTATGCAGGTTATATAGGACTTGGTGCAAAACTACCATAACTACATCAATTAATAGGCGCATATACAATAGTTCAGCACTAAGCCCTCAGATTATAACCTGAATCCTAGTGTATTACAGAGGTAACTGTATCATTGATGTACACTTTCAAAACGAAAACAATTTTTTGAAAGAAAAATATAAAATCTCAAAAATGAAGTTACCTAAAGTGAGTGGCCACTGTTTATATATTTATGGTCAAATGACATTGAGTCATGTTACGGTTATGTTAGATATTTTTGGTCAGATACATCAAATCAAAATCACCGACATAATTTTACATTGTGGTAAAAAATTCTTACAATTAAATAACTCAAAAGTAATCCGACATTATGTGAGGTGATAATCACATTTTTTTATTGACAGAAATTTTTGTGGTGAAAAAAAAATGGTATTAGACAAGCGCCTTGTTGTCGTATTTATACATTATTATGTTAATATTTCTATTAAAGTTGTTATCACCATCTGATTATTATAGCAGTTACAATAGTGTCAACTTTATCGCACGATTTCTCCGCTGCATCAGGGTAATGTGTGAGCCCGTCGCCTCTTTATTCAAACTGCCCTCAGATTATGGAAATTTTATGTCAACGGTGATTTATATTTTCTCCCATGTTCGTAAATGGTTGTGGAATTATCTGACTGGGTAGGTTTTTAAGGGTTTGTGAATTATGAAATACTCTATGAATATAGACCCATCAATATAGCAGTTTTGAAAAAATGTGATTTTTTTTATTTTGTTATTTAACAGTCCGGTTGAAAATTGGGTACAAAATTGACATTAAATAATTTAAAAGTACATAGTATAAGCGTTGAATTGTAAATATTTTTGACTGGGTTTATGGTGTATTGAATGATTTAAATTTGTCAGCGTTAATATATTAATCATTTACATTGTACAGTGATCACAAGAAGTGAAAATCATGCATACACTGTTTAAACATTCCTTTCTAATGCATTTTTTTTCAATATTTTTATTTGAATACCTTTGATGTTTAACAAGTTTTTCCAGAGAAATAAATCATCTTCAACAAACAGCTTCCTGTTAAGCGATGCATTATAGCCTTATCATAATTCTAAAAAAAAACTCATAAATCATTTATAATTTTCATAGATTCCAATGGGTAGGTAGGTAAATCATAAGTTCAGATACATACATTTATATTCCTGGTAAAACTTGTTATGAGAATGGGTTTCTGTATTTCTGATACCTATTTATCCAAAATGATAAACATATTGTAGAAAACTCAATGTCTAGGCTGAATGTTTCATATTAAATAAAAAATTGGAACCAGCTTGGCTCCTGTCAAAACTTTAAATGAATAAATAGATGTTGAAGCTGTGTGTAATTTGTGTAAGAACGGGAGAGATTTTAAGTGTTACCACCTTCTACGATATTAAATGTCAACATTTTGGCATTAAGCAATCATTACCAACCTGTTAGAATGGTTCCTCATGTGTCAGAAATGGTTCCGTGTCAATTCTCAAAGTTTTATACTTCAATTTTATATTTCATTCAATTTCTATAGGTGATTTTTATGAGATTTCGTTTTAATTAATTTTGTCTGCACATTTTCGTGATTAGCCTGTATGCATTTTAAATAAAATGTTAAAATTTTGACAATACTGTTAAGTTTAAAATATTTTTTAAAGAAAAGTTAAAATCATGAGAATAGATTTTACTGTAGATTTGATATAAACAATTTGTCTACTTTGCACACTAAATGCAGTGATATATGGGTCTAAGGTAGATTCGTGCCTTACAAAAAATGGCGGTAACTCTTAGTGACTGAGTGGTGGGGGGGAGGAAGTCTGAAGTCGGACATACCGGATTTTGAAATGAATACCACATGTTTTTAGGGATAAGTAAAGCAGGAATGATAGAGGAATGTTGAGTTGGTCATGAGAAAAACTATAAGAACAACACACTAGTCTAATCCTGCTTGTCATGTTTGATTTACTGTCGGCATATTCTGACAGGTCGTGCTGTGAGACAATGTGAGACAATCACCTGTTAGTGTACTAAGCTAGTCCACGGTAGGAACACCAGACTAACACCAAACATACACTATACATATCTACATAAACCACTAAGATTTATATCAAAATCCTTTCTGTCTATAATATACAGCTTTTATCATTTTAATTTGAAGAAAATGGTAATGATAATTAGTATCCAATTATTGGGGATTTGGTCTTTGTAGGAGTCTAAAATTATTGAGGAAACTATTTTTTCAACATTGAATTCTTAAGTTGCCCCTGCTTTCCAGACTATATTTTCTTTAAGGAAAAAAAGGATTATCTTGATTATGTTGTAGTTAAACAACTGAATCTATAAAATAAAACAATGACTATTATGAACAAACACATCCCTGAAATTCAAGCTATCAAAGATGTCATTCAAACTTTTCATTTATGAGCTTCTAGTATTTGGCAATTTATAACTTTTATAAATTTGCAACTGAGATATTTATTCCAGTGAAACATTTATGTAAAAATTGTTGGGAGGTATAATTAGGAGAAATGTTGAACATGTTACGATGTAATAACATTAATTAATTGTAAGAAACTTGAGTGATTTCTGAGCTTGAAATGTGTCTTACATAAGGGGGGTATAACTAATTGTTAAACTAATTGTTAAACAGGTTCTTGCAGGTTCTAGCCTAGCTGGTGCATAATTATCTATAATACAGAAGTGTGCGTTGTATGTATACATCCAATTACTATAGGCTATAGGAGATAATTGACAGGATGAAAAAACAAATTGTTTTCTGTCAGCACAAAAATTCATGGGAAAATTTTGACAAAAGCTTACGATGTGAAGCACATGTTGTGAAGTGTGTCCGAAAAGTGCCCCCTACAGTTTGAATCCATTCTGGCACGTTGTAGGTGGCGCTATATGTTTTTCTCGCCACCAGTACTGGCTAAGTGCCTGTCACAGTTAATGGCTATTAAAATTGATGTCAATTATATAGTTAGTTGGTAGGGTGAGTTTGTTTCTCGTGTTTTTGTCTAAGGGAAATAATTCAGCTTGCTTGTTACTGTGAGTACGGTAGTGGACTGCTTCTCTTGTTTGCTGGTCAATGGTCGACCAGCATCTGTCATATTGTGATTATCAAACTGTGACCCCATATCATGGAATTTGTGGGTGCCATTTCAGACTTGGTTCTAGTCGATTGTAACCAGGAGAACTATAGATATAGTAATTTCATAGTCTACTGGCAATAAGTTGGTTTTGTGGACTAAAATAATGACATATACTATGAGGCAAATTGTCTGTAACTTTATAAGAAGGTCCTTTCACAATAATAAAATCAGAAAAACCTTTTCATAAGCTTCAAATATGGTGCTCAAGCAAAACACCAAATTCATGTTAGGTAGATTTAAGCAACTTAAGGTGTTTGGTGCATTCCATCTGCTCTGACAAACATTCACTATATTGTTGAAATAAGGTATGGCAGTTTGTATGGCAAGGTAAACAGACTGGTATTTACTGGCTGCATTCCAAACATGGTTGTTTTACCTAATTGCTATGTTTTCTTCTATTTTAGGAATGTGATCAGGTACATATAGATGATGTCTCGTCAGACGACAATGGTCAGGATTTAAGGTTTGTGTTCATTCTCTTATTTATTACGTATACATAGAACTACAACCTCTGCAAACTGTCCTTTCCTCCAGCAACAGCCTCTGTATAGTGGCCCTTACTTGGGCAAAAAAGTTCATATTTGCCCCTTCTTGAGCTACAGCTTGTATAGAGTGGTGCTTCCTTGAGCAATGTTGTTTTGACTCTATACAATGATCCTCCCTCCAGCATCAATCCTGCTTTTACTATATAATGATCCAGAAGAGTCCATTTAGTATCAATTTACCTCCCCATAGCAGCAACCTTTGTATAACAAATTTGTAACATCTAAAAGGGAGTAATAAAATCGAGGGCTCAATGCAAAACTCATGAACTTTCGACCTTTATGGTAAGGTCTTGAAGAAAGTATGTTATTTCTTCGACCTTTGTAACTCATATGACGATAGTAACTTTATGTCATCTGTGAGTCATCCCCCCTTTTAAAGGAAGTATCACTATTCCTTTAAGGGTTAAGGACATGTGGTAATGGTACTTGACGTTATCCTTGTCCTAGTTGAGGTTTACATTCAGTTAATACCCCTACAGATAATCAAATCGTTGTACACCACTATCTTATTGTAGCAAAGTATTTCTATATACCATGTCTCCTAAGTATTATCTTGCATTTCGTTTCGGCAATATGATACTGATGGGAGACTAAATAGCATTGATAAAAATGTTTTTGTATATTTTATGTACATTGTATATTGTTTTAAACATGTATTAGTCGGGACTGTACAGCACTTTTGAACGTGTGTATACATGAAAAAAGGGCTATATAAATATGGTATAATAATAATAATAATGATGGTACACGCCTCTATTTAAAAATTGATTTAGTTACCATAGTTTTGCACCGAGCCCTTGAATTTCTCTTAAAGAGTCAGCACAGTTGTCTACTAGTATATGCAAGTGTTCTTTCCAGTAAAGGAAAAGTACTGTATAATTATATAAAATAAGCGTCTTTTGGATTATCTTATTTTCTGTGCAATACAAAATCTGTGCTTGGTGATTAACAGAATTTGTTTTGCAACAGCAATATTTAACTCCACTTGATTCAGATCTCCAAAATAATTCTTAAATGCTGACTAGCTTAATCTCTCTGTCATGACAAGTCGGTTCTGTTCTGCATTGAGTTAGTCGGTTCCCTGCATCAAGTTATTTAGCCGGTTCCCCCACCTGCTTCTGTTTAACTTAATGAATTGAGATTTATTTATAAAATCTGTCTATAAACTCACATCAGACAGTTTTTTATGTCTAGAACTTAAAACAGGGTATACCTCATTCTCGAAACATCTGTTTTACAAATCAAAATCATTTTCTTTATTTTTGACACTAAAACATTTTGTTGTGATACAAAGCCATCTGCTTATCACGGTAGGGTAAAAAAATGCATTCACAGCTTTAGGCTTATCAGTACCACTTGGCTTTGTACTGTTAAAAATCTGACATTTTTTCTGAGAAGTTCCCATCTATCATTCATATATAATCATTTTGTACTGTGTTAGCCCACATTAGAGGCTGTAACTCGGGTCCAGCTATGCACGTCCCTTTGATGTAAAAGATTAGAATAGGAATTAAATTTGCGTGAAATTTTTCAACATAAATTTCAATAAAAATCTACTTACATTGCCAGTACAGTTTACTTGTTGCTTGCAACTTTATGTTGTCAGAACTTCAGAATATGATGTGGTAACTTGTCTCATGTATATAATGCTTGAGAATTTCATGATTATCCAAGTTCCAGTTCTTCACTTTGAACAGTAATCTCCCAAGTTCAAAATCTCTATTTTGAAGAGCCATAATGTCCCAAGTTCAAAATCTCCATTTTGTAGAGCCAGTAATATCCGAAGTTCCAAATCTCCAATTCCAAGAAGCAGTGATCTCCATTTTGAAGAGTCAGTGATCTCTGAAGTTACAAACGTCCATTTTGAAGATTGGTGATCTCCAAAGTTCTAAACCTCCATTTTGAAGATTGAAATATAAAATTTGAGAAATATGAGTTTGTTATGCATGATTTGTGTTCTGATTACAGTACATACAACTTTGTAAATGATGGTTTCCGACAAGCTGCTACCAATGCCAACCTGTGCCTAGCAACCGGTGTACGTGGTGGTGTGGACTGGATGAGGAAACTAGCATTTAGATACAGGAGAATAAAGGAACTCTACAACACATACAGAACTAATGTTGGTGGTAAGTGATATTCTTATATGTATTCTGTAAATAAGAAATGTTTGCCTGGCTTTATTACTCAAAATATTATGACTTATTCGTGCCTTTTGCAATTTTGATGGTTTTAGAGCCATTTCGATGACCTATGGTGGAGCATCTGGTTTGAATGTAAAAGGTCTCAGATTTGAGTGTGAGAGTTCTCAGGTTTGAGTGTGAGAGGTCTCGGGTTTGAGTGTGAGAGGTCCGGGGCTTTAGTGTGAGAGGTCTCAGGTTTGAGTGTGAGAGGTCTCAGGTTTTAGTGTTAGAGGTCTCAGGTTTGAGTGTGAGAGGTCTATGGTTTGATTCAAAGCTGATACATACCCAAGTCACTTAAAACTGTATCTATATCATGTACTAGCATTCGGGATCCCTGACTACATTTAAATGATTTAAAACTGTATCTGTACTAGATTTGATATGTATGTTATTATGTATACGTATATTTACTGTTCTAGGAGTTATAGGTCCACAGAAACGAGACCAGTGGGTACAGATGAGGCAAGAGATTGAAAGTCTAACAGATAACTGGTTAACCCTCGCTTTAAAATCACTCAGCATCATAAATTCCAGGTATGTTTGAAACAACCCTCTCTTTAAAATCACTCAGCATCATAAATTCCAGGTATGTTTGAAACAACCCTCTCTTTAAAATCACTCAGCATCATAAATTCCAGGTATGTTTGAAACAACCCTCTCTTTAAAATCACTCAGCATCATAAATTCCAGGTATGTTTGAAACAACCCTCTCTTTAAAATCACTCAGCATCATAAATTCCAGGTATGTTTGAAACAACCCTCTCTTTAAAATCACTCTGCATCATAAATTCCTGGTACGTTTGAAACAACCCTCGCTTAAATATATCACTCAGCATCATTAATTCCGGGTACGTTCGAAACAACTTTCGAATATTTGCTGCATGTCGATTCTAGCATGTTTTGTGACAGTCCTCTCCAGCTCACTTGACAAACAACTTTTTACACAACTGCAAAAATATACACAAAATATCTTTGTAATATCGTAAAATTAATGCAATGCCTGAAATAAAGTATTGTTTCTTCGATTTTGATCCCACCAAAAGCATTCTTACACAAAAATTATTGTGATATAAAACAAAAAATGTGGGGGGACCAAATTAATGAAAAGATATTCAGTATTATTTCTGTCAATAAACATAGAAGAATAAAGCACATTTTTCTTGCCAACCTACTCATATCTGGATGGCTTGAGTCTTAGGAGGGAACACAAATCATCTTTGATTTAAGTCTCTTAAAGTTGGTAGCAAATACCTACATCTTCATAGCCTGTTCTACATGCATATACTGGAAGAAAGGTAGCAAAATAAGTGGTTCATATTGCTGGAACAAAATGGACATGTGGACGAGTCGTCTAATAATGGTGCTAATTTTGTTTGCATGTTGTACGAGCAAGTCTGGGTGTCGAGTTCTATAATGACATGGAAACTAGGTTCATTAGAGATCTCCAGTCTTGCATTCATGTCCACAATTAGAACCAAAATAGAAGCACAAAGTTTTACTCGTGCATCTAGTTGTGTAATTATCGTACCTGGCTTACGGTGAAATGTTCAAGATTTAATTATATAGGCTTGGGGTTGTTGTAACATCACACATAGATTGACATGCAATGTGTGAGGAAATTTTTCCATATTTTAGACATTTCACAGATTTTGTTCGAATTGTTTTACTTGTTTTGATACTCATATTTCCTCGACATGAATATAATTATACGCACGAGTGTATATTAGATCCAAGGAAGAAATAAAAACCTATCTTTATAATATACCTTCATTTCCTTCTAATACTATATGTAAACCATACCTGACAGAGATATGTAGTTCTGTTCTGTTCTGTTCTAACCTAGCCATAATTATTTTCTAACCTTCAATCTGGGATCTTCCGCTATGTGTCTTTGTTATGGACATATTATATTTTACATTGCTTATGCAAGCATTATTACGCAAGCATTTGCACAAAAAAAAGCAGTAATATTAATAATTAAGACAGTTGTTAAATAGATAATGCAGTTGGTAAGCCCTTAAATCTTTCCAGTGAGCTACAGGAACTCATAATTCTGTTTTACCTTAAAATCAATGATATATTTCTTAAATAACTTGAAACACCACATTGATTTGCTCACAAAAGGAGTGGAATACAAACAAATTTTGGTCAAGGAATTTGTGTTTTGCGGTCAGTGATCATTTTGTGACGTTCAACCGGCCATATAATATATTGTAATATATCATTATATGTAAGATATTGTATGTTTTATATTACAGATCAAACTGTGTGAATGTTCTAGTCACTACAACCCAGTTAGTGCCTGCCCTGGCTAAAACATTACTCTATGGTCTTGGTGGGGTATTCTCTATAGAAAACATCTATAGTGCTACAAAAATAGGTTGGTACATTCATATATACATCATACTGTTTTCCATTTATTCATAAAATTCATTTTGTTATATTCATTTTTGTGAAAATCCACAATTTCATTTATGAGACGTGTATTTCTTTCTAACTATTTTCCTGTTAGTTGCTGATAATTCAAGTATAAAAAGCAATGCTCTATTTCCCTACCTTATTCTTAAGGGAATCTGTTAGGCCACGAAGGCCTTCTTTTCCCTCACTGTCTGTATGTGTCTAACTAGTCAATTAATATTTGTTATCTTTGTAATAATTATCCTATTTGACTATTATTGTTGTTTAAAATTTTGCAACATGGTATGAATGAATTTGAATCTCTTCATATATTAACGAAATTATTATATATATAATTTCAGGAAAGGAATCATGTTTTGAAAGAATAGTGTCCCGATTTGGGAAAAAGTGTACATACGTTGTTGTGGGTGATGGTCGCGATGAGGAAGCGGCAGCCAAACAAATGACGTGGCCATTTTGGAGAATCTCTAATCATTCCGATTTAGCGGCTTTGCATCACGCTCTAGAACTTAGCTACCTCTAGTAGTGAACTCTTCATTTATATAATATATGTATATGTTGGAGTGAGAAAACTCGAGAAAGGAAGGAATTCTTTACTTGGAAATAAACTCGTGTCAAATTTTCAAAATTTAATTTATCAATAAAACTTTATGATGCTTAAGTGTTGAAAGTCGGGGACGTTACATGACAGTAGTTATAGTAACAGAAAGGTAAACCATGGGATGGATGGATTCACTTCGATGGTCTCTCAGCCGTGGTCTATCTGCCATGGTCTATCTGTGGTATATGTAAAAATGTATCAGCAGAGGTCTATTTGGGGTAGACTTTCTGCCATGGTCTATCTGCCGTGGTCTATCTACACTTGTAACAAGCACGATGGAAGGAAAGGATTCTAGATCTCTCTTGTTACCATAGCAACCCGGGACAATTTGTATGGATATCAGTGATAACATGTAGACTATAGTGTGAGGTTCTCATTTAAGAGAGTATATACTCATTGTTTGAAGCGCGAGATTATGACTAAAGCTTTAAAATATCCTTCATATAAAAACCACTGGGTTAGTGACGCTTGTTATGGTAGCAATGGTTGGAAGCTTGTTGTCATAGCAACTGTGGAAAGCTTGTTGTGATAGCAACGTTTGAAAGCTTGTTGTCATAGCAACATTTGAAAGCTTGTTGTCATAGCAACAGTTGGAAGCTTGTTGCTATAGCATCAGTTAGTGTGATTATACCATGGACAACAAATGTTGGCAACATGGAGACATTATGTAGGTTTGTGATACCATGGTAACATGATGTGTGGAGGCGTGGAGCAGACGGAACGGACAGAACGGATTTATTTAGCATCTGTACATATTATAATGACTGTTGTTGTTAATTTTGTTGCAGTATAAAAGCTGAAATATTTACAGCATTCTTGTTACAATGTGAAGACTTCATAGAGATTTTATTACCGTACACAGCATGTTGTGGGATGTTGTGTCGTGATACGGTTTGTCCAGGTTGGACTGAACGTGTTTATACTACAGACGTTTACCATACCATACCATATACAGTATAGTAACTCCTTCAGGAAACCGTGAAATATTCTCATACCTGATTTTGTTCTTTTAATAAAATCTGAATCAATACAGAATTATTATCATTTGAATGTTGATAGATTTTGTGTAGACACATGTTCTTGTCGGTGAATTGTGCCATTTTGTTTTAAATTTTCCTCATCTTGAAATTATATATATCCTATATACTCTATCAGCATTGTGTAATATCCAAGCGATAAATTAACATTATTTCATTTTAACATTTTCTCTTGTACTCATTATTCTGTCAAGGGTGTGTCCTGGAGGGGCAGGGCCTCGTATGTCAGTAGGTGTGTCCTGGAGGGGCAGGGCCTCGTATATTAGTAGGCGTGTCCTGGAGGGGTGGGGCCTCGTATATCAGTATTTATTGTACCAAGTATTTAAAGTTCCTGGATATGATAATTATGAATTGAAAATTGAAAAAGTTCGAAAATCATAATTTCAACTCTGATATATGGAAATGAAATGTTCACATATTTTCCAGAATTTTAAATTGCTTCATAAAAAAGTTAGTTTTCAATTCTTGTTAATTCGTTTGGTTTGAAAATCATACCATAAAGTTAATTTCTAGTATTAATATTAATTATTTTAAAAAAAATGCCTCTGTTTATGAATCGTCATTTATACAACATTTCTGCACCTGACCACCAAAATGATCTACATGTATACATTTCTGGTTATCATATTAATACTCAACTTTGTGTGTTGTCATTTTGTTAATTTCCATACTCATATTTATTTCTTTTCACCAAACCACAGGTAACTGTATCATTGATCAAGAATAAAATGGAAAAAAATTGTCGTAAAATTTGTATTTTTCTTTTATAGAAAATAATAAATTTTCCAAAAAAAATCTTTGTTTTACTTTTTATCAAACATACAGTCACCTGTGCACCATGCATCTTCATTCGATAATAACATTTTGGTTGTGAGTTGCTAAATTTCAGATTTTATGATATTATAATGTTTTAGGTGACTTCATTTTTATTCTATTTTTGTGTTCTTTACAGAATCTGTCGTCATAGTTATTTTGGTCAGTTACAATAATTTGGTGCAATTTTCAAGTTGTGTATTGAAGGTTTTTGTTTTCATGCTTTCGCTCACCGTAGAATGAATTTAGATGGTAGCAGGTTTTAAACACCATATTTTTGTAGCAAAATCTGTTTTTTGGAGCATTTTATGTTTAGTTTCTCACATTTTTCCTTTGGGTATTTAGTGAAATGAAGTAAAATGTTTGTGTGATCATCTACACAGTTTTATGTGCTAGACTTTTATGTAATTTCCACAAACAATTAGCGAATTATAAACATACAATTTGATGCATAGATTCAAATAGCCAAGCATCATGGGGTCAAGCATGGCCCTTTTTATGACAATTTAGATTTAACATAACCTGAGTAGATTATTAAAATTGTTTGAGTAGACCACCTGAGGCTAGAGAAACTTATCATATGTTTCCAAAATTTCTTCAGTTTCATATGTTTGTGAACTTCAGCATTACTGTGGTCATTCAAATATGTGTCAATTTCACAACTTCTCCATATTGTAAAGATATATTATAAAAAAGCATTTTTTATGGACATGTCAAAATTACTTACATGTTTTTCTGTCTACATTCTCAATTTTTTCCATTTCGCCATAAAATTTGCATTAGACAATCATCCTACAGTACTATATACATGGATCATGCATGGACGCTGAGACATGTGTCCCGATTTCATTTTGTGTAATGTTTATCAATCATTACCCCACCATGTAACACATTGTGTTGTTAAAGTATTGCAATATTCTGTATTTTATGTGTTTATATATGTATATGATAAGATTTGTTGTTTTATTGATAAAAAATCCAATATTTGTAATTATGTGTTTTACGTTTTGTTACAAATTGTTGCTATGGCAACTCGTCTTTAGAAATCTTACATAAAATATATGGCAAATATTGTCATATGTTGCCTATCATTGTAAATATTGTGATTTGTTTTCATTTGAAATATAAATTTATTACACTGTATTATAAAAAAAAGTGCAGTGTATAAAATTAGGTAAGAGAAAAGTATGTTTTCACTTGAAAAGAAGTATGTGGAAGCAATTATTTGAACTTAATTGAAATTACGCTAGAATGATTAAAATCAATTTCATGTGCTGTACCTAAGTTATGTTGACTAATTAATCCAAGAAATGTATATTTTTTTGACAACTGTATGTTCTGAATGTTTTAGTTCTTAAAAAAAAGATTCATTATTACCAAAAAATAAAATTATGTGAACCGTAAAAGTATTTACATTTGTCAGCACTATGTTTAGTGGAATTAAGTAAGCTGAAATATTTTTGTATCGTCGATTTCAAAAGGATGTTAAGATTGAAAGAAAACTTAAATTCGTATATTGTTAGGAATATGTTAGTTCCTTCTTGAAAAAAATTCTGAACAGTAATACTTTTCCAAAGTTACTCATCCACTGTGTTTTTACATCATGTACAATATTTATCATTTATGTAAAAAAAATCACTCTTTCTCGTGTTAGTATTGTACATTTTCTATATGTATTATTTGTGGTCACATTTTCACATTGTACAATTTTTCACGTGGCTAGTATACCAAAGTACCATTCTATTTTTGAAGTATTATTGAATATTGTCCGTCTAGATTGAACAGAAATGGCTTTTTTGTATGAACTGTCGTTTCCGTCGTAAACTAAATGTTTATATAAAAAAATACCGTATTTTAAAGATAGGTTACACTGCTCTCTGAAATTCACTACGCTTGAATGATCAACTTGTTGTCTATGTATTAAATGTTAAATACCTTATTCCGATCTTGTCAACTTGTATTCAAGACCCATTAAAACACGATTCTATTCCTTAGTGAAGATAGATGGGAATTTTCTATTACAGACGTCAGTAGACATGTCTGTCTGCCCATCGACCAAATGATTCCCAGATGAAAACTTTCAGAACACTTTGGACTAAAAACATTCGACTACGTTTGAAGGTTGGTCTTAACCTGCAGAAAACTCCTAAAAACTCCATATTTTTGGGTTATTTAGGTCAAAGATCGTGTGGACATCGAGCAGACAGGGAAAATTTTGTTCTATGATCAAGTTCTCATACTTAGTTTTGTTAAATGAGCGTGACTTCCAGAGAGGCGTGTAATCCTAATCAAATATATATATATATATCATATTCTATCTGTATTATTGTGGCTTGGTTCATGTTTGAATTTGTGTGCATCGTTCGAAAATATTACGTCTCTTCATTCATAAAAGAAAGAAATAATCTGTGACATATTATATATATACCTGGCGACACCAATGCTTGCCATGATTTTTTCAAGAATTAGAGTAAATCTTTTATCAATAATCCATTGATTAGTAATGTTTTTGCAATGCATTAAATACATTAGTGTTTCTTACATGATGGTTTTAAAAAGGTTTTACTATCTTACAAGGTGTTGTTTTGTAGTTGAAACATGAACCAGGCCCCAATCCATGTACAATCAATTTTGTGATGTTTTTTCGACATTTTATGAGAGAAGATGGTTTCTGGGTGATTATTGTGTCTTATCAACCATTAATGCCATGATTATGGTGTGTATTATAGTACAGCAAGAAAGAGAAAATAAATATACTATAAAACTATCCTCTTGTTGATTTCTGATTTATAATATTTAGTTATAAGCCGTGGGCTTTTGAGTTTCCGCCCTTTGCCATTTGATTTAGTTATAAGCCGTCAGCCTCTCATGTTTTTCTCCTTTTTCCGGATGTAGAGTTCACTAGCATGCTGGCTTGGTGAAGTCAGAGAGACTTCTGATGAATGTGCTACCAGTAGAGATGTTTGTTCAAGGTTTTTATTTGAAGCAGCAAGCCCTTTTCCGACGAGAGTTCACATTCAGATGCTATGTAAAGTCAGCCGACGTCTCATGAAGCTACATTCTTGTTTGTGCAAGGTTTATCTAGAGCAGCAAGCTTTCATTTTTTTGCCCTTTTCCTGATGTAGAGTTCACAATTATGAATGCGGGGTAAAGTCGGCAGGCGCCTGTCATTAAGCAATGGGATAATCTTATGAGTATACAAGATAATCCTACACAACATGAAGTAAGGAAGTATAAATCAGAGATTTAATGTAAAAGAAAACATCAAATGCTTTGCCACTGCAATTTGTTGCAATGAATTTGAGCATTCATATGATTCGTACATGTCAATGCAATAATTTTAAAGATAATTTTATGCGTTTGTATAAGTCTCATTATGCCATATTTCAGTAGAAAGCTGACTGGCAAATAAAGGCTATGCTTGGCTTCATGACTGTGGTTAGTTATATTTTGGAAATACAGAGACAATTGCCAACACATATTTCTATAATTTTCCAATGTCGGCTAAAAAAGCTATAACTGGTGTCCTGCAATATTTGATATATTCCATCAGCTAATCAGCTTCCAGCACAATTTATTGTTGTTGTTTTTGAGCAGGTATCTCTGACAATATTAAAACAGCAAAAACAAATTGGCAGTATACTGAATATATCAACTTGTTTTACAGCAAGTTGTATGCAAGAGTTACGGAACTCATAAATATGGTTTCTATCCGGTTTTATATATACCAGTTGTGAGCAAAGTTTTAGCACTATCTCAGTCATGAATTATCAGCCAGTACTATGTATGCTCTTCTGCAAGTAACATTTAAGTTCTCATTTCATCTATGTAGAACATGTTAATGTCAGAGGAACACAGCTTGCCTAAACTAAGCAATTCATCCCAGATTAGATTCTGTAAGGTGTCATTCACTCGGACAAACAAAACCTGTGGGGTGCCATTGACCTGCACAAACCCAGGAATTTCACAAAGCCTGTGGGGTGCCATTCACCTGCACAAAACCAGGAATTGCAACAAAGCCTGTGAGATGCCATTGACCTAGACAAACCCAGGAATTGCAACAAATTCTGTGGGGTGCCATTCACCTGCACAAACCCAGGAATTGCAACAAAGCCTTTGGGTGCCATTGGCCTGCAGAAACCCAGGAATTGCAACAAAGCCTGTGGGGTGCCATTGACCTGCACAAACCAAGGAATTGAACCCAGGCGTGTGGGAAGACATTTCAAGGCCCTATCAACAAGGCTTACCAGGTGGGCCTAGAGTGAACAGAAACATGCCAAGACAAACATTTGTAGCACATAGTGGTAAGTACCGGAATACATAGCCGTGAGCAATATGGGGTCTATATGATGGTAGATTGAAGAACAGTATCTTAGACAGAAACTACTGTACAATAACAAACAAATCTCTCCCATCCATACACCAGCTGTGTTCTATCTGTGTATATAGACACAAGTCCATGCCCATCAAATCACCAGCAATACCTGACAATCATTCCGACTGTTTCACAATCCATTGTGGAAATGTAAAATGTACCTTGCTATAAAACACATCCATCTCTCCTCTAGATGTTCACTATTTTATTGGCCTGTGAGGAAATCAGGCAAGATTTATACTGGCACAACTTTGATAAAACATGATAGAAATGGAAGGGAGTAAATCGTCAGTAGATATACATCTGTCCACCCACAATCTGCTCTATTCTACAAGGCTTAATTTCCTTCAGGGCTTTCACTAGGCTCCAAAAGTGAAGAGTCAAAATGATTCCTGACTCTCAATTTTCAAGTCATCAAAATATAGCAAGAAAATTTGTAAAACTAGTATAGTAAATTTGACTCTTCACCTTAAATTTTCAAGAGTCAAAAAAGGCACTATTGTCAAATTCAAGAGTCAAACTGCAGTTTCAAGAGACAAATGAAAGCCCTGATTTCCATACTGAATCTCCTGGACCAGAGTCGTAAGATGGCCACAAGATTCCTCAATCTAGCTCAGTTCTTGGCTTTCACTTCTGTCTTCTAGACATCCTTCTCTGTTCTGCTTTTACTGTTTGGCTCACAATTTTCCAATATCCACAGGGAAAAGAAGAGTAGTAGGGCCCAGTAGAAAGCTTGCATTAGGGGACTAAAAATTGTTTTTTCTCAGGGCAGAAGAATGTTATACCAATTGTGTTGCGGATGTGTTGAATGGTGTTGTTCTGGCATGATATTCTTGCTTATAGGTCCAGGAACAGTGTTTAAAAATGCCTCAACACTGATATTGAATATAAAACAACGGACTACATTGAATGGAATGTGTTTTATTGCCGTTATGCCACAATGGTCTTTTTTAAAGAAACAAAAACAACAGTGTAACATTATAGGCTGTATGAAACCTACCAATCAGGCTGTATTATGTTTCCTATAGATCCTAACTGTCTTCTAGTCAAGTTTAACACTGAACAGAGAAACAACAAAAACAACAATAACAATATCATCACTGTGGTGGAATTAGAAAATCATGTTTCTTTTTGTGATACAAGAGAAATATAATTTGCTATTACACTGTCAATGTAAAAATCAAACCATGTGTTTTAACTGTTCAGACTGCCAGCCATGAGTCAATCTACGAAACACCTGGTTGCTCACACTGACCTGACCAGAATAAATTTCTCCTGGGGTTTGAACTTTCAGCTTTCCATTCTTAAAAAACCCAATGATTTTTGTCTCAATATTGTAGCATATAGTCAGTGCTAGGGCACTGTTTCAACTCAGAATTTTTTATTTTTTGCTAATTCATGAAGTAAAACTGTTATTATTTTTTATAGAAAAATAAGTAAACAACAGTACACTGTTTGAACACAATAAACATGCCAGATTGAAGGTTTCATACATAATAGATTAAGGTGTTCAAAATCTTAACACTATGTTATAATATCAGTTAAACATGGTCATAGCAAGTGCCAAACCAACAAAAGGCAATCATTAAATTTTAACAGCAAGAAATTCTAACAAAAATATTTGTTCATATACATGAACGAGCCTCTAACAAAATAAACGTAACATTAAGTTTTGAACACCTAGTAATAATTGAGGGTTTTGTTACAAAAATATTGCAAATCACTTCTGGTCTCCAAGCAGTTCCAGTATACATGAAACCAGTTTCTGTACACAAACAATTCCAGTATACATGAAACCAGTTTCTGTACACAAACAATTCCAGTGCACACAAACCCAGTTTCTGTACACAAGCAATTCCAGTGCACACAAACCCAGTTTCTGTACACAAGCAATTCCAGTGCACACAAACCCAGTTTCTGTACACAAGCAATTCCAGTGCACACAAACCCAGTTTCTGTACACAAGCAATTCCAGTGCACACAAACCCAGTTTCTGTACACAAGCAATTCCAGTGCACACAAACCCAGTTTCTGTACACAAGCAATTCCAGTATACACAAACCCAGTTTCTGTACACGAACAATTCCAGTATACACAAACCCAGTTTCTGTACACGAACAATTCAAGTATACACAAACAATTCCAGTATACACAAACCCAGTTTCTGTACACAAACAATTCCAGTATACAAAAACCCAGTTTCTGTAAACAAACAATTCAAGTATACACAAACCCAGTTTCTGAACACAAACAATTCAAGTATACACAAAATCAGTTTCTGTACACAAACAATTCCAGTATACACAAACCCAGTTTCTGTAAACAAACAATTCAAGTATACACAAACCCAGTTTCTGAACACAAACAATTCCAGTATACACAAACCCAGTTTCTGTACACAAACATTTCAAGTATACACAAACCCAGTTTCTGAACACAAACAATTCAAGTATACACAAACCCAGTTTCTGAACACAAACAATTCAAGTATACACAAACCCAGTTTCTGAACACAAACAATTCAAGTATACACCAACCCAGTTTCTGTACACAAACAAATCCAGTATACACAAAACCAGTTTCTGTACACAAACAATTCCAGAACACACAAAATGATTTTCTATACACAAACAATTCCAGTACACAAAACCAGTTTCTGTACACAAACAATTCAAGTATACACAAAAACAGTTTCTGTACACAAACAATTCCAGTACACAAATAATGCCAACACATGAGATGTCCAATACACAAGAGCAGCTGAGATACGGAAGAAGTTACAAGTATTTCTGTACCAAACTCCTCACACAATATACATGTATAAGAGATAACTATGATGGTAATACAAACAACAATGTGCCCAGTGATGATACAAGGTGTTTACATCAAATATCTGCTAGACCATACTCCATGTTCACGTTCTCGGGGTCATTCTTGCATATCAACCCAATCAAAATATATATAGTTATCATAACATAGCTACAATGTCACTACTGCATGAATTAATAAAAACCTTTAACAAACAACACATTCATACTCCTTCAATGGTTCCAAGTTCTTTTGGGTAGGATTCAATATTGATCTTACTTGACTTAAGGACAAGGTCAACCAATCAGATCACACCATATTAAACTCTTGTATTTTTTTATGTCGAGCATAGCTTTATTTGCTTTATTTCTATTGAAATATGGCAGGCATATATATGTATGTATTAAACCCGGGTCGCCTGCTTAGACGGCAAGCGCCTTTATCACTGAGCTACAGAGGCTTGGTTAGTAATATGTCGAATGATTGGCTTTCCTTATTCTCCAATTAGATAAGTTCAATATGGAATAACACCCTGAGCTCTTTTTGAAGCATCCATGCACTGGTAAGGAAACCCAACAAAACATAAGATGACAAAATCATTTATTTCCCAACAAACAAACATACAGATGAAACAGACAGGTATATACCATCAACTTTCACAAACTGTAACTTTATAGATGAGCATTTATTTTCAGGTAAGTAAATATTAAAATGAATAAATATACTGCGGTGAGGACTATGTACAAATGTGTATATATAACATTGCACGGTAAGAGTGCATAGTATCAGACAGCATGCAATACATGAATACTATAGATCTCAAAAAACATTGGACAATTTATACATGTGTAACTAATCTTTTAGAATAAGTGGGAACACATAACACGAACACACTTTAATATATCATACAATAATATCTACATGAAGTACTGGTACATAAATTTGTCACATCCATCATGATCTTTCTTACCTACAATACTGAAAAAATGAAATACAGGGTTAAAGTTCCTCGTTTGAGCCATGTGTTCCAATCTCTACTTTTTTGGTTAAATCCTACACATGACTTCATCATTAACAAGTTTGCTAAAACAGAATCTACAAAACTATCTGTAACTTTTAACTTTTGCCTTTCAAGTTATTTCATTCAAACAGAAATGTCAGTAATAATACTAAACAATGTTACTTAATAGTTGTGAATATGCCGACAGTCAGCAAAACACAAAAATAAGTATAAGCGGAATTAAATTTGGTCTATAATAGTAGCATATGACATAGGAACATAAATATTGATTTTTTTTGGAACATCCTATATTCTATATCATTCAAGTTTCACTTTAATAGTACAAGGATGAATTTTCAACATGTCCCAGCCTTTGTACACTCATATTTGACTAACTTCACAAACATGACTGGACAAAATACCAACTTCACTGAAAAGACAAGACAAAAATTATGTGTCCAATACTGTTAACATACAAGTAATCAGGTAACATATGGACAGAAACATATCATTTAGCACACAATACAACTGTGTTCATGATACTAAGATACACAATGTGTAAAAGAAAACACATTCTATCAGACATATATTGCACAAATATCAAGCCTATGTCACATCAGTCTTGTGATAGCTGTAAGTCCGTCTAGAATCACTTTTGAGGATTTTTTTGAGAATTAGCTAGTGTGCAACATTTTTGTGCTGTTGAACTATAAAGATGCAAACCAAACTTTCAACAACTGTTTTTTTGTTGTCTTTTTTGTGATTTGCCCTTATCAGCAATTTTTTACTATGTCCATGCAGTGCACAAGAAAGCCATTTGAGCACAGTACAGAAACTTTGCGATGTCTATCATCTTTCTAGGCATCTGTGACTTGTTTGTGTCAAGAGTCAACTTTTGACTCCACCATAAAGTGCAACCAAAGAATCATACGACTGATGTGACACAGTTTTTATACATGTCAGAAGTGGGTACAGTTTTCTTAATCTGGAGCCCATTGCATAAGCAAAGCGCTATCGAGCACTTTATAGCGCAACGATAAGAAACAGCTCGCTTAAAATAATTGCAAGGTGTTAAGAAATGGTATGTTATCGGTTCGTAGCATGTCGTTGCATAGAAGAAGCAAAGCGCTTTCAAAAAGTGCTCAATGGCGCCTTGGCTATGCAACGGGCTCCGGTAAACTTATAACCACCTCCTGTCATGTAGATACACACAGAACACATGATCAGAACATTTATGATACAGAACACAATGTGTGTTAATGATTTACATACATCAAACATTTGGACAAGATGATACAAATTTCAATCACAGTAAAGCTTTCATAACAATGACAATACTACTTGTATGGACCTTTACAACCTTCCACCTACCTTGATTATAGGTCAAACAGACCTTTGACCTTGAAAATATTTGACCTTCACAGTAAGTCAATCAAACCTTTAACCTTGACAATAGATTTGACATTGACAATAGATGTCAACTTCAAAATAGGTTAATCAACACTCGACCCTAATGATATGCCAATCAAATATTTGACCTCAACAATTTTCATATCAAATACTTGACCTTAATGAATGTGACCTTGAATTGAAATGCATCAGAAACTGTTGAAACTATAAGATGTTTGGCCTACATAATGTAAAGGCAGACTAACTCTATACCTTTAAAGTGTAATTAAGACTAATCTTTCACCTTCAAGACTTAGGACCTGTGCAATAAAACCTAAATAAAGACATTCAGCTCTCAACATTAATTTTGATGAGCTTCTGGTGGAAACAAGCATGAGAAAAAACGTGAACAAAGATGGATTGTAGAGAATTGAACCCCACATCTACATTCATATGTAACAAGTGATCACAAATATTACATTGAGCTTAACAGAGTCTATGCAGGTTTTCTACTGTCTATGGCAAACAAAATCTGTGTCCCCATTGACTCCTTACTTTGATGTGCGCACTATGACATGTTTAATATTTATCTAAAATCATTGTCATAAAATAACAATGAGATACAATAGGAAGAAAATTACCCGAATTATTTAATGTTGCAAATGTTTATTTTAATGACGGGCACAGATTAGAAACTGCATGTTTTAATTATTCAAACAAAGGTGTATTATTTGTTTCATGAATAATAAATAAACTTGTATAATGGGGCCAGGGGAGACTTTATTAATAAATCTTACTCAATCGTAGAAATATGAGAAATGATCCAATCGTATGTTTTATGCATTCATTCTGCATGATAATATTAAAACAAAAATGAGATGGTATTCATTTCAACTATTTTTTTTTCAGAAATTGAAACGAAACTGCAAGTCCAAAATTCTGAGAATAATAAAACTGAAACTAAATATTTGAAATTAATTATTTAATATTTATGGAACTGTCAATAACATAAAAAAATGAAAAATGCTTTGGTATTTAATTTTTTGCTCAAATCAAACTCAATAAGTCGGTGTGTTTGGGTCAAGATTCGAGTTTAGCCTTGAAGGTTGTAAATAAATCTACAGTGGTTGACGGTGGTGGTTGATGTCTCATTAATGTCTCATAAATATGCAGTCTCTTGTGACAGCAATATTGTCTAGTCCAAGTAGGTAAGCTGGTCACACTATAGTTTGGTCCACTCCACATATAATTCCATACATTGTTATCATGGTAACGCGGCCACATGATGGTGAGGTTCTATACATGGTAACCTGGTCACAATATAGTGAGGAGGTTCTATGCATTGAATATCTTCTTCACGGTATATCCTGGCATAGAGTAGAAGAAGAGTACAAGTAACGCTGCCAGTAACATCACTACCAGTACTTTGATTATGATCCATTTATAGTTATGCCACAAGATGTATCGTATTGACTTCAGTGGATTCAGGAACCAGATAAATGAGGAGTCGGGTCGACTGAAATAAAGTTTTTAATAAAGTCAATTCTACTTAACTATTTCTGGAACAAGAACATTAAAATACCACAGGTAACTGTATCATTGATAACAAAAAAATTGTAAAATTTATGTTTTTCTTTCAATTTTTGTTTTGGTTTTACTCTTCAACAATGACACAGTTACCTGTTAAATATTGAACAGTTACCTGTGTAAAATATATATTGAAAAACAAGTGATATATGTATTATAATATCTATGCTATGTGATGCCTGTCTTATGATGAGAAGAAGTTTATGCTTTCGAATAGTAAGCAAAATATAATGACACTAATTGCCGAGACACATAACTCTCATAAGTTGCCCGGTCAGGTTTGCTTGCAGAAATGGGTTATCCTGGTGGCAAGGGTAAATAAATCCAACCTTCTTTCACGTTAGGTTACACAGAGGTTATATAGATATGTTGTTTCTGACAAAAGTTGCATAAACATAATTTATACAAAACTGCAGAGCATACTTATCATTATTACAATGAATAATTCCCAAATGTCATCAGGTAATCAAACAAATGCACATGTGCAATAGTATACAAAATGGTTGCAGAATACGATAAGTAAGACATGAACATACTTTGGTTTTTCGAGAGGGTCGGGTTCATTACGACCTTGACCTGCCTGATGTTTCTCTGCCTCCTCAGATGTAAACAAATGGAGTTCAGCTTCCACCTTTCCCTGAAAACAAACATCAGCAAAATCAGTAACAATTTCTACACCTTGCCAATAAAATAACTTTCACGATTTCTGGAGCTGACCTACAGCCATGCAGTTAATTTGTAAAATTACTGCTTTTAACATGTTGTTTTTTAACAAAAAACCACTGTGCCTCTGGCTTCTAAGGGCCAGAAAGACCAAAGGCGATCAGTTGACATCACTTTATCAGTCCCGGGGTTTCCAACTTTTCCTTGTCTAAGCCAGAAACTGACAATTTTACAAATAAAAAGGGTAGTCTATATAGCTTTAGAAGCATGATTATAATCAACATTAAAGATTGCAATAAAACCAATCATTTCCAAGAAATCCATCGAGGTACTGCAATTAATTCATCTTACATTAAATTTTATGCCAGCTAATACAAGCACTGAAAACTAAACATTGCATTCTATATTTGCTTCATTATAATGTTATTAAATATCATTATTCAATTTACTTAAAAAACATGAATAACTTAAAAGAGTTGAGCAATTTCCTTATGAATAATAATTTTTAATAGGTGCTATTTGATTAAACATCATTAATATTATCAGTGGCATTACAATGTAAAACCTGAAATAATGTGTCAGATAGTTAAAAATCCCGTCCGTATAGAACATTAAGTGTGAAAACACTCAACCTAAGAATAATGACATCATGACTTATCGCAGTTAAATCTGAGTTTTTGGAAGAGAAAAATTGAAAAATTGACAGAAGTTTTGAAAACTCACTAGGAATTGTGGGATATATTTCATCACCGTGACAACTGACATTGTTTAGTCAGCAGGTGAGAGGGTTCCGTCAACCTTTGACCAGGTAATTAGAGATCATACACTGATAACTTTTTATATGAAATAATCATTGAGGTAAATGAATTATTAGTCAAATTGGTTCAATTTAGATATTGAAATCATATCGGGGTACATTATGTCAGTGAAATGTTGCTACACGATTTATGACTTATGAAACACATTGAGGGAAGGCGACATCTGGTGACCTTACAGATAAAAGTTAAAAATAATGATAACACTCATATGAATTGATTTCAAAACACTGTAAAATCAATTAATTTCGATGGAATGAAATTTCGTGGTTTTGTTAAAAAAGACAATTTCGATGCGATGTTAATTCATGGCAAAGACCTAAATATGGTGGTATTGTGGTCGAGCAGATAGCCTGCTTGACTGCTGAATGAGAGGTCCCGGGTTCGATCCTCGGCTGGGGCACTTGATCATTTCTGAAACGCTTTTCTGTGTTTCCCACCTAACTAGAGATGAACTGGTTAGCAACCCAGAGGTAGTCTCGCGTGTATCGGTGCTATACACCGGGCACGTTAAAGAACCAAGGTGTGTCTTCGGATAGAGCTAGGGCATCTACCCAGATACCTTGTATCATCCCACTGTTTCTTCCACCTGCTGTCCCTTCAGCAAAAACACAGGACCCCATTGGAAATAAGTGCTTGCACTTTCATGGGTTATCCTTGACCTAGAGTTTTAAATAATTAAAAACATCAAATAAGTAATTTAGGTCTTTGTTCATGGATTTTGCATTTCAGTAAATAATTACAATTGTTAAAATTACTGTTTGATGGGATTTGATTTCGTGGCTGAAGGTGAACCACGAAATCCATAAAATTTAATCTCCAACGAAAATTAATGATTTTACTGCAATACACATAATCAGAGTCTCTTATATTCAAACCTGACCATTTTTTAGCAGTGTAGTGTTGTAGACACTGTTAGGCATGAGTACTTTTTTACAATTGCACAGATGCACTTTTTAATCTTAACCAAATATAGTTGTGAACGACAATCAGACACGCAACTATTTTATTTCAACCAAATATAAACGTGATGTTTTTCTGAGGCAGATGTACAATAATATAGAAACTTTCTGATGCATGTAATATTTCTCAGCTGATATTCCTACTACTTTCTGAGAATAGATAAAAAAAATGATGACATCAAGCACATATTTTGCATAAGCTCATGATAGAACAATGACAGACAATTGATGTGAAATACTGACTATATGAGATTACATAAGCGTCAATTCAATGTGTCGTACAAGACTAAATTAGATCACATAAGCGTCAATTCAATGTGTTGGACAAATTCTTCCATGCATTTACAAAAAATACACCGGAGATACAAAGCGATAATAAAAATAGGAAAAAAATCCTTTATCCCAGTAGCGACATGTTTATGCAGCTCAATGGTCTGTTAACTTTTAAAATCCTTTAAAAACTAAAGGAGAAACAGAAAATACACACAAATAGGGCTAAAATTATTTTCCCTGACCCAGGTATGACCTTGACCTTCAATCCAGACAGCCAATCTACATATTCTGCCAATCAGCACCATTAAATGCAAAATGTTATAAAAATTAGTTTCAATTCCAAGGATTCAAAATGGACAGGTAAATTTGCAAAAATCACTATTGCCAAATATGTCACAATCAGAAAAAAGCACAATTAAGAGAATTCAATTACCCTAATTATAACATTTTTTTTCTCAAAAATATAAATTTGAAATATCTCATAATATTTCAACAAGTATAATTTATGTTGCTTTTTTGGACAAAATTTTCAATAATTTTTGTTAATGATTTGAATCCTTTTATTTATTTTACCTAATTACCCAATATGTCATTTTCACACCTTACCCAAGCTATACAGGAAATTGTTTGAAATCTAATTATGTCAATCAGAAATTGTTTGTGTACTTAAATTGGGAGATCTAATCAGGTCAATTAACACTTCATATGTTGACAGCTTCTCAGCCTTTGTTATCAAAGGAAGTTAGCTCACACCAGTGACACCAAACCCAGACTGTATAAAGGAAGATGCACATTATGGTGTATTCAGTTGTTGTTGTTAATTTGATAACATGAATAGAAAGCAGTTTAGTATACTCTATTTCATGAGTGTCTAAACTTTTGGTACAAGTTACTTAAATTTTGTGTTGCCAATACTGTATTTAGGGTGAAAATTTTTAAACTTTTTATGACAGACTAATTAATTTATACAATTACTTTTGGAGTTGTGTGGACTTAAAAAATTCAAGCGAGTGAACTTCTATATAATACAACCAAACATAAATCATTAGTGTTTCATAATAACAGACATTTTTATTTGTGTGCCTTAGGATCAAAGATGGCATCAACATTGCAACTGGAAAACAAGAAGCAGAAAGATTCTGCCAGGATGGCAAATGTTTATGAATGAGAAAGATGTTCAAATCCCTTCCTTTTAAAATGGATGCTAAGGTAAGATGGCAATCTGTTTCATTGTTAGTTGACAGCTATTGCAATTTGAGATCAAGCAGGGAGGAATCCAGGCAGCTATATTTTCAGCTAGAATGTTCACTAAACAGAAGCACAATTACTAGACAATGGCACATCATTTTTCATAGTTAGAAGGGCAATACTAAATAGAAGGGCAATACTGCACAGAACCAAGTCATCTACTAAATAGAAGGGCAATACTGCACATAACAAGTCATCTACTAAACAGCAGGGCAATACTGCACAGAACCAAGTCATCTACTAAATAGAAGGGCAATACTGCACATAACAAGTCATCTACTAAATAGAAGGGCAATACTGCACATAACAAGTCATCTACTAAACAGAAGGACAATACTGCACAGAACCAAGTCATCTACTAAACAGAAGGGCAATACTGCACAGAACCAAGTCATCTACTAAACAGAAGGGCAAACCTGAACAGAACCAAGTCATATGATGCACAGCAGGGCAATACTGCACAGAATCAAGTCATCTACTAAATAGAAGGACAATACTGCACAGAACCAAGTCATCTACTAAACAGAAGGGCAATTCTGCACAGAACCAAGTCATCTACTAGATAGAAGGGCAATACTGCACAGACCAAAGTCATCTTCTAAACAGAAGGGCAATACTGCATAGAAGGGCAATACTGCAGAGAAGGACAATACTGCACAGAAGGGCAACACTGCACAGAACCAAGTCATCTAGTAAACAAAAGGACAATACTGCACAGAACCAAGTCATCTAGTAAACATGAGGGCAATACTGCACAGAACCAAGTGATCTAGTAACAGAAGGGCAAAGCTGCACAGAACCAAGTGATCTAGTAAACAGAAGGCCAATACTGCGCAGAAGGGCAATACTGCAGAGAAGGGCAATACTGCACAGAAGGGCAACACTGCACAGAACCAAGTCATCTAGTTAACAGAAGGACAATACTGGACAGAACCAAGTCATCTAGTAAACAGAAGGCCAATACTGAACAGAACCAAGTCATCTAGTAAACAGAAGGACAATACTGCACAGAACCAAGCCATCTAGTAAACAGAAGGCCAATACTGAACAGAACCAAGTCATCTAGTAAACAGAAGGCCAATACTGAACAGAACCAAGCCATCTAGTAAACAGAAGGCCAATACTGAACAGAACCAAGTCATCTAGTAAAGAGAAGGACAATACTGAACAGAACCAAGTCATCTAGTAAACAGAAGGACAATACTGCACAGAACCAAGTCATCTAGTAAACATGAGGGCAATACTGCACAGAACCAAGTGATCTAGTAACAGAAGGGCAATACTGCGCAGAAGGGCAATACTGCACAGAAGGGCAATACTGCACAGAACCAAGTCATCTAGTAAACATGAGGGCAATACTGCACAGAACCCAGTCATCTAGTAAACAGAAGGACAATACTGCACAGAACCAAGTGATCTAGTAACAGAAGGACAATACTGCACAGAACCCAGTCATCTAGTAAACAGAAGGGCAATACTGCACAGAACCAAGTGATCTAGTAAACAGAAGGCCAATACTGCGCAGAAGGGCAATACTGCAGAGAAGGGCAATACTGCACAGAAGGACAATACTGCACAGAACCAAGTCATCTAGTAAACATGAGGGCAATACTGCACAGAACCCAGTCATCTAGTAAACAGAAGGACAATACTGCACAGAACCAAGTCATCTAGTAAACATGAGGGCAATACTGCACAGAAGGGCAATACTGCACAGAACCAAGCCATCTAGTAAACAGAAGGCCAATACTGCGCAGAAGGGCAATACTGCAGAGAAGGGCAATACTGCACAGAAGGGCAACACTGCACAGAACCAAGTCATCTAGCTAACAGAAGGGCAACACTGCACAGAACCAAGTCATCTAGTAAACAGAAGGACAATACTGGACAGAACCAAGTCATCTAGTAAACAGAAGGCCAATACTGCGCAGAACCAAGTCATCTAGTAAACAGAAGGACAATACTGCACAGAACCAAGCCATCTAGTAAACAGAAGGCCAATACTGCGCAGAAGGGCAATACTGCAGAGAAGGGCAATACTGCACAGAAGGACAATACTGCACAGAACCAAGTCATCTAGTAAACATGAGGGCAATACTGCACAGAACCCAGTCATCTAGTAAACAGAAGGACAATACTGGACAGAACCAAGTCATCTAGTAAACATGAGGGCAATACTGCACAGAACCCAGTCATCTAGTAAACATGAGGGCAATACTGCACAGAACCCAGTCATCTAGTAAACAGAAGGACAATACTGGACAGAACCAAGTCATCTAGTAAACATGAGGGCAATACTGCACAGGACCCAGTCATCTAGTAAACATGAGGGCAATACTGCACAGAACCCAGTCATCTAGTAAACAGAAGGACAATACTAAACAGAACCCAGTCATCTAGTAAACATGAGGGCAATACTGCACAGAACCCAGTCATCTAGTAAACAGAAGGACAATACTGCACAGAACCAAGTCATCTAGTAAACATGAGGGCAATACTGCACAGAACCCAGTCATCTAGTAAACAGAAGGACAATACTGGACAGAACCAAGTCATCTAGTAAACAGAAGGACAATACTGCACAGAACCAAGCCATCTAGTAAACAGAAGGCCAATACTGCGCAGAAGGGCAATACTGCAGAGAAGGGCAATACTGCACAGAAGGACAATACTGCACAGAACCAAGTCATATAGTAAACATGAGGGCAATACTGCACAGAACCCAGTCATCTAGTAAACAGAAGGACAATACTGCACAGAACCAAGTGATCTAGTAACAGAAGGACAATACTGCACAGAAGGGCAATACTGCACAGAACCAAGCCATCTAGTAAACAGAAGGCCAATACTGCGCAGAAGGGCAATACTGCAGAGAAGGGCAATACTGCACAGAAGGGCAACACTGCACAGAACCAAGTCATCTAGCTAACAGAAGGGCAACACTGCACAGAACCAAGTCATCTAGTAAACAGAAGGACAATACTGGACAGAACCAAGTCATCCAGTAAACAGAAGGCCAATACTGAACAGAACCAAGTCATCTAGTAAAGAGAAGGACAATACTGGACAGAACCAAGTCATCTAGTAAACAGAAGGCCAATACTGAACAGAACCAAGTCATCTAGTAAACAGAAGGACAATACTGCACAGAACCAAGCCATCTAGTAAACAGAAGGCCAATACTGAACAGAACCAAGTCATCTAGTAAACAGAAGGCCAATACTGAACAGAACCAAGCCATCTAGTAAACAGAAGGCCAATACTGAACAGAACCAAGTCATCTAGTAAAGAGAAGGACAATACTGAACAGAACCAAGTCATCTAGTAAACACAAGGCCAATACTGCACAGAACCAAGCCATCTAGTAAACAGAAGGCCAATACTGCGCAGAAGGGCAATACTGCAGAGAAGGGAAATACTGCAGAGAAGGGCAATACTGCACAGAAGGACAATACTGCACAGAAGTGCAATACTGCACAGAACTCAGTCATCTAGTAAACAGAAGGGCAATACTGCACAGAAGGGCAATACTGCAGAGAACCAAGTCATCTACTAAACAAAAGGACAATACTGCACAGAAGGGCAACACTGCACAGAACCAAGTCATCTAGTAAACAGAAGGGCAATACTGCACAGAACCAAGTCATCTAGTAAACAGAAGGGCAATACTGCACAGAACCAAGTCATCTAGTAAACAGAAGGGCAATACTGAACAGAACCAAGTCATCTAGTAACAGAAGGACAATACTGCACAGAACCCAGTCATCTAGTAAACAGAAGGCCAATACTGCACAGAACCAAGTCATCTAGTAAACAGAAGGGCAATACTGAACAGAACCAAGTCATATACTGCACAGAAGGGCAATACTGCACAGAAGGGCAATACTGCACAGAACGGCAATACTGCACAGAACAAGTCATCTACTTAACAGAAGGGCAAAACTGCATAGAACCAAGTCATGTACTAAACAAAAGGGCAATACTGCACAGAAGCAAGATATCTACTAAACAGAAGGGCAATACTGCACAGAAGGACAATACTGCACAGAACAAGTCATCTACCAAACAGAAGGGCAATACTGCACACAACCAAGTCATCTAGGAACCAGAAGGGCACTACTGCACAGAACAAAGTCATCTACTAAACAGAAGGGCAATACTGCACAGAAGGGCAATACTAAACAGAAGGGCAATACTGCACATAAGGGCAATACTGCACAGAATGACAATACTGCAGAGATCCAAGCAATCTACTAAACATAAGGGCAATACCGCACAGAAGGGCAATACTGCACAGAACAAGTAGTCTACTAAACAGAAGGGCATTACTACACGGAAGGACAATACTGCACAGAACAAAGTCATCTAGTAAACAGAAAGGCTATACTGAACAGAACCAAGTCATATACTGCACAGAAGGGCAATACTGCACAGAAGGGCAATACTGCACAGAAGGGCAATACTGCACAGAACAAGTCATCTACTTAACAGAAGGGCAAAACTGCATAGAACCAAGTCATGTACTAAACAAAAGGGCAATACTGCACAGAAGCAAGATATCTACTAAACAGAAGGGCAATACTGCACAGAAGGACAATACTGCACAGAACAAGTCATCTACCAAACAGAAGGGCAATACTGCTCATAACCAAGTCATTTAGGAACCAGAAGGGCAATACTGCACAGAACCAAGTCATCTACTAAACAGAAGGGCAATACTAAACAGAAGGGCAATACTGCACAGAATGACAATACTGCAGAGATCCAAGCAATCTACTAAACATAAGGGCAATACCGCACAGAAGGGCAATACTGCACAGAACAAGTAGTCTACTAAACAGAAGGGCAATACTGCACAGAAGGACAATACTGCAAAGCACAAAACCAAGTAATTTACTAAACAGAAGGGCAATACTGGACAGAAGGGCAATACTGCACAGAAGGACAATACTGCACAGAACAAAGTAATCTACGAACCAGAAGGGCAATACCGCACAGAAGGGCAATACTGCACAGAACAAAGTAATCTACGAACCAGAAGGGCAATACCGCACAGAAGGGCAATACTGCACAGAACAAAGTAATCTACGAACCAGAAGGGCAATACTGCACAGAACCAAGTCATCTACCAAACAGAAGGGCAATTCTGCACAGAACCAAGTCATCTACTAAAGTGAAGGGCAATACTGCACAAAACCAAGTAATCTACTTAACAGAAGGGCAATACTGCACAGAAAGACAATACTAGACAGAACAAGTCATCTACCAAACAGAAGGGCAATACTGCACAGAAGGCCAATACTGCACAGAACAAGTCATTTACTAAACAGCAGGGCAATACTGCATAAAACAAAGTCATCTACTAAACAGAAGGGCAATACTGCACAGAACCAAGTTTTCTACTAAACATAAGGGCAATACTGCACAGAAGGACAATACTGCACAGAACAAGTAGTCTACTAAACAGAAGGGCAATAATGCGAAGAACCAAGTCATCTAGTAAACAAAAGGGCAACACTGCACAAAACCAAGTCATCTACTAAACAGAAGGGCAATACTGCACAGAAGCAAGTAATCTACTAAACAGAAGGGTAATACTGCACAGAAGGGCAATACTGCATAGAACCAAGTAATCTACTAAACAGAAGGGCAATACTGCACAGAAGGACAATACTGCACAGCACAGAACCAAGTAATTTACTAAACAGAAGAGCAATACTGGACAGAAGGGCAATACTGCACAGAAGGACAATACTGCACAGAACCCAGTCATCTAGTAAACAGAAGGGCAATACTGCACAGAAGGGCAATACTGCAGAGAAGGACAATACTGCACAGAAGGGCAACACTGCACAGAACCAAGTCATCTAGTAAACAGAAGGGCAATACTGCACAGAAGGACAATACTGCAATGAACCAAGTCATCTAGTAAACAGAAGGACAATACTACACGGAAGGACAATACTGCACAGAACCCAGTCATCTAGTAAACAGAAGGGCAATACTGCACAGAACCAAGTGATCTAGTAAACAGAAGGGCAATACTGCAGAGAAGGACAATACTGCACAGAACCAAGTCATCTAGTAAACAGAAGGACAATACTACACAGAAGGACAATACTGCACAGAACCAAGTCATCTAGTAAACAGAAGGGCAATACTGCACAGAACCAAGTGATCTAGTAACAGAAGGGCAATACTGCAGAGAAGGACGATACTGCACAGAAGGGCAACACTGCACAGAACAAAGTCATCTAGTAAACAGAAGGCCAATACTGCACAGAAGGACAATACTGCAGAGAAGGGCAATACTGCAGAGAAGGGCAATACTGCACAGAAGGACAATACTGCACAGAAGGGCAATACTGAACAGAACCAAGTCATCTAGTAAACAGAAGGGCAATACTGGACATAAGGGCAATACTGCACAGAACTAAGTCATCTAGTAAACAGAAGGCCAATACTGCACAGAACCAAGTCATCTAGTAAACAGAAGGCCAATACTGCAGAGAAGGGCAATACTGCAGAGAAGGGCAATACTGCACAGAAGGACAATACTGCACAGAATGGCAATACTGCAGAGAACCAAGTCATCTACTAAACAAAAGGGCAATACTGCAGAGAAGGGCAATACTGCAGAGAACCAAGTCATCTACTAAACAAAAGGGCAATACTGCACAGAAGGGCAATACTGCACAGAACCCAGTCATCTAGTAAACAGAAGGGCAAAACTGCACGGAAGAAAATACTGCACAGAAGGGCAATACTGCAGAGAAGGGCAATACTGCAGAGAAGGGCAATACTGCACAGAAGGACAATACTGCACAGAATGGCAATACTGCAGAGAACCAAGTCATCTACTTAACAAAAGGGCAATACTGCACAGAAGGGCAATACTGCAGAGAACCAAGTCATCTACTAAACAAAAGGGCAATACTGCACAGAAGGGCAATACTGCACAGAACCCAGTCATCTAGTAAACAGAAGGACAATACTGCACAGAACAAAGTCATCTAGTAAACAGAAGGGCAATACTGAACAGAACCAAGTCATATACTGCACAGAAGGGCAATACTGCACAGAACAAGTCATCTACTTAACAGAAGGGCAATACTGCACAGAAGGACAATACTGCACAGAACAAGTCATCTACCAAACAGAAGGGCAATTCTGCACAGAACCAAGTCATCTACTAAAGTGAAGGGCAATACTGCACAAAACCAAGTAATCTACTTAACAGAAGGGCAATACTGCACAGAAAGACAATACTAGACAGAACAAGTCATCTACCAAACAGAAGGGCAATACTGCACAGAAGGCCAATACTGCACAGAACAAGTCATTTACTAAACAGCAGGGCAATACTGCATAAAACAAAGTCATCTACTAAACAGAAGGGCAATACTGCACAGAACCAAGTTTTCTACTAAACATAAGGGCAATACTGCACAGAAGGACAATACTGCACAGAACAAGTAGTCTACTAAACAGAAGGGCAATAATGCGAAGAACCAAGTCATCTAGTAAACAGAAGGCCAATACTGCACAGAACCAAGTCATCTAGTAAACAGAAGGCCAATACTGCACAGAAGGGCAATACTGCAGAGAAGGGCAATACTGCAGAGAAGGGCAATACTGCACAGAAGGACAATACTGCACAGAATGGCAATACTGCAGAGAACCAAGTCATCTACTAAACAAAAGGGCAATACTGCACAGAAGGGCAATACTGCAGAGAACCAAGTCATCTACTAAACAAAAGGGCAATACTGCACAGAAGGGCAATACTGCACAGAACCCAGTCATCTAGTAAACAGAAGGACAATACTGCACAGAACAAAGTCATCTAGTAAACAGAAGGGCAATACTGAACAGAACCAAGTCATATACTGCACAGAAGGACAATACTGCACAGAACAAGTCATCTACCAAACAGAAGGGCAATACTGCACAGAAGGACAATACTGCAGAGAAGGGCAATACTGCACAAAACAAGTCATGTACTAAACAGAAGGGCAATACTGCACAGAAGCAAGATATCTACTAAACAGAAGGGCAATACTGCACAGAAGGACAATACTGCACAGAACAAGTCATCTACCAAACAGAAGGGCAATACTGCACAGAACAAGTCATCTACTAAACAGAAGGGCAATACTAAACAGAAGGGCAATACTGCACAGAACCAAGTCATCTAGTAAATAGAAGGGCAATACCGCACAGAAGGACAATATTGCAGAGAAGGGCAAAACTGCACAGAAGGGCAATACTGCACAGAAGGACAATACTGCACAGAAAGACAATACTGCACAAAAGGACAATACTGCACAGAAGGCCAATACTGCACAGAAGGGCAATACTGCACAGAAGGCCAATACTGCTCAGAAAGACAATACTGCACAGAAGGGCAATACTGCACAGAAGGACAATACTGCACAGAAAGACAATACTGCACAGAAGGACAATACTGCACAAAAGGACAATACTTTACAGAACAAAGTCCTCTACTAAACAGAAGGACAATACTAAACAGAACCAAGTCATCTTGTAAACAGAAGGACAATACTAAACAGAACCAAGTCATCTAGTAAACAGAAGGGCAATACTGCACAGAACCCAGTCATCTAGTAAACAGAAGGACAATACTGTACAGAACAAAGTCCTCTACTAAACAGAAGGACAATACTGCACAGAACCCAGTCATCTAGTAAACAGGAGGGCAATACTGAACAGAACCAAGTCATCTAGTAAACAGAAGGACAATACTGCACAGAACCCAGTCATCTAGTAAACAGAAGGACAATACTGCACAGAACCAAGTGATCTAGTAACAGAAGGACAATACTGCACAGAACCAAGTCATCTAGTAAACAGAAGGACAATTCTGCACAGAAGGGCAATACTGCACAGAACCCAGTCATCTAGTAAACAGAAGGACAATACTGTACAGAACAAAGTCCTCTACTAAACAGAAGGACAATACTGCACAGAACCCAGTCATCTAGTAAACAGGAGGGCAATACTGAACAGAACCAAGTCATCTAGTAAACAGAAGGACAATACTGCACAGAACCCAGTCATCTAGTAAACAGAAGGACAATACTGCACAGAACCCAGTCATCTAGTAAACAGAAGGACAATACTGCACAGAACCCAGTCATCTAGTAAACAGAAGGACAATACTGCACAGAACCAAGTCATCTAGTAAAGAGAAGGACAATACTGAACAGAACCAAGTCATCTAGTAAACAGAAGGGCAATACTGCACAGAACCAAGTGATCTAGTAACAGAAGGGCAATACTGCACAGAAGGGCAATACTGCACATAACAAGTCATCTACTAAACAGAAGGCCAATACTGAACAGAACCAAGTCATCTAGTAAAGAGAAGGACAATACTGCACAGAACCAAGTGATCTAGTAACAGAAGGACAATACTGCACAGAACCAAGTCATCTAGTAAAGAGAAGGACAATACTGCACAGAACCAAGTGATCTAGTAACAGAAGGGCAATACTGCACAGAAGGACAATACTGCACAGAACCCAGTCATCTAGTAAACAGAAGGACAATACTGCACAGAAGGACAATACTGCACAGAACCCAGTCATCTAGTAAACAGAAGGACAATACTGCACGGAAGGACAATACTGCACAGAACCCAGTCATCTAGTAAACAGAAGGACAATACTGAACAGAACCAAGTCATCTAGTAAACAGAAGGACAATACTGCACAGAACCAAGTGATCTAGTAAACAGAAGGACAATACTGAACAGAACCAAGTCATCTAGTAAACAGAAGGACAATACTGAACAGAACCAAGTCATCTAGTAAACAGAAGGACAATACTGCACAGAACCAAGTGATCTAGTAACAGAAGGGCAATACTGCACAGAAGGACAATACTGCACAGAACCAAGTCATCTAGTAAACAGAAGGACAATACTGCATAGAACCAAGTGATCTAGTAAACAGAAGGACAATACTGAACAGAACAAAGTCATCTAGTAAACAGAAGGGCAATACTGCACAGAACCAAGTGATCTAGTAAACAGCAGGACAATACTGAACAGAACAAAGTCATCTAGTAAACATGAGGGCAATACTGCACAGAACCAAGTGATCTAGTAAACAGAAGGCCAATACTGCACAGAAGGACAATACTGCACAGAACAAAGTCATCTACTAAACAGAAGGGCAATACTGCACAGAAGGACAATACTGCACAGAACCAAGTCATCTACTAAACAGAAGGGCAATACTGCACAGAAGGACAATACTGCAGAGAAGGGCAATACTGCAGAGAACAAAGTCATCTAGTAAACAGAAGGGCAATACTGCACAGAAGGACAATACTGCAATGAACCAAGTCATCCACTAAGAAGAAGGACAATATACTGCACAGAACCAAGTAATCTTGAACAGTCAGAAAGGCAATACTGCACAGAACCAATCATCTTCTAAACAGAAGGACATATTGTACAGTACCAAGGCATCTACTAAACAAAAGGGCAATACCGCATAAAGGGCAATACTGCACAGAACCAAGTAATCTCGCACAGTCAGATTAGCATTCTGAACATTGTGGAGATATCTCGTGCAGAAGATGAACATAGCAAAGTCGTCCAATTTAGGGTAAATCATGAGAATAAAATATTTATGAAGACAAGTTCATATTTTATAGGAATGTTATATTTTTTAAAGCAAGATAAAGATGTGTATATAAGCAAGTTTTTGTATATAGAAAATTAGAACTCTATCCTATAAAATTGAGCTAAATGGTTCCACATTGTCACACTATAAACTAGAACAAAACTGTTCCATATGGTCACATAGTAAAGTTTCCTGAACCTTTACATTGACTTATTGGTACACTTGACTTGTATTGAAAGGCAGGTGTTGATTTCACGAAATGTTCATAATTTGATATCATATCATGGCAACAGCCGTAGATGCTTTGATTTTTTTGTCTAAATTATGGCCATTAACTCTAAAACATGATCATGTCCTTTCATAATACTCAGGTTGCAAATAAAGATATATGTTCCAGCGAATCAGTTTTGTCCGAAGCCTCTATTTTTTAAAGACTTTTTACATTGAGGCTTGGTGAATTGAGAATGTCATAAATAAATGACCGTCTGTATAAAGAATAGTCCACCTGCTGTGAGGTTCATTTTTATTGATACTTTTGAAAAAAATTATGATCTTAAAATATAACTATAAAAGTAAGACAAAGATCATTTTCTGAACTTGTTTATATAAATAAAAATCTCATGACACACTTACCTACACAAGTAGATATGAATTATGATATGTAATGGATACAAAAAAGTATGTTTCTCACAAACAAAACAAAATTATCCGAATGACCTAGCATGTCCTGACAACATCAAAATGAGGCCAATTTGTTTATGAACAAAGAATTCCCTGCAAGGTATACACCTAAGCAAAGAACAGGCAACTTCAAAATGAGGCAAATTCGTTTATGAACAAAGAATTCCCTGCAAGGTATACACCTTAGCGAAGAATAGAGGATTGATGAACATACATTGTTTCATAATTTCAAAATCCCCTCTTTCTACTTAAACAGACATAAATCAAATTTTTGTCATTACAACACACACACACATAATTGTATGCTTCCTGACCCTTTCCGTCAAACTACAATAATTATAATCCTATTAACAATTTTCTTACACAACAATAAAAATTACCTCTGTAAGGTAAAGCAGGCATCAAGAAAAGGTCAACCATAAACTTGTGGAGGATGTCAACATACGTACCAAGTAATAATTCAATGAATGACACAGGAATTGGTTAAAAGATTAGAAGTATAACATTTTGAATATGGTGTCATCTGACTCATTGGAGTGAAGTGACTCACAACACAGCAGTCTGACACAGTACAATAAATGTCATCAGACCCAGACTACATCCATTGGTGCAAGAGAAGATTGTGACAAAAAACATAAGCCTTCCACTTAAAGCCTAAACTCTGCCAAGAATCATCTGAACAATAGAGCACAACTTGGCTTATTACCTACTATACTGTCTTGTGAAGTTTCAATGAAATCTGACTAATTTAAGGACCAAGCACAGACAAGGTTTTAACATGTCAGTACAAGATCAATACGACAACAAAACTCAAGATAGTCATGTCATGATGCATGGCATTGCTGACTATTTGGCTTCCATAGGGGGCACATACCTCACGATGCATAGCATTGCTGACTATTTGGCTGCCATAGGGGGCACATACCTCACGATGCATAGCATTGCTGACTATTTGGCTGCCATAGGGGGCACATACCTCACGATGCATAGCATTGCTGACTATTTGGCTGCCATAGGGGGCACATAACTCATGGTGTTTAGCATTGTTGACTATTTGGCTGGCATAGGGGCTCATATCTCATGGTGTTTAGCATTGCTGACTTTTTGGCTGCCATAGGGGCTCATACCTCATGATGCTTAGCATTGCTGACTTTTTGGCTGCCATAGGGGGCACATACCTCATGATGCTTAGCATTGCTGACTATTTGGCTGCCATAGGGGGCACATACCTAACTTACAACAATCTCTTGTTCACTCTGATATAAGGAACTGAAATCATGACCAGGTGTGCTTTTGTGCCAAATTATTCACAAAATAAATATTAAGCACATGTCAATGATTTCAACACTTTAAGGTACTAATTTGATTTTTATAATATATAAATGAGATTGAACATTATTTCTATCAGCCTACAATAATAGCCTAATTCATACATTGTCCGAACAATATACTAATTGTACAAATTTCACCCAATAATGATCATAATAAACAAGATACTATTGTGTACATACTCACATAACTTAAAATGTCAACACATACAATTAACATTTTCCCCTACCCCGAACTGATGACATTTTTTTTATATTTTATAATCTTTTAAGTCCATTCAGTATAAAGATGATATATACGTCCTCGATAACTTGACAATAGACGGTCATAAACAAACCCACGAGACTTATCCTTCATCTGCGACTTGTCCGTATATCATACCGGTCAATCAAAGCTATTATAATACGACTCTACAATCTAATAGGATGATCTCGGCAATCTCATTTTCCATGTACTAATTCTTTTTTTAACCAAAAAAAGCTAATGAGTAATTTAAGTATATCCAATAATTTGATCTTTATTAATTTGTTTCCTTACACTTTCGATCTTTCAAGATAAGTTTAATCTACCATATTTATGCAAATAAACTCCCCACAATATTTTTGGGTTTTAAGAGACAGAATGTCAGTTATATGAAGTCCAAAGCATATGTCACTTCCAACTTGTGACAGTCATTAATGATTGCCCTTGATTCCCTTTTATGGCCCCATTTGGGAAATGGTAGGCGTTTCTTGCAACTAACAGTCCTACAACCACCTAGTATACAAATACATGTCATTTGTATAGCGCAAAAATTATGTAATCATATTCTATTGCGCTTCACAATTATATACATTCACTTAAAAACATTCAATTTAAAACCTGGATTCTAGAAACTAGATTTAGTCATATGATAAAGAGCACACTCATTGCCGATGAAACTGCCTATACAAATAAGTTTTCAAATATGCTCTGAACCTGGTTTCACTTTTGATGTCTTTGAGATAGTTTGGTAGATCTTCCACCATTTGGGACCAGTGAGGGCCATAGATCTGTCTGCTAATTTTGTATCAGTTAATAACACCCCAAACAGAATGTAACAACTGGATGGGGAATCAACTCATAACTGTTTCCTACAAGCTCTTGCACACTAAATCAAATAAAATGTTTGAAAACAACAGAATGAGAAACAATACAATTAATAAACTAAATCTTACCGTGAGTTCAAGTTCATCTGTCTGTTCATTTTTGACAGCAAAGGGCCACCATCCCTTGACCCTTTTTTGTTTGAACAGGGACATCTGAGGCACACTGCCATCATTTTTTAGCATATTTAATGTACATAACTTGGATGATTTTGCTCCCCTTGGAAACCGATTCAAATCAAGAGTTAGTGCCCCTGAAAATACAATAATATGTAAACTGTATGTGGCATTTCAAATTGTTTTCTTATATTTTAATACATTTACATTGTGTTTCTATTAGAAAACTGAACAAATAAATTTAAAATGAATTCATATTTGGATAAAACAATTTATTGTTCTAAAATGTTTCAAAAACAGAACTTTAGAAATAAGCCAAACAACATATTATTACTCAATTTTGTATTTTTAGTGAAAGCACAGATCTATTAAGCTTCTAATAAATGAACTTCGCGCAGTTATGTAACTACCTAACTTGTCAAAATATCTTAATTGAAAATGAGAACTAAGAATCCAATCATTTTGATGTCACAAAGTCATGGTCATACTTTTTTATGTGACATTATACTTTACCCTTTATCTTAAATGTTATTGGGACTAAATTATTTCAATAGTTGACATATTCAGACATTCGTAATACAAGTAACATAGTTATATATGATCAGTAATAGTAATACATAAGTTAAATTTTCAGTCAATTTTTTTTTTTAATGTTGAAACATCTTACCAAGGAAATCATCTGCGGAGAAATGATCGGCATCCCAGACTTGCAGGTTGAGTCGGGCAGGAATTTTAGTTTCAGTTTCATCCCAGGAAAATAACGTCTCTTTACGAGAAATCACAATTTTCTCTTCAGCAACCAGGTAATCAAATGGAAATATGAACCGCCAGTTAAAGTTGCCTTCCCCGGTCAGCGATCTGTAAACCAAAACATTCAGATTGTGGTAACATAGTCATGATGATTAGTAAATCAATGTGATCATTATAAACATTACATCACAAACAGTAATAATTTGAGTTTTCTTATAGAATTTTGTCCTAATGACATTATTTCTAGACATATGGAGGGAGACTACCAGTCCACGTCATGTTTTCAAAACCCAACTTAAAATCAGTTTCTGCTATTGAGTGAAATTTCCTTTTTGCAAATTTCCACGTATACATGCATTTTATGATCAATTATAGGTGGTCTTAAAAAACTGGCGTAATTTGTAAAATTTAGAAAAATCAATTATTAATTTACACTTGCTTATATTAATTCACAAGGGAATTTTCAATTCATAGAATTTTATGATATATTCATAAGATTTCAAACACAATACATTGAATAAATATATCAGAATATTTTAGAGAATAAGTATGAAAAATTGCGTAATACAATGACTTCTCGATGCATGCCAGGGGGGGACCATGAGATACGTAAGGATGACATTAGGTACGTTGTATTAATGAACGAATACGACATGCGTTGTGCAGGAATATAATTAAATTTTCAAGGTAGAGTTAAGCGGTGCAAAACAGTATAGCGGTATACTGCGAGTGTGTCAATTACACTACAATCTAAAAGTTTTATATCCTCGAAGATAAAAATTACATTTATATAAATCTTCTATTTGCATCTCATTATCATAATTGAGGTTAAAGGGACATAAAAATTGCTGAAAATATGGCTTTTTTCAACAATCTGACATTTTATTTCTTAAGCTGTACAATGGCCGCTTGTTGGATGGATAGAATTTCATTTTATTAAGGGGTAGAAGAAATGAATAAATCACATGTCACTATACTGATTATCTACCATAATCATATAAGTCGTGAAGTAGCTGCATTGTCCGCTGAACACAAATTCTTAACATACGGCTGTCAATTGTTCCGTCAATTGTTCTTCTTGTATGAAAAACTAGATGGAGCTGATTTATAGAGGACACCAGAGTCCAATTCAGAGAGTCCCCTATATATTTGACTAATTCCCTGTCAGAATTATTTCAATTAAATGACAATTAAGAGTTGAATTTTTATCACAACAATTTTTTTAAGATTCACCTTAAAAAGTTTATCAAGAAAAGACAAGAAAACAATAATTTAATATTATACTGATTTTACGATTTTATTTATAGAGGATCATTCATTTAGGTCTTAATCTGTATTCCATACTCAGAAATAATTTATTGGAATACAGGTTACGAGGAAAAATATTTCAAATTTAAGTTTTTTTGTATCGTCAGGATTGGTAAATTTTTTTTTTTTAAATTAGGTTTGTTATCACACCAATAGTAAAGTTTCAGTCAAATGCTGACAACCCAGTCATGTCGTAGGATAAAGGACAAACGAGCTCTTAGAAATGCCCCTTATGCACTCAGTGGTCAAACTAGGAAGACACTATCAGCACCAATTTCAAATTGTTGCGGTGTTTTCAAGATCATGATTTACAATGGGTACTTTATTATTTTCAAGATTTTATCAGCAAAAGTTTGAACACATTTATATGATTTACTTTTCGCTTCAACTTGTCGGCATTAATTTAAATACAAGCATAGAACATTGACAAATTGATCATTAAATATATTCAAATAGAGTTATACAAAAAACGTACATAAACACATTTTTCAAAGATGGTATGAATCCATGTTAAATAGACCAATATATTAGTCGGAAGACAATTTAATTTATCTCTACCCCTCGGAAGTTTAATATACTTAAAGTAATGCACAAAACCATTACGACAAGCTATTATGCAGTTATAATTCAATTAAAATGCTAAATTATGCAGCCATTACTTTGATAAAGCATATTGCGTCATTATGTTGTGACAACAATATTATCAAATTATCCTTACAGAATTATCAAATATTAAAATATAACTGCACCATTAATTCTAGTTTATTATCAACAAAAACATAATATTAATGATTACTGTCATACCTGTGAAATAGAAAGTGACAATTTGTTCATATCATGAAATATATCAATAAAATAAGTGTCCATTTTATCCTGCCTAAGCTTTTAATTGGCAGATTTCTTCTTAATTAAGTATTAATTAATTCAGTATAAATTATTCTAATTATGTGAATACAGTATCCTGATGACTTTCAATAAATTGGTAAATTTAGGGAGGGTACAAATATTACATAAATTGTAAAAATCTGTCAACTGTTTTGCTTCCTTTTCACATTAATTTTATTTCTCTTTTTTTATTTATTTTTTTTATAAAGAAAAATAACCAAGCTAGAAATTTTCAAAGGGAGGGAAAAATAAATGAACAAGTTTCAAATCAGAAAGTTTGATTATTTGATAAAGAATTAAATGCATGAAAATTGTAAAGATACAGGTAACAGGAACCTTTAAATCTTATGGGACACCATCAAAATATAGTCTAATCATGACGGAATTACCTCAGTGTACCTACTCAAATATTTTTTAAAAATAGATTCAGGATTAGGCCTGCAATAAGATAGTAATTATTGCAAAACACATATGTGCCCGAAGTCATGTTATGTTTATACATGACATTAATTAATGGTACCAATAATAACCCCAAAAAATTAATATCAAAGTGAGGCATAGATAATATTGATTTGATATCATTTTTTACATACCTACTCTTTTTTTACAAATTTCCATAAACATTATGCAAAATGAAATTTTTATAGTCCTGGGACTCAGTAACTTGCAAATCTATGAGTCCAAAAACTGAAAGAACGAGTCAAAATATTTTATTAAAAAAACATTTAAGTAACCTGTTAAAGAAATATATGTGTAAAACTGGCTTCTTAACACCATTAGCTGTTGAAAATTAGGGTACTGATAATAATTAATGTATTAAGCAATCTTCAACATTACTGTTTTTAGAAATCTCAATGCATTATGTGGACTCGTATAATTTGAAACTTTGCACCCTCACTGATTTTTGTGAGTCTAGGACTCCGGACTTGCAGGTAAAAAAAACACTGCATACTACTAATTCTTCTTTACTGATACAATATTATGTGTTGCCATGTTACGTCTATTCTAGGAAATTATACAGAATTATTCCAGTAATGGTGGCTTGAAATAAACAATTTCCTGGAAGAGTACTAACATGTTAAACAGCAATGTCCTGGGAATACAAATAATTACGCCCACTTGAATTACACAAATTGTACATTTCAATGTTCCATGAGGTATAAAAAATGATATAATTGTATTAACTACTGAGCTGGGACTATCAACAAATGCATTGTATTTCAGTCCTATTTTAAAGCAATTATTATTCCATCCAAACTGTTTAGAGTAAAACAAAAATTAATGTAGGGGACAATTTGTGTCTAAATACATCATATCACTTTGCCACAAAAAATCAAGTAAATTTGATTTGACAACATTACATAATACCAACTGCATCTTTTACAAAACAAATTTTCCCCTCTTTTGTTCTTTGTCACAAAAATGTTTTTTCCTATTTTCCCCAACATCTGCACATGTTATTTTCATGGCACATAATCTAATGGCAACGCAACTTTTATTCCCATTTTTCTTTTAAGTAAGATAGAGTTTCCGAGCATTTACTTCTAAATGACTGAGCATTTCATATCAAATGGCAACAATTTCATACAAATAATGTTGCTCTCTAAATCCGGACCTCAACAGTAGTTGAAACAAGATACCATTATTTGACAACTTTGTTAAAAAATATGTTAAAAAGGCACACAAAGCATTTAGTTTTTGACATATCAAATGTAATTCGGTGGGTATCTACTACAGGTATTAACGAAAGCAATCTGTTACCGTAGTGATATATTCAACACTGCCCTCCTCATCCTAAGCACAAAATATGCAGGTGCTGAGATTTTGTGACAATTTGTAACTGGTATTTAATATTTCAGTAAAAATATACAGACAATAAACTCACACCATAAGATCAGAGGTGAAATAATTCTTGGGGCAATGGTACCATGAATTAATTTTAAATTTCATTGAATTTAATTGCAAGTTTGTTTTTATATTCACTTTTTTCATTTTATGCTGAATCTTTGCTGACAGTTCATTAATCACTAGGCAAAGAGACGTCATAGATAAAATAATTCTAGGGCTGACCTTATGAGAAGGATCTGTATACAAGCAGCAATAATCTAGGTAACTAGTATAAAAAATGTTTGCATGGCAACCATTTGGAGTAGAGACCAGGGTATAAACACATGTATTAGGTTTGCTTTACATAAATTTAAAATTAAAGGATCATGTGCCAATACAACTAGTCATTTGCTCCATTGCCAACAGCGATTGGTTCACCTTCCAACAATTATTAGTACTACCTCCATTAGCAATTGGTTCCATTGGAAACAAACATAAGCATGTTTTGCATCGTCAATGGTTATGAGTTCATTGACCAACATACATGCAGTCCAATGGCAACATCCTCATGTCATTGGTTTGACTGACAACCTCCATTAAAATTTTGTTTAATTGTCAATGGTAAATTGTGGTTGCATTGCCAATGGCCATTGGTTGCATTGACAGCCTTTGTGGCTGCACTGCCAATGGTAATCGGTTGCATTGACAACCTTTTTTGCTGCACTGCCAATGGTAATTGGTTGCATTGACAACCTTTGTGTTTGCATAGACAATGGTCATTATTTGCATTGACAGCTTTTTAGTTGCATTGGCAATGTTCATTAGTTGCATTAATAGCCTTAATGGTTGAATTGACAATAGTCATTGGTTGCATTGACAGCCTTTGTGGTTGAATTAACAATGGTCATTGGTTGCATTGACAGCCTTTGTGGTTGAATTTACAATGGTCATTGGTGGCATTGACAGCCTTAATGGTTGAATTGCCAATGGTAATTGGTTGAATTGACAGCCTTTGTGGCTGCATTGGCAATGGTCATTAGTTGCATTGACAGCCTTTGTGGTTGCATTATCATTGGCCATAGGTTGCATTGTCAACCTTTGTGGTTGCATTAACTATGGTCATTGATTGTATTGACAACCTAACTATGGTCATTGATTGCATTGACAACCTGTGTGGCTGCATTAACTATGGTCATTGGTTGCATTGACAGCCTTTGTTGTTGCATTAACTATGGCAATTGGTTGCATTGACAGCCTTTGTGGTTGCATTTGCAATGGCCATTAGTTGCATTGACAGCCTTTGTGGCTGCATTGGCAATGGTCATTAGTTGCGTTGACAGCCTTTGTGGCTGCATTGGAAATGGCCATTAGTTGCATTGACAACCTGCAATGATTCTGTTGTGTATGTTACTGTATACAGTGGTATTTGCAATGGTAATGGGTTCCATTAAAGCAATTGGTGCAAAAGAAAACTTTTTTGAGATTTTCAGCAACCATTTCTTAAATTCCACATTGAACTTACTAGTGTTTGCTATAATTGTGTCATCCAACTGAGAGTCAGACAAATATGTAGATATAAAGGCAACATTCACACGGTTGATTACATTACTTTACATACAGCACAATTACGTTTAATGTCTACTTTATTGCCTAGCCTTTTATCAAACGTTTTATACATTTACCTCAGATACAGGGAACAATAAACGACTAAACAACCAACAAGAATGACAAACAAGGATGAGTTATTATCCTCAGTAGACCCACTACTTGCTCTACCAAATGATGAACATATCATATAACCAACAAATGAATGAGCAAATTAATTTTAGTCCCTGTTATTATTGCTAGGGCTTTGTATCAAATTTGTCAAGTACAAAAATCAATTTATCCCAACTCATATGAGAATTCACTAAATAATGCAAATAGTTATCTAGTTTCACAATTGGGAATGGTGTAACAGACGAAGCATAGGTCAGTATAGTACATGGAACTTCCTAAGTCAGTCCTCTCACCACTCCTAAATTGGCTTCAAGGAGATGATTTGTCTGTCTATATAATAAGGTAACACATGGAATTATAGGGTTCTTGAAAAATTGTGAATGCTATATGCTGGCGCTGTATTGGAAAGATTGCTAACATTTTATCATGCAATGCCCTGTTTGTTGGACTTCATACATTCTTTGTGCATTTATTTTTATAAATCTGTCAGTGGACAATGTCATGTGTACAGCAACATTTCAAAAATAACACATAAACTGGAATTCACCAATATATATTAATAACACTTTGACTTAGAGATACTATAAGTGAGCTATGGTGGCAAAGAGAGGACAAGGAAATATTTCAGTCATCACTAATGCAAGTGTTAATCTTACATGACAAATAAAATATTTCCATTGTCCCCTCTATGTCATTGTACATTTCACATATATTTATACCTATAATGAATATCTGTAGATTGCATGTCCTCCTGTCCCTTTATCCAGCCCTTAACATAAATATCGGACATTTTCTCTCCAGTGAAGAATGCATCGTCTTCTAATACAACATCATCAGTGTTCCATATAATACATCGTAGTTCATAACTGTAACATAAAATACATTGTAGTTCATAACTGTAACACAAAAGATGTCATAACTGTAAAATATAATACATTGTAGTTCATAACTGCAACATAAAATACATTGTAGTTCATAACTGCAACACAAAATATGTCATAACTGTAACATTTAATACATTGAAGTTCATAACTGTAGCATATAATACATTGTAGTTCATAACTGTAGCATATAATACATTGTAGTTCATAACTGTAACATATAATACATTGTAGTTCATAATTGTAGCATATAATACATTGTACAGTCCCGTGCCAAATTAAAGTTCACAAAGCGCAAAAATCACAGAATAATTTGACGAATTTCTTCAGTTAGAAGAACATAACAATTGTAAAATACGAACAATTAGACTATGTTTACTATCATTTTGTATGATAATCAATTTCTGATATAACTGCCATGCACTTTACTCATTTATACAGTCCATTCTCGGTTGCTAAGCAATTCTAGAACACCACTAAAAATCGATGGTTAGTCTATTTGACAATGTTGTCATGGTAACACAGACAAACTGAAATATTTAAATTTATGTTGACTTCAACCATGGTAGATTTTACCTTTAAATAGTTTTTATATGAAGAAAAATCGGAGTTCTAATATGAAAATAACAAACATTTGAAAAAAAAATGATATTTTTTAACGTGAAAATGACAAAATTTACATGGGAGTCAATGGGACTTACATTTTTTGTTATTGAACTTCGAGATTTAATGACTTAACATTTTACAAACTTACATGTTACGAACAAATGAAGTTGATTTTTAAGAATGTCATTTACTCTTTTATATTTCTGAATGATTGACAAACAAAATACTAAAAGTATGTAACCATGGCAACGAGGATTATTCCATGAATGAAGAATTTTCATCGATGTTCTTAAATTGCCTAGTAACCAAAAATTTGATAAATGTAAATTATTTTCTAAACAGAATCAAATCATGCTTGGACTATTCTATCATATGATTCTGTAAGCGAATTTTAGGAGTACGTACGCAAACATCAAATGCTGCAGTGTTGGGTGAACTGGGTCGATTCCCACTATCAGTAATTTGCAAAGAAAGAGCACTAAAATACTGGCTAAGAATACAAAACAATCCCAACTCATTAATATTCCAAGTTTATAATGAACAGTGTTTGTTGAACGTAAGAGCAAATAACTGGGTATCCAACATAACAACAATCTTAAATAATTTAGGATATGGAAATATGATCAATCTACATACTATAAACATAAATTACTTCAATATATTCAAACAAAGAATGCGGGATCAATATACCCAAACTTGGAGTGATACTCTCAATTCTCAGTCAAAAATGTCCTATTACAAGAATTTCAAAACCGTATTTGAATTTGAAAAATACTTGGGCTTTATCAAAAATGACACTATCAGAAAAGAGTTTTCGAGATTTAGACTAGCATCACACAATTTAGAAATTGAAAATGGTAGACAATCCGGAATAGCAAAAGAAAACAGAATATGCAAATTATGCCACAATAATTCTATAGAATCAGAATATCATTTTTTTATGTGTTGCCAAACCTATAATGAACTACGATCAAAGTACATAGCACGACCAGCTTGGCCTACATTAAATAAATTCTATAACATTATGGCAAGCCAAACGAACAAAATCATCTTAAACAACGCAAAATTAGTATTCTATGCCTCAAAACTAAGAGAAAATAAACTAGCCCTAATGTAATAATAACATGCCGTCGATGTATAAATATTGAAAATATAAATTATCCAATTTGAATTGTACCGTTTGTATATATTTGTATATTTGTGTGTGTTTAATTCTGTCACTAATCAAGCTTATTGTTTTTGTTGAAACAGTATAATATGTATACTGTATATCACAAAACTGCATTCCTTTTCTCTTTTTGTATTTATTTCTTTATCTGTGCTTGCTTATAATATATGTTATGTACATAATTGTATATATGTTGTCTTGACCATCTAGTTTTTATTGTGTAAATGGTCAAAGGCATTTCACATGCCGATTATACCAATAAAACTGTATGATACCAAATTATAATATAATAGATTTATATTTATTGTGTCATGCAATTTCAAAGTGAAATAATCTGTCCAATTTTTCAGACAGTTTTTACTTTGTGAACTTTAATTTGGCACCCGACTGTAGTTCATAACTGTAGCATATAATACATTGTAGTTCATAACTGTAGCAAATAATACATTGTAGTTCATAACTGTAACACAAAATATGTCATAACTGTAACATATAATACATTGTAGTTCATAACTGTAGCATATAATGCATTGTAGTTCATAACTGTAGCATATAATACATTGTAGTTCATAACTGTAGCATATAATACATTGTAGTTCATAATTGTAGCATATAATACATTGTAGTTCTTAACATAAAATACATCATAGTTCATAACTGTAACATACAATACTTTGTAACTATAGAATGTACCGAGTCAGTAATAAACATGCAATACAGCATTCAACCTACCCATGAAAATTGAACAAATTTGCATAAAATCATTATCACTGATTACACCAAAGTCATCACAAATATTTATTACTCAACAGCGACAGATGTAGTGCATTGAAATATAATATAATATTTCAATTAAATACATTAAAGAAAGGCATTCATGCGAAAACTTGGAATTTGGATGAATGTACCATAGACGTGTGATAATTGACAACTGTAACAAAAGTCTCAGGTAGACAGTAGAAATCAATGAGATAGGGTTACCAAGAATTAACGGTTCCATCGAAAACTTGTGAATCATTAAATATTTTTACACATCAAATTTCACACTGTAACACTAAACAAACAGTTTAGTAACTTAAAATAAAAGCCATTAATTTAAATGTGCCATTAATATTTATAACTCTTAATGGTCATTAATTCCATTCACTGTTTCTTGATGCAATTCTGTGATAACAGGTATCTATGAGGCAACTAGGAGGAGGTGTCTATGAGGTATCTAAGAGGAATGTTGTCTATGAGGTATCTAAGAGGAATGGTGTCTATGAGGTATCTAAGAGGAATGGTGTCTATGAGGTATCTAAGAGGAATGGTGTCTATGAGGTATATGCATGAGGTATCTATTAGTCTGTTATGAATGGTGAATGACTTTTAAGTTCTCCTGTATTCTTTTTTTTTTTTAAATCATCTACTTGAAAAAAAGTTTTGCCCTCAAATTTTTGGCAGTCATCTTGGATTCAAAATGGTGATTGGACTACTAAAATCTATATACCTTTGTTAATTTTATACAAAGTATCATATATTACCTTTTTGGTTTTCGTGGACTTATTTCTACTGCTGGGGGTGGTGCTGGCATGTCCATAGGAAACATATCTACCCACATCTCAATCTTGCCCTGTAATATAAATATTCAAAATATATATATTTTTATTGAATTTTTACTGTTTGCCTTAATGTCTCACCAGTAGTACTTAAATTAAGACACTGAACATAGAAATCATGGAATTACTGTTCCAAGCACTAGCAGTACCATGTTCCATTATTTAGACAATGGGCCAACACTACCTAGAACAAACTGTTAATATCCATTTAGTTCCAAGCAAGGGAACTACAAAAGTACCATTTCAGTGACTGGCAAGTTGTGGTTGTTTTCTCAATCACAATCAGTTTTTTTTCTTTTGAATGATTAGGTAGCTGTTATTTTACCCATTTTTAGGGGCGTGTTACCGAGAACAAACAATCTTTAGGTCAAACAAGAAACAAAGTGAATATGTACCTGTTCTATACCGGGCTTCTCTGGGTTATAGAGTGGGCGTGTCTCTATATGTTCTGGGACCAGTTTACATCCTACTTTAGGTATCTCCTCCCAGTGGTTGAGAACTGCTAATGCTAAATGTTCTTCCATCGACTTTCTTCCCCCTAAAAGCATAGAAAGCAACAAATTTATAGCACTACAGGTAGTAGATTAGTCTATGGTTTTCCAATGTGGTCGATATATAGCACTGCTACTCCCAACCAGTTTAGCTCTAGATGGGTGGAGGAGTCACTCAAATACCAAAGTGTTTTAGTAATGTGCACCAACTTAGAAATTAAATCAGGAGCCTCTGGATCTTTCGACAAAGAGCTTTTCCACTGAGCCAACAATGTTAAAAGTCAAACAATACCATTTCATCCTACATGAGGTATAATAAGGGATGGAGGAAAAATAATTTATTAACAAAAAGTTTTAACAAATATGAAACACCATAATTTAAACATACCCGGCCATCATCAATAAAGTAATGATATTAAAAACATAAAATTCTGAGAAAACATTTCTGTAATAAAAAATCTGTCAGGCAAACGAGAAATAAAGTGTTCATTGAATTGGAAGATAATTGAGTCCAATCAGAGTAAGCCAAGTGGAATTTTCATCAGATTTTGATTAACGTATTTAGACATGCTCAAATCATTGAAGTGTTATGGGAGATTTCAATTGTTTAATACTACACATAAATGACAGAAAATTACATGTCTCAGAACAGATGGGTGGAGGGTATTCATATCAGTGCCAATGATGGTCAACTATTGTACTACGCATGAATGAGCTCAAAATTCTAAATTAAAATTGATCCCAATCACCATACCGTATTTGGCAAGTTTTAAGTTTCCATCAAGTTTAACTGGCAGGACAATAGGGCATGGACTAAAATTGCCAGGCATTATAACTATCAATTAGTTCAACTCCAATCAAATACCCAGACCAAACTGTCAAGACTTAGCAGACGATTCTTAAACGAGTACTGTATTATTGATCTTTGCAAGGACCAAGACAGTTAAGACCCTGACCCTGTGCCCTGCTATACTGTATATAGTAAAACACTTCCTTGTTGGGCTGAAGGAACAAACAGTTGTTCACCCATAGTACCCTGAACCTCACTGCACTGTACACCCAATCTTATGATGCACCCGTAATGGTCTCAGATCAGTACCAACATCTTGCATCTGTAGAGCAGTACGCCCATAATGCAGTTGTACCCATAATGCACTTGAACCCATAATGCACTTGTACCCATAATGCACCTGTACCCATAATGCACTATGTAACCATAGAAGCCTAGACAGTCACTAATGATTAAGATAAAGGCACACAGAATGGAATGTCTTTTATGACAAAGCTGACCAATATTTCAAATGGAGCAAATACTGGCCTTATCTCATGAAATATCTAAATAAAATAAATTCTGGATAATTGAGGCATTTAGATTGAAACAGGAGCTGCCTTATCTCTCACAACCATGGGAGGGGTACTTAATTTTCTTTATTCGCCAACTAAACCTGTTTGTATAATAAATTAATCTGTAATTAAGTTATTCTCCGAATGTAGCATGAAAGTTATAATTTGAGATACGTGGATTTTATAGGATTTGCATGTTGAGATAATTATCAATTTGACTTTTACTGCTACTAGTTGTTTATAAAATATTTCTAGCAGGCAATAAACTTGACAGTATAAGAGCATTCTGTAGCACATCTTGCCTGAGTCGAACAACCTGCAAGATCTTTATCAAATGTTTGAGCTCTTTGGCAATGGTTGAAATATGCTGCCAAGGTTGCCTAGGGTTGTTTTGACTGTGTTTTTTATGTGTGGGCAACTTATTGTTTTGACTGTGTTTGTTATGCAGGGTCAACCTATTGTTTTGGAAATGTTCATGATGGGCAACCTATTGTTTTGGAAATGTTCCCAATGGGCAACCTATTGTTTTGGAAATGTTCACTATGGGCAACCTATTGTTTTGGAAATGTTTGTTACGGATGGTAAACTATTGTTTTTCGGCAATTTTTATATGGTCAACATATTGTATATAAAAATATTTGAATTGGGTAACCCATTCTTTTGACTATGTTTAGTAAAATTAACTTATCATTTTGACTTTTTGAAATTTGACTTTGGTATATGCAACCAATTGGAATGCAAAGCATGTATAACAGACAATTGCGATTTTAAAAAAAGCTTTGAGAAATACTAATGAGTTATAAGTTGAACCAATTTAATTGCGATTAAAAAAATTGCAATTAAAAAAAATTGCAATTATATAAAATTCTGTTAATCTGGCATCATGTTTCATCAGGTAATTGTATATTTTCAATTTTTAATGAATCGAAAATACAAAATGAATATCTTTTGTATTTAAAAAGGATGCAATATTTGAACAATATATGATCATTACAATAGCCAACATCATTACTATCAGCATGGCAACTAACATGATTATACACCCATTGGCAATTTTTTTTTGAGGTTTCTCGAAGTCACAGATAAATGGAAGATGACAACTGCAAGTTTTTGTAACCATAAATTATCTATTTTAAAACTTAATATGATCACTAACTCACCTTCTAAACGCAATTATTGTAAAATAATTTGTTGAAATCTAAAACCAAATTTTAATTAATCGCCACATAAGGCAGAAATGCTAAAATTTAGTGCATGCGTGATACCGATAATGACTTGCATATATTATACCTCACAGAACTATTCATACAAAGAAATAAATCATTACAACAATCATAGAAACAATTAACTAGTATTTTAATGTCACGTAAATTCCTGAAGCAATAATGAAGGCAAATCCTTCACGATGGTAACGATGAAATGAAAGTGACACCACATCATATTATTAATGATTAATATTTCTTGAGCTTGAGGTAATTTTTTTTATACGACAGGATTTGTTTTCATTTTCTTGGAGTTTTGCATTGCTCGATTATATCATATAGAATAAAGACTATTCAAACAGTAGGAATATTGAAGTGGATGCTTTATTCATGCTTTATGGAAACTTTTTGTGCTTTGAACATTTCTAGCAAACTTCAGACATTTTTTGCCGTTTTTGACATTTGTTGCACACTTTGGACACTTCTTGCAAACTGCAGACATTTGTTGCAAACTTAATTTGGACATTTGTTGCACACTTTGGACACTTCTTGCAAACTTTGGACATTTGTTGCAAACTTAATTTTGGACATTTGTTGCACACTTTGGACACTTCTTGCAGGCTTAAGATACTTTTTGCAAGCTTTTGACATTTGTTTCAAGCTTTGGACAATTGTTGCAAGCTCTCGACACTTCTTGCAAACTTCAGACATTTGTTGCAAGCTTAGGACACTTCTTGCAAACTTCAGGCATTGGACACTTCTTGCAAACTTCAAACATTTGTTGCAAACTTCAGACATTTGTTGCAAGCTTTGGACACTTCTTGAAAACTTCAGGCCTTGGACACTTCTTGCAAACTTCAAACATTTGTTGCAAACTTCAGACATTTGTTGCAAGCTTTGGACACTTTTTGCAAACTTCAGGCATTGGACACTTCTTGCAAACTTCAAACATTTGTTGCAAACTTCAGATATTGTTGCATGCTTTGGACACTTTTTGCAAGCTCTTAACACTTCTTGCAAGCATAAGACACTTACAGGCTTAAGATACCTCTTGCAAGCTTTAGACACTTTTAGCAAGCTTAAGACACTTCTTGCAAGCATAAGACGTTTCTTGCAAGCATAACGCGCTTCTTGCAAGCATAAGACGCTTCTTGCAAGTATAAGATGCTACTTGCAAGCATAAGATACTTACAAGCTTTGGACATTTTATGCTTTTAATGATATTCAATGTCAGGCTTGCAAATATCAAGTATTCTCTAGCAGCATTTATATTCCAGACTTCAAGTACATTTTGATATACAAAGAATAGTTCATTCGCAACTACAGTCTGTAGGTTTAAATCCAAGCTAGATGGCATTAATACTTCCTGTATTTGTTAACAATCTTTGGAAGCATAGAAAGTGAATAATCCCCCAAAGTTGCACAGACAATGGTGTGATTAAAAACAAATAATTTTGAATTAAATACTCCTGAAGATGCTTGCTCACATCAGGCATCGACACAAACTAACAGAAATACTTGAAAAATCTGCTGAGAAGTAATAAATTTATTGAACAAATGTAGTATATCACTCAGGTGGGGGATCTAAGTGACAGATGGCCACTGCTTTATATTATTTCTACAAGAATTTCCCTGATATTTTGATAACAATTCTAGCCACGGGTTATCAGTATCAATCAGATCGGAGCAATTTGTTCTTGTATATTTATACAGGATAGGAACTGGCTGATTAGATAGCAGAAACACCAGAGAATGTGTTTGAAGTTCACTGACGTTATGTCTGACCAAATGTCAAATAGCGGAAACAAAAATGTCAATAAATGATGACTATCATTGAATTATTTAGCTTATAAAAGTTATAACTGACTCATAAACAGGTTATACTTAGATTAGCCAAATATTCTGGTTGAATGTAAAAATGTAATAAAATACTGTAAAAATACAGAATTCTTATCATTTTGAATGGATGTCTTGTCAAGGGAGACAACATGTACCCACCAATTAACAAACACCAGCACTAATTCAAAATGATGATTATAATAAGAAGAAATTAAAATCAATTATTCAAATCGTTTTTATGAACTGCAAGAAACATTGTTAATAAATTCTCCATGTAAATTTGTATGGTTGTAATATTATCATTTCAACTATATTAGTCAAGCAGACTTTTATTCTATAATTTCTGTTTTAGATATATTTTAAGTTCCAGTGGTCAACAGCATCTGTCTCATGAAGAAAACCAAGTCAGTCACAATATTCTGACATCATGCTCATAGGATCAAGGAAGTGAGAACCATTTTAAAGACATTGGTTCGTGCAGCTTTGATCGATTATAAGACCTTAATCTCCAGAAGCATCTCAAGCAGAAATCTCATCGCAAATTGAAATTTTGCCCAAATCAAGGTCTGGATTTCTAATAAATCTGAAGTCAGAACTCACCGAAAATACTGGAATTCTGGTATACAAAGAAAAGGATTTACAGTTTTTGATGATAATTTTGAGTCCGCCCTCCCATGGAAATTATCCAAACGACGAATGGCAATTTTTGACATGAGATTTATCTCAAAATTGAGATGTTTTGGGAGATCTGGGCCAGAGACAATTATTACTTGAAGCAGAAACTCTACCAACAAGGCTATCAAGGTGGATACACCCACTTCAAGGCACAGACTAAACCATTTACCTTCCTCATCCTCCTGGTCGTCTATAGGTGCTGTAAATATTCTGTTCTCAACTCGAACTTTTCCTGGTTGATAATGTGGCCCATCAACCTTACCATCTTTGCATAGTTTAGCCAATATCTGAGTAGGTTTCATTGGATCACGCCATGCGTTATATCCAAGTCTGAAAATATGAACAGTATAATACAGTACAATATAAATTAACATAGCTGAGCATAGCCTTATTAAACAGTCAGCTTTCTGCTTAAATATGGTAGGCATATGACCATGTCACTCATATTTGAACTCAGGTCACTAAATAATAAGACAAGTGCTGCATGACTAACAATATTTTTTTTAGATATAGGGCCACACAAAAATGTGAGTTAATTCTATACAAGTATTTTTAGTAAAAGTATACCTTGGTGAAGTGTGATCAATGTTTTAGTACACTTCATTGTTTTTATGTAATACTTTGAATTAAAGCCAATCAAAAGTACGCTTGTTCTTAAAGCTACAGGTCAAAATATGATCTTCTATCTGATATCTTTATTCAGAAGCAGCACAGAACTAGATTACTTATTTTACAACAATTTAATAATTTCTAAATTCAACATTTTATGTAGCCCAACCCTGTGAAAACCTAACAAAATTTGCTGAAAAACTTTATATGAAATTCTGAATATTCTGGTATACTACATAGCTAATATTGTCACTATGGTAACTGGATAAAAATATCGTGAATTTGAGACATTTTCTCCATTATGAAGAATTTATTCTATGTTTATTCACGGAAATTTCCAGGAAGCTATGGTTGGCCAGTCTTGACCGATGGCCAATTATAAATGGACATAGTTTCATATCAATTTCATGAAATAATGGCTTTTAACCTATAACTTTCACTCATTCTGCCTGACCACTGCAGGCACTCAGGATGTAGCCAAATAGCTATGCCAGAAATACATCAAAATAATTAGGAATCCAAACCACATGTCTTGTATGACCTTGATACAAATGTACCACAAAAACATTGACATATTTATGACAATATGCACTGACTGTATACATGCATTTCAAATAACCGATTCCCATTAGAATGCTAAATAATTTACTTATCAATTTTGTTGTTTGTGGCATAATATGATGCTCATTTTGTACTTATAAGTTAACAAATACAGTAATGTCCTTGGTCTGAAAGTTCATTCTCCATCTTTTCAGAGACCAGTCACACTCATTTCATAGTCTAACCCCTCTTTTCGGAGACCCTTTTTCCTCTCTAGAGACCAATTTGCCTCCTTTTAGAGACTTTACCCCCCCCCCCCTTCACAACCAATCCCTCCTTTTTTCAGTGAGAGCCCACCTTTTAACCATCGGAAATCATTAACATGTATTTGACCAGGGTGAAACAGGAAAACCTAGTCAATCCTTTATTCAGTTATTGGCATAGAGTTTTAATCAGATCAACTGTCACCCAGGTTTGGTATAATGTAAAATCATTTAATTTTGATGGGACAAAATTCTGTGATTTTGGTAACAAGAGGGCCTGAAAGGCCCTAGGTCGCTCACCTGTTGCACATTTGTCTAGGTATCAGTACAACCTACATTCTGACCATGTAAATTTCATTAAGATTGGATCAAAACGGTGACCCCTGGAGTGAACACAATATTTTTCAAAGATTTGACCTAGTGACCTAGTTTTTGGCCCCACATGACCCACGTTCAAACTTGGCCTAGATTTCATAAAGAACAACATTCTGACCAAATTTCATGATGATTGGATCAAAACCATGACCTCTTGAGTGAACACAAGGTTTTTCTAAGATTTGATATAGTGACCTAGTTTTTGACCCCACATGACCCAGTTTCAACCTTGGTCTAGATTCCATAGAGAACAACATTCTGACCAAGTTTCATGAAGATACGATCAAAATTGTGACCTCTGGTGTAAACACTAGGTTTTTCTAAGATTTGACCTAGTGAACTAGTTTTTGACCCAACATGATCCAGTTCTAAACTTGGCCTAGATTTAATAAAGAACAAAATTCTGATCAAGTTTCATGATGATTGGGTCAAAACCACGACCTCTGGAGTGAACACAAGGTTTTTCTAAGATTTGACCTAGTGATCTAGTTTTTGACCTCACATAAGCCAGTTTTGAACTTGACCTAGATTCTATAAAGAACAACATTCTGACCAAGTTTCATGAAGATTGGATCAAAATTGTGACCTCTGGTGTGAACACTAGGTTTTTCTAAGATTTGACCTAGTGACCTAGTTTTTGACCCCACATGACCCAGTTTCAAACTTGGTCTAGATTTCATAGAGAACAACATTCTGATCAAGTGTCATGATGATTGGATCAAGAAGGTGACCTCTAGAGTGAACACAAGGTTTTCTAAAGATTTGACCTAGTGACCTAGTTTTTGACCCCACATGACCCAGTTTCGAACTTGGCCTAGATTCCATAGAGAACAACATTCTGATTATGTTTCATTAAGGTTGAAACAAATTGGTGACTTCTAGGGTGTACACAAGGTTTTTATAAGATTTGACCTAGTGACCTAGTTTTTGACCCCGCATGACCCAGTTTCAACCTTTTCCTAGATTTCATGGAGAACAACATTCTGACCAAGTTTCATGAAGATTGGAACAAATTGGTGATATCTAGAGTGTACACAAGATTTTTCTAAGATTTGACCTAGTGACCTAGTTTTTGACCCCACATGACCCAGTTTCGAACTTGGCCTAGACTTTAAGGAGAACAACATTCTGATCAAGTTTCTTGAAGATTGGATCAAAACTATTGCCTCTAGAGTGTACACAAGCCAATTGTTGACGGACGACGACGACGGACGCCCCCACGATCGCTACCTTAGGTGGTCATTCCATTGTTTAAGATCAAAGGAACGACCACTTAAAGGACAAAAGAATTAAGTGGTCACGGAATGAATTGAATAGATTTAGGCCACACCTCCGACCACCTAAGGTAGCTTTCCTGTGTGCGGACGGACGGACGACAAACGAAGAGTGATCACAAAAGCTCACCTTGTCACTATGTGACAGGTGAGCTAAAAAGGCCAATTGAACCTTGATTTGTGGATTGTAAATTTCAGGTAATACATGAAAGGGTAAAGCAAGTATTGGATGGGATTTGATTTCATGGTCGAAGGTGAACCAGGAAATCCATGAAATATAACCCCCACGGAAATTAATGATTTTACAATATACACCAATAAAAGTTCATTCCTCGATCACCATCACCATCCTGTCTGGACCAACACGATTACATAGGTTTGTTTAACACCATTAAGTGATGTTACAATGCTTCATTATCTAATTTCTGACCGGGAATTTAATTATTCGCCTCATTCTGCGTGTAAATGACATCATTATTAATTAGCACCTTAATATAGACGTGATTACAGGAAATTACAGATATACACATTTGTTACCAATTTGTACACCACAACAGGCAGTTTACCAAGTATGTTCTCACTTTGTTGGAAAGTTTTAATTAAAACAAAATATTACCTAATTAACAAAATATTATATATAATATAACCTAATTAATTCCAACAACCTGTTATACAACTTGTCTAATTTGTTTTGTTACGATATCAGGACCTACCCTAAATATTTCGTCATTTTCACAATGAACATAATACTTAGTAGCACAGTATTATTATTACACAGTAATTATTATATAATTTATTATTATGTCATAATAAGCTTTTTTGATAACTAAGCAATTTCAAACCACTCATAAGGTCAAAACTGACCAAGCGTAATCACTGACTCTGATTACATACAGGAAATACATGCATTGTCAATATGAATGCCGCTTCAAATATTAGTTTTCAGGTTTTAGTACTGATTTTTGAAAATTTCAGGAACATGAACAGTTTTTGAACTGCCACAGATATCTGTTCATGAACTGTACATAAACATAGTTCAAGAGCAATTCATAAACTTTTAAGAATCAGGAAAGTTCTTAAATAATTCTTGAAAATAACTAGTAATCTACTTGCCAATGGGGAAAGATCATCGTCGGATACCCAAAAATAGTTTTTTGACTGCTGAATTCTCGTTTCTCAGCTCAAAGGGAAATAACTCTTCAAACCCTGTGTCCAATGAAATCGCTCCTTACAAACAGAATACTCTTCAATCGGAGATTTAACCTTGCGTCATAAGGGGGGTTTTGTTACTTTAAATAGATTCTTTCAGTCGAAATCGAAATGGCCACCATTTCGAGAGAATGAAACGAAGGCCGAATATAACATGTAATTTCATTGGCCGAGCTTCAAAAGTGGTAATCTTTTGGAAACCAATGAAATTGCACCATTTATCTATAACGTTTACGATATTTTGCTAGCCAAAAAACCCACGGTCGATGTATGAGTATAACGTAATGCAATCGAACATGGGTATCCGACGATGGGGAAAGATATGGTTTGTAGAACTTCATGAACGAACCAAACATATTAATATTGTGGATCCCTTTACCTTAGTTTGTAGTTGATGAATAGTTTAGATGAATTCACATTTGCGGAAAGGTTTTGATTTTTACAAAAAAATAATGAGAATACTGCCAAGTCATGAGTAGAAATTTGCAAGAACTGTGTTGACTGCTCAAAATGCAATATTATTTCCTTTATACATTTCTTCCTGGTCATATATCATACATTAGTTGTGGCAGCAATAAACTTATTCTTTCATCAGTTGGTGACAGAATCCATTTTCTTTCATTTTTGAAATCATTTGACGAATTACTGGCATAGTTTTGATTTTTTAAATTTTTTAATATCATTAATACCAATACAATGGTGGGTCATTATCCATTATATTTGTTGGTTTACTGCACAAAGTATCTTTAATTATGTCATTATTTTCATCATTATTGTGAACTGAGTTGCCTGTGAATTCATAAATCTGAATGAATATAATATTATGTCTTAAAGATCTATCTTAGAACCTTTGAAAGAAAAAAATCACAAATCTGTGAAAACAGTCAGTTGCAAAATAGAAATACAATAGTTTGTCCAAAATATTTGACTTTTAAATAAATACATGTAGCCCATAGACAATCCCAAGCCATACAGATACAGTAGCATTGCCTAGCCACCCAAATGACAATATTTGTAAGCTAATGTAACCCACACAAGATCCCAGCTGCTGGCAACAGATTTTACCATTTTCAGTCTGAAATATTGCAGAGTCATTGTAGCACCACAGATCAATTTACAATCATAAAACAAGAAATGAACATTATTTCACTTGCTAATATTTCTATGTAGATTCACAATATGACAACATTAAATCATCTGTCTAGCTATGAACAGTTAGTTAGTCTGATAAATTAAAACAACTACTTATGTTACACTACCAACTAGTTTTAAAGGAGTTAAAGAATTTTGAAATGAAGCCATTAAATCACGTCATATTTTCATCAGTAATTAACGTCTCATTACAAGACAAATAATTTTTCACAGTGACTTTAATTACAAGTGTTCAATTCTTAGACAATATATTGCTCAACCGCATTCTAAGTAGGATTCAAGTAGCATGTATGAATTATCATTTAATTTCAAGAATAATATTTCCTCTCAAAACCACAGTCACCTTAAAAGGCATCTAAAAATTCTTCATATGCAATTTAACTTTTAGTCCCTCCCTTTTACCAAAGGTTTAGTAAATTTGAAAAGGGGAATGACAACAATGGGACCTGTTTCCATTATTGTCATTCCAAAATATTAAGACTATGCACCAACTTCTCAATATTTGATGTATGAAAGAACAAAACTGCGTTCAATAAACACCTTGTTCATAAACATTAGCTTAGTTTAATATATATTATTATGTGCCTCCGTAGCTCAATGTTTAGTGTTCTTGCCGTCTAATCTGGTGACTAGGGCTGTAACGGTACGCTCACCTCACGATGTGATACGTACCGTCAATATTTCTAACGGTTCGGTATATTTCGGTATGATACAATATTCTCTAACAGCAGTTTAAATACTACCATTTTTAAGTGACAATGAATTTGTTGATTCTATAACAGCAATTATTATGTAGCTATCAACTATTTTAAGTGATTTTCGACAATATGAGGCATATCTTAATACAATTAAAACGAATGAAGCGTGGTAATTATACATAATCAGAGGACTTTCAGAAATTTTCGTTCTCTGAATTCTATTTTGCTCATGAAAAAGCTTATACCGAACCGTACCGAAATTTGCAACTCTTGTACCGTGAACCGTGTGGGACTGAAGTCCGCGGTCTTTCGTGTACCGCGGTATACCGTTACAGCCCTACTGGTGACCTGGGTGGAGGCACATACATATATGCCTTCCATATATCAGCAGGAAGCTGACTGGCGAATAAAGGCTATGCTCAACATTGGCCCATCCAAAGACTAACTAAGTCAATAAATGGCCATAATTCTGATGAAATGTTGGAAACAGTTTACCTATCAACTGTCATATTTTATAAAATAGTTCATAGTGCTACAAGGCTCTGTCAATGTAAGGTGTTGGTCTATAGTAAACAAGAAAGAAATAATCATAGCTCCTTACAGACGCCATTGGCATAGATGGTCAAGAGTAAAAAAGAAATGCTGCAACATGTATTAAGTCCAAACTTACACATCAAATCTTTTCGACACACCACAAAGTGCTCGATGTCGACTGTAGTAACGATTTTCAAGGTCAATTTTTGTTTCACCAATCAAATCATCCATGCCGACCAGGTCCCAGTCATATACTTGTACAGTAAGCAATGACTCCATCGGGAAAGTTGCCTCTATCTCAAAACATCTGAAATTGTAAAATATTTTTGGTTAATTACAATGTAAACTATGAACTTGATTTGCCAAATCAAAGTCTGAAAGGGGATTCAATAAATGTTATGGTAGTTTTTCAATTATCCCCTTTCATAACATTATTTCATAATATACAGGCCTCAATTTAATAAGAGGTACTGAAATACTTGGCCATTAGGCCTAATTCCTCGGACATTTGGCCTAAATACATACTCAAATCCTTGGCCATTAGGCCTATTGATCAACTTATATAATATATAATTAATATTTAAATTAGAAGTTTGATACAATATGTAACATGCTGCAACACTTGCACTATTGTCATTGTCTGCTATCAAGTTTGTAAACCAAATCACAACTCCCTGTCATTTGGGGAAGCGGCGCTTGGGCAATTCACATTTTTTAATTTTCCAGAATGCCAAATTTTTTATATGTTGTTATGCAGTATTAAGCCTCTCGTATTGTACATAATATTCTGCATTGTTCAAAGTATATGACAATGGACTAATTAATCTCAAAGAACAATCTTATTTATGTTCCAAATTGTATTACACCATAATTGAATAGGCGTAGAGCAATATCATAAAATGCATCAAGTTCCTACACTGTCCATTAAATATTTCCACCAAATATTTTCAAAGGATATATAAAGCTCAATATTTTCGCCATCAATATTAACTTTAGAATATAAATGTAAATGTTCGGACTGATATATTGAAGGTCAAGCAAATTATTTCAGTTTTCATAGAGATTTTATAGGAATATCATATTTAGAAACATTACTGACATTAGGCCATAGCAGAAATTTTTCGGCCTTTAATTGTTTATCACAGTTGTTAGCAGAAGGCTTTCAAGAACATTTATTGGACCATTTGCTTATAATTTATTGTTTTAATGTATTTTATGATTTATAAACTGATTGACAAAAAGCATAATGTCAAAAGTTTTTAACATAAATAACACTTCCTGCCATAAAACACAACCACCTCTAGATGAAAAGAAAAAAAGGTGCACCAGTAATTAAGTTTTTAACCTATCAAACAATTCAAGTTCAACTTTGTATTTTAAAACAATGAAATAAAAAAAAAAATATGCACAATCCGAATGGTCTGTAAATCTAGTATGGAGTCTATAGACTGTCATTGTTTTGTCTCAAACTCTGCAAAACTTTGTTGTCTCTGAAAAATTCTTTCAATAATGATGATGCCACTTTTCAATGTCTAGTGTACATCATAAGACATTATGTTCCAGTTTTGCGATAGTAAGATCGTTAAGTCAGATTGCAAACTTCAACCAAGTAGAAAAAGCCAAACAATTAACTTGTAAAGTAATTGTTTAAAATTATAGGCCGAAGAGCATTAATGTAGAATTTAGTTGTCTAGAACAAACAAAGTATATGAAACCATTCATAGCTCAACAAGTTTATTATGTGGTTAAGTAAATACTGTTTTATTAAATTTACATAAATAGGACATTTAAAAATAATTATGATGTCGTATTACAGCTGATCCACTGCATAGATAGGGAAGAACTGATCACCCATGAGCTAAGTCAATAACCAAGACAAAGCTGGCTGTCAGCAAAACGTTTCAAAGCTTGTTTCAATTTTGTGTACATTTCTAATAAAATATCAATCATCCAAGGATACTAGGTTTGATTCATGTAGCAATTTAATATTTAACCAAATCGTTTATTTGTATTCAGTCTACTGTATTGAAACATTAGAATATTATTCCATTCTTACAGAATATAATCAATTAATCCATCTAAAATATTTGTCTTAAATTTCATTGAAACAATTTTTGGAATATTTTAGACTTAAAAATATTCTAAATATCTTAATGCCAGACCTTATGTGCCGGCATCACCATGCCAATCTTGTATCTGTAGCATGATGCCTGAAAGCCAACCTGGTACCCACACTTTACAACAAAATTCCAACCAAGCATGGTGGCAGCATGAGTTTGGTGTCAGCAGGAAATGTTCATTACCTTTTCGAAAATTTTGACTTGTTCTGGCTACTTTAAATTAATTTTCATGAATTTCAAGATTTTTTGCCCTTTAAACATTGCTATTAACATGCATAAAGTACTTGGGTTTTTTTCAGTCTTGCATTCATTTGAACATTTATTCGAAAAATAGTATTTTATTCAATGGTTTTATAATTAATTTTGTATTTCAGTATCGGCAAACTCAACTAAACATAGTGCAGGCAGTAGGTCTGTTAGAAGTTTTAAATACTTATATTTTATTAAATCATTTCTACATAACAAACTGACAAGCATACTAGCCGAGCCAGATAAGGGATTAGAGATCAACCTTTCCCTATTTTCGGAGAGACAGACCAACAAATCAAAGATTAATCATCGCAACAAACCGGCAGATAAACATAAATCATGCTCTGACAGTTTTCAATGCATTCCAACAATATGTATTCACCCGTTTGCGCAGACCTAAATAGATATGTGTATTGTTTTAAACAGATAGTCGGCTAATCATAATCATCTAACAATTGTCGAAGCGATCAATTAAAACTTGTCTTCATACAAATCTTAACATTTTATAGACATTTTTGTCAACAATAATAAATTCATGCAGTCAATGAGAATCAGTGATCTACGACGATCGCTAGGGTCACGGGTGGCGAACAGTCGACAATGCCGTGTAGAATAGATTAACTGATATGGTATAAGTTCCATGACTGATCGCTCACCGATAATGGGCAGAGATTTTACAGTCGGTTCTTTTATTATGATGTTTTACTGTCATTTACAATAATTTGTCAGTTTAAGAAATATATAAGAGAATAAAGTCCAAAAACTAAATTTTACAAAATGAAACAATTTTTTCCTGAATCAAAGTATAGTTGATTGTAGGTTTTGTGCTTCTTTAAATTAGTTTAGTATTGTTCTGTTGTTTATTGCTGATGTTAATTATTCCGTCTGTTCAGACGTCTGTCTATGAACTACTTATAAATTAATTTGATTATTCTATCAGCATTTTTAATTTCATGTTTTTGAAAAATATTTTTGCTAAAACTCAAAATCTAATGAATGTAGTTTTGTGATTGACAGTCAACCCTTGAGCGTATTCTTTATTTTTAATATAATATCATTCTTTTTTTATATGTTCACATTATTAAAACCATTTCTGTTACAAAGACAGACTGTGTACAACAGTACACCAAGGCATGGGTATTGTCATTATATTTAATACAATGCAAGCACCCAGAACAATCATTCTGAGTTTATGTTTCACAAGAAGAAAGAAAACTTCACATGAGATTTAGCCATTTAGGTTGTAATGAAAAAAGGGATCGCAACTCTTGTGAGTATGAAATTTCATGAACAAGAAGCTGTCAAACAAGCAGAGTGAAATTTAAGTTTTGGGTATTCATGTATCAGTAAATAATGCATACATGTAGGAATAATGCAACATGGATGTGCATTTCACAGGTCATGAAAATATGTGACCCCTATAGAAATGAGAGAACATGCAACAATGCACGACATCTTGATAATAAACAATACATTGTCATTTATACTTATAAAGTTACTATGGATTCAAAATAATTTGAGAAGAACCTTATTGTGAACCTGGTCAAAACTGTGAAAAAATTAAAGGTGTTCATTGGCTAAGAGAGACTCAAAGCTTTTGTGAACATGGTGCCTATTGGTCATCACTTTGAAACAAAAGTTTTCATTGGCTGAGAGAACCTTGAAGATATTGTGAACAGGATGCCTATTGGACAATTATAACTTTGAGAAACAACTGTTTTCATTGGCTGAGAGAAGCTTGATTGACAATAATTTAATAGTGCAATTTTTACAAAAAGTTTGACATGAATTTTTAAAAATCTAGATTTTTAAAAAGCGAAGTTCACCCAGTGATTTCTTTTCTACTGTGTAACATTCATCAACTAAACTAAAACAAAGTGAAAACTGACTATTCAAAATAGATTGATTTGATTTTAGATTTGATTAAATGTCACAAAGTGGGTGTTGGCTTGTGGGTGTCCATTTTCCAGTTAACAGTCTGTCTCTTACTATTTCCATACAATACAAGTTAACTTTATATTCAGACTCAAAGAGTTAAGAGTCAAGTACTTTGCCTCACATTTAGTCTAACCATCTGGCCGAAGGTAATGTTACGCAATCAGCAAGGTCATGCATCATCAATCTTCATCAGGTGCTCTCTCAGCTTCATTAATTTACTATTAAAATACAAGACAATTAACTTTACATCAACAGTTGTCACAATTAAGGATATTAACGAAAAACGTTTTATAAATTATCATAAATTCAATTATGCTATTAAGAGTATGCAACCGTATCCAATTCTAACAATTCTAACGCTAACAGCGCAGCAATTAGGCAGTAATTTAAAACAATTCAACAAAAGTTTTCCTCCAAGTCATGTGCAGATAATTAGTAAAGCTATACAGCAATCACCGTTACAAAGCTGCCATAGCAATGCAGCAACATGTTAAAATTCTGCTTAAAAGGTAATGAAAGAAGCATTTGACATAAATAATAATTTTTAAGCAATTTTCTTGAATAACACAAAAGAGTAATACAAATTCAGCAACACTTCATTATTAAGTCTTTGCTTTTGTTAATTTAACACTAATACTATATGCCATTTGTGCAAGATACGAGTTTTTTATCCTTGTTTGAAAACGACTGACATATTGCTCTTCAAGGGACATTGCATTCTGAACAGGATTGGCAACACAATAACAGTGTAGGAGAAAATCTCTGTCAGACAAAATCCTCCATTCCTACCCAATCAAAATCAAGGTACAACCTTATTTCTGCATATGATATTACATTTTTTCATGTTATTAGAAATAAACAAAAACATTCAGTTTTGTCTGACAGAGTTAACTGTTTATTAATTCAAACTACAGTTAAAGATTAATTGCTAATTTTTAATACTAAAAAGAACAAAATTGCTAGGTTCATATGAACACACTATTATAAAGTTAGACATTCAAAGACGATAGGTGAGCTGCAACATTGAAATTTTTGGAAGATTTGAATACAACCTCAATTTGAATTAAATATGCGATGCCAAAGCAGCTGTTTTAAATAATACAAAAATCAAAACAACCTTTTTTCTAATTTAAAATTAATTGGCGACATTGACAAAAGCAATTTTATAAAATGTAACTATGACAAAGGCAGTTCCGTTAGACTGATTCTTATTTTTGCATGAAACCACCTGAACCGTTCATAAACCGTGCCCTTGAATACGATTTTATACAATGGTCCCTTTTTCAGGTGGGTAATAACAGAACTTGATTGACTCCAGTATTTTTGACAGAACAGACAGACAATTATAAATTGCAGCTGAAAAAAATCTGCCCGTGAATTTAACAAAAAAAAATCTGTGAGAATTTAATCCAAAAAAAAGCAGGGAGTGTTTCGTATCTCGCAGACAGTACCTTAATATTTGATTGCATGGTTGAAATATTGCTAATTGTTTGAATCAATATCCTGAAAGAAATGGAATCCTGTTTTCAGATAAAACCTAGATATATTAATAATTTTAGGTTAAATAGCACATATTATAGGAATTATAATTATAATATTATAGGCATATTATAGATATGAAAAAGACTTATTTGAATTCCATGATTTTATCACCAATGCTTTTTTTGGGGGAAAAAATGAATAAAAACTTCATTATTAAGGTAAATAACCACTTAATGCCTACGCGGACCAAATTCAGATACAGTGAAATAGTCCGTTAAAAATCTTTAAAGCGACTGGAAATCGGGGTATGCCTTGACAAATCAGCATCAGAATCATGAAATTGGTGTTAAATGCTTTGTATGCATGTATGTGATGTAGTGAAATGGTTTTATTTAGAAATATTTTGTATTCTGGCTTAAATATGAAAGTGAAAGTAAGGTTGGGGCTAACGGACAGTGAGTAAATCTGTACATGTGAGAAAATCTGTTCACCGCGTTTGACGAACCAAATTTTTCTTATATGATACATGACCCCCTGCTTTTTTTTCATTTTCTTCAAGCTGGATGCTATTTCTATTGATTATAAGATTTTGAGAGGGCCCCATGGACAAAAAGGTTGACATTTTTTTGGCTGACCTAGGTCACTTTACATTGAGTTAAAGAACAACTCTATTTGGTGGTTTGAGACCTAAAGACATGCAAAATTCCTTTAAAATCACGTTTTCATTTTTTTGCATTTAAATGAATGGAAATGCACTCAAGATGGTGTTTTTAGCATTTTTATCTGTATAAAATGTCTAAAGAAGTGAAAATTTAGATTTTTATCATGAAAAATCCAAAAAAGTTCAGTTTTATTTTTTCTTAAATTGACATTTTTATGTGAATGTTGCCCTTATTTTAGTCCCAGACAAGGATAATTGTGATTTTAAATGAAGAATAGACATATTATTAGGCATCTAAAGCAAAATTGGGGTTCAGACTACAATTTAGCACAAGTACAACCCCATTTCATGTCACTATTCATACCATTTGACAGGCGCTGACCAAATTTCTCCTTAAAGGCGCATATGCGGGTTTGTAATTCTTTCCGGAATTCATGCCTTATTTGTCTAGAATTGATTGTTTTGTGCTGCATATATATAGTAGCATTGAAAAAAGTGCAAAAAACACTTAAACACCCCAAAAAGTGTTGCCTTAAGGTAAATAACCACTTAATGCCTACGCGGACCAAATTCAGATACAGTGAAATAGTCCGTTAAAAATCTTTAAAGCGACTGGAAATTGGGGTATGCCTTGACAAATCAGCATCAGAATCATGAAATTGGTGTTAAATGCTTTGTATGCATGTATGTGATGTAGTGAAATGGTTTTATTCAGAAATATTTTGTATTCTGGCTTAAATATGAAAGTGAAAGTAAGGTTGGGGCTAACGGACAGTGAGTAAATCTGTACATGTGAGAAAATCTGTTCACCGCGTTTGACGAACAAAATTTTTCTTATATGATACATGACCCCCTGCTTTTTTTTCATTTTCTTCAAGCTGGATGCTATTTCTATTGATTAAAAGATTTTGAGAGGGCCCCATGGACAAAAAGTTGACATTTTATTTGGCTGACCTAGGTCACTTTACATTGAGTTAAAGAACAACTCTATTTGGTGGTTTGTGACCTAAATATTATCATGATTACACAATGAGTCAGCATAAATGATTGAAACAAAAGCAGGAGTCATGCTTGATATGTGGAAGTCACTAACCGGGCAGATTGGAAGATCTCTGCCAGGGGCCTTAATCACCAACCTTGTAAGACTCAAACTCAGACTTAAACTTAAAATTGACTTCATTTATAAGCACTGCCATTTCTTTGCTATTATATTTAACCATGTGAAGTTTTATCTGATTATTTGCTGTTACCCACTGAACATGTTTAACCATTTATTTCAAAATTGATACATTTGTAAGATCATGAGAGTGAATAGAATATTTGGCAATTTAAAGTCTTAGTCTGAATTTTATACTTATGACGTTGGTGAATAAGGCCCCAGGTCATCATAATTTATTGACAGATTAACAAATCTTAATTCATAATTATTTAATTTTTGGTAAATTGTGAAACAAGTTCTTTCAACTATATTAATCACCTCATTCCTGATTGTATCCATTGCCACAAAAGTATTAGAGAACTTGTTTTTATTTTATTTCAGGCATGCCGCCTCGAATGAAACCTTGGACCTCCGATACTTGAAACAGATGCTCTACCATTAGGTTATCAAGAAGGTATGATATTTAATGAATTAATCTATTCCACCTTAGATTAGAGCAAAGTTTAATATTGATAACCTGTATATATACATCAAACAAAGTAGCTTCTATATTAACTTAAACAACCTTATTACGATTATCAACAGTATATCTACAAACTCTGTCAGGGAAGACAATATAAACTTGTTATTTCAATACAAAATTGGACACCTCCGTAACAATACAATTGGACCCATGCCGACCACCCAATGAAATAGGTTACAACAATCTAAGATTTGTATATAACATAAAAACTCTAAACATTGCATGATGAAGTTAAGTAATTTATAAACTATGATTGACATATTTTAACATAGGCTGTTATTAGCATTATTAAACTCTATATAAATTATATTCAATTAGCCGTACAGTAATTAGAGAACAAAATATTTGTAATAAAATATTTTTATGAATATGCTGAATAAGCTAAAATGGGGAGATGTAATTTTAAAGAGCTGCAACATATTTTAATTTAGATCTTCATATAGACCTAATTTTAACATTTTATCCCCTTCCCATAAAAGTGTGATCACATTACCGTAATGTTCTACACCAAAAACTTGATTTTTTAGAAGAAATGCCCAAGGACTCCAAGAAATAGCATTGCCCCTTCGAGTAAAGCACTTGGGTTCCCAAACCATTATGGGTTTAGGCTTTTTCCTAAGATGGAGGAAAATTTAAAGCAACGACGCTATCCAGCAAGCTATCATTTCAACCGCACTCAGCAGTGTATCAAAGGTGTTCATATGGTACTTGGATAAATAATATATTGCTCCCATTGCTTGAAGCAAGGGTAATTAATAATAATAATACAGACTTTATTTAACGAGGAAACTTATTAGACAATACTAATACCAATCTTCCAGAAGATCCTCAACAATGAACATTGAACTAGAAGGACAACTAGCTCCCTGGAAGTCATTGCCTAATTTGGTAAATGTTTTTACATTTAATTGCCTAAGTCAACGGCAAACAAACATCAAGGACTATTACTCAGCCTCTGTATCATTCAAACACTACTTACGAGTGCGGCTTAAAGTGATAACTTTTCGGAAAAGTGTGAAACGAAAAACAACACAATGGCATTATATTAGAGCTATGTACTGCTGTGTATTGTAACAGACAAAACATATAGGTCACCTACTTGATACCTAAAATCTACAATGTCATACATTCATGATTTACGTAAACATAGCTCATATTTACATTACATAGAGGTAATGATTTATAACCCCAGTATTACATATATACAAAATGCAACATTAGACATTGTCTACTTCTAGAAATATTTTCATCCCGAGTCCGGGAGGTGTTCTTTTCACCATATCATTTTTCTCGCCTACCAGTGCCGTACAACATTTATAATAATATAAAGAATAAAAAATACAGAAATAATTGTTCATTTATAATTCAAAATATAAAGAAAAGTTCAGGGAATTTTATCAAATATTTGAAATATTAAATAAATGATTTAGCTTTTCATAATGAAAATCAATCTATCAAATATCATGGAAATATTAATTTTATGAAATGTCACATAATATTTACAACTGGCATTTTACAACTGGCATTTAAGTTGCACCAAATTTTTTTTCAAAAACCAACTACCATTTCAAAGAAAATTTTAACTTAAAATTTTAATCGAAATGGATAACATTTAAGTAATTTCAATCCTTCATTCAAAAGTCATTTATAATAATGAAACATTAACAGTATTTTGAACGTAAGTCGCTACCCGAATTATGTTGATTTAACTCAGAATCGTTATTTTTTTTCGTATATTTTTAAGAACTTAGTAAAATCGAAACATGTTATTTTTTCAGTTTAACAAAGCTCTCTATTATGACGGTTTCAGTTATTGATACATGCACGTTTTATTATAATATGGTAAAATGACAAAATTAAATTCTGATAATGCTGTACAAAACAAACTTAATAATATCAAATTTGCCATTTCAAACAGTCTAACAATACCACTTAATGTAAAAGTAACTGAAATTTAAACATACTATACAACGGACAAAAATTAAAAATTTAGTACACAATTTTGATAGGCTTAATAAGATAATAAACATTATACACCGAAATTGCTTTCAAATGTTAAAATAGGAATGGGGAAAGAAAACATTCGGGCTACAATTTTAAGCATTGTCATTTCGCTGACCCCTTCTCTGACCCCTAACATGATTACAATCTAATCCCTGAAAATAAGATGGTAATCACGAAGCTAGCCCATCGTTAAACAATTCAAATTCAAAATGTAGAAAAGATTTAAAGACCTGTACCATGAATAGAATATGTACTATTGTATCGTTGCACGCAAATTGGGAATAATAAACTGTTGAATGATGAAGAAAAATATCTCATATTTAAATTTTGTAGGAAGATGAGAGAATGGTTCTCATGAAATATTAGACAGTGTCTATTGTCTTCCTCCCAGATCATATACATTGGACACACAGAAATGTTCACGCAAAAATAACCAACATAAATACTTTGTATGGTGATTTGCATTTGAAACTAACTATACTGTGATTGTCAAAGGGAGACAACTAATACAATGTTCAGCTTGTAAATGATGGCATGAGTCATTGCAGAGTTGTTTCCCATTTACAGGTACATTCTCATTGACAATTCTTTTTCTAAGACAGAAATTAAATATAAATGAAGAAAAGTGATAGGGTGGTAGAATTTCTTAGATTCCTTTTCTGAATATTTTATATCTCCGCACAGGACTGGTCAACAGTATTTCTTTCATACAGAGACTACCCAGTCAAATCATCTGGGTACCGTTTTATCAACATACTTACGGAAATCTTAAACTTACGTTCAAATGTAAATTCTTAATAATTATTTAACAACCTCATATTGGGGGACAGACATTGTTTGTATTTCATAACCGAATCTTGATTTGTATTACAGCTCACTTTACCACATTTTGTAGTAGTAAAGGTATTATAAAGAATTTAAATTTGAACGTAAGTTTACGGTTTCTGTAAATGCTTTGATAAAACAGTACCCTGGACACCCAGCCAACCAGCAGTTACCTGGAACTTACTTTGGTGATCAAGTGTCAAGCAAGGTAGATTTTATACTTTTGTACCAATACCATGCAGTTTTCAACTTTGCTTTGTAATATTCTAGGCTTGAACAAGATTTCTCCTGCTCGAAAAGAGGCCATTAGAGGCAAATAAATCATCTTTCAACATCAACTTTCATCTAATGTACAGCTCTACACCACATGTGACTGTTTAGAACAGGTAGTTGGTGATTTTGTTTAATCAGAGAATAAGGATAGCCAATCATATCCCTGTTACTGACCAAAAGTTCAATATGGTGTGATCTGATTGGTTGTCCTTATCCTTAAGTCTAGTAAGATCCATATTGAAATACCACCCCTTGTCCATTGGCTCAATCATATTAGCTCAGGTTGACATGTGGTTGCTTAATAAAGGTTACTTCTAGTATACAGATTTGAGAATATACTTACTTTCCAAAGACTGGGTTGAGTTGTTTAGAGATGTAATTCTCCTTGTCGTTAAACGTGGTACCACCGAGACGTATCACCAAGTATGGGTCAGCTTTACCATTCATGTCTGCTGGATGTAAGTCATTACCCTGCATACATAGAAACATAGAATTACACAAACTCATCAGTGCCTGACATTGGTTTATTGTTCATGGTGGTCCTACCAGATATTCAGGTGATCCTACTGCCTACTGAGCAATTCAAACTAACTTTCACCAAATGAAGTACTGCCTACTAAGTAATTTAAACCTCACTTTCAACATATTGCGCTACTATATTCTTGCTTTGCCTTGACTTGATCTCTTTCAATAAACAGTGTTGCCAATTGGTCCACCTACATTCCATGACTTAGCGTGGTCCCTTTTTGAAATTCATCTTGGACTTGAGCTAGGTTCAAGCCCTCGTGATCAAAAGTACAAAGAGTACAATTATAGGTTTGGGGAACTTGATAAAACATACAGCCAATATACATGTCTTAATATTTGCCAACATACTTTATGGAAATATCCCTACCTTGACAACATAGACTCTAACAAGAACTTTGAGTGGTTCATTGCCAGGTAATCCCTGGAACAGTCCAAACTGTGGATCACCCCCAGATATTGTTTTATCCTCAATGTCTGCTGGTAGAGGTATCTTGTAGATCTTTAATGATCCCTAAAACAAGAGCAACAACAATAAGTGAATATTGAAATAATATGAAGTTAGAAACATGCCTTGTAGCACTTTCAAAGGGAGATTATTGTGGACCATAATGAAAATAGGTTTACCAATTATGTAATCCACTGAAAATAAAGACGTTATTATTATTATTATTATTATTGTTATCCATGCCCAATATACTCATTTGGATAGGACATAACTGAATAAGGCGCTAAGTAGCGTGTTGCTTAGGCAATTGATCCAAAGTCTGTGTGACAAAAGGTTATTATTTTTGGCCATCATAAGGCACAATGTCGCCAAACTAATAGTTTGCATCTGTAGTGGGATTCTAATCCATACGGAAGCATGCCTAGTAGAGCACCAGCAAATACAAAACCAAGAATGAGAAAAGAAAGAGGACTGACCTTGAACTTTCCAACAATTCTTCCCTCGTCTGAGATCTCGTTGCCCGTGTTCTTCCCTCGGAACAAATCAAAACAGTGTAACCAGTCTTTAAATCCATTAAATTCAGGCTGGTTCTCAAGCTCGTTTGGAAATATCTAAAAATACAAAGAACCAGTCTAAGGAAATTGTTTCATAGCAAATTTATTATTAATACATGACAAAAACATGTTTTTTAGTATATTGTTTTTAATTAATAAAGACAAATGAGTGATTTATTTTCATTTACTACAAAATAGTTCAACAGTCAATTAAATATCAATTAATAAAAAATCTAAAATGAAGCAGAAATGCAATAACTCAAAACAGAAATATTAATAAAGCAAAATGAAGTAAGCAATTTATTCTATATGTAACTAGAAATGTGACTGAATGTGATGAATACCTCCCGATTATACCAGTTCATTAGCTTCAGATGTCTAAATTATGATGATATAATTTCTGAGTTTGGTAAAGATTCTTGCAATATTTTATTAAATCAAGCACATAGCACCTGAGTACAGCCAACAGGCAACGGAATATGCTCTTGGCATTTTGGTAACCAGACAGTATCATGTTAGTTTAGAGAAACAAGCCATTTTGAAATTAGTAAATAATAACTGATCCCTGCACCTTGAATCCGTTGCATAGCCAAGGTGCTATTGTTAGCTTTTTGGTAGCACTTTACTACATCTAAGCAACGACATGATACCAGAGAGCAGTGCTGGCCATTAGCGTACCATTTCTCAGAACATTGCTAGACGAGCAAGCGGTAGTGCTTAATTGCTGCCCATGGTCAGCTAGCACGGACACTCGCAGATAGCATATAATTATTTTGCTTTGTCCACTATGAAACGCCTTGCTTAGGCAACAGGCTCCTGCATTGCATGCATTTTATGTTTGTTTAGATAGAGACAAAATTCTGAATAAAAGCGGATCCCTACACCTCAGGAATGTATGCACTATGCAGTAGGTTAGTTCAGAGCATCGTTGTTTACAGAGCTTTTTTAAAACTAATACATTGTGTATAATAACTGCTCCCAAAACTTCGAAATCCTGAAATGTTAGCACTTGTCCCATTTCTTGAATACACAGTATGTTTGTTAAAGAAGCCAAGTACAATATAAAAGCTAATCCCTGAATCTGGAAACCTGCAGTGTCAGTCTAAGGGTTTGAACATATTATGTTAGTTTAGAGAGAAGCAAGTTTCAAACTACTAGATAGAGAGGCATATCGTAGAACCTGAAATGCTGAAGTGTTAGTCCATGTCCAAGGTTTTGAACACAGTATGTTAGTTCAGATGAAAAGCCTTTTTTAAACTGCTATATAATAACTGGTCCCTGCACCTGATATCATGAAATGTTCATTGTTATACAGTATGTTAGTTCTGGGCCGTTGTTAACAGAGCATCTTAAGGGAAAACTTAAATATTTTTATTTAAATTAAAAGATTTAACTGCACATAATTTGCAAGAAACAAAAAATATCTCATAGTTTCTTGGTTATTATTGTAGCTCTTTACATGACGCTTCAAAGCAGTGTAAAAAGTTGATTATCTTAATTTTCTTGTTTAATTGATTTACTTAAGGAAATTATAAGATTTTGAGGAAATTTTAAGTTTTCAATTAAGATGCTTTGTGAATACCACCCCAGATAGAGAAGCCATTTTAAAAACTACTATTAATAACTGATCATAGAAACCACAATCTGGCAGTGTTAGTCTAAGCCCCAGGTTTTGAACACAATATGTTAGTTCAGAGAAAGAAGCCTTTATCAAACTACGATATAATAACTGATCCCTGAACCTGGAATCCTGCAATGTTCATTCGGCGTTTTCTTTCAATTTCGTCCAGTTCATCTTGCATGGAGAATGCTTTATTTGTATGTCCTCTTACAGACTGTCAGAAAATGTTAAAATCATAGCAACATATTCTTGAAAGACAAGTTTTAGGTAAATGTTTAATTTGAACAAATTAACCTGGCCCCCAATCTCCAGACGCATCAAAATGAGCAAGACCTCATCTCATCTCAAATATTGATATTGTCTGTACATGAATTTCTATGTGAGGCTGTACTCAAAACTAGCATCACTAAATAGAAATGATGTTCAGAGTTTGTAACAGTTAAAGTTCAAAAACTGCAGCTTCAGATTTGAGTTGAAATTTCTACTAAAGATGCTTCGGGAAATAGGGCCTGATCCTAAACCTTTTGCATAGATTTAGTATGAGCATGTAGCACAAAATACATCACTGTCTGCGAGAATAGTCATGCCTTACCAGTCAATCATTTTACACTCAAGAAAACACTCAGCTGTTTGATTATGCTAATATTAGGTAGGAGGATCAGGCTAACTTGTTTGAGCTTTAACAAGACTTCTTGTCAATCATAGACACTACAGCAAGAAGACAACAACATACAGCTATGATATCGCTTGGCTATTTTGACCTGAACCTGACCTTTATGCAAGAATATATTACAAGGTTCCTGCTTTGAATATATCAATTTCCGCAAGGAAATTGTGTGCAATCGGTATTTCAAATTTTTGTATTACATCTTGAGCGTCTTCGTGATACTCCCTGATTATGAAATCATAGAATCAATGTTGTATCATAGGTAATATATCGACTGTTACATTATGCTAATCAAAAAATCATGCTCGTGTCAAATTAGTCAAGCTATACAACACCAATGCGGAAATTGTCAAAATGGTAACATAATCATACTGACAAATTTTGTTTTGCCTCAAAATAAAGAACTTTATTTCTATTATGAAATGACAACACAAGTTTCAAGTCCAAATTTTACAATTACGCTCTTTAAACAAACAAATCTTATACCAACATGCACAAACTTGTTTCATACAGGAATGTGTCTCATTTCATTTAATAATGAATATATTGTTCACAGAATAGAAAATATTACTACATTAAAATATGCAACAACATCAAATGTAACCACATCAAAATACAACAACTTCAGTAATATTAAGAAAATATCTTCACAATATCAAAGTTCAGTACCTTTAATTGTGCAGTGGAGTTTAACAGTAAGTCCTTCTTCCTCTGGGACTTTGGAGATAACTTGGATGCCAGCCCCACAGCTTTAGCTGTCCCCTTAAATGTTCGCTTCTCATTCTTCTTCTCCATCTTCTTCAGTTCTTCCTCCATTTTTTTCGCTTCCTTTGGATTGAAGTCCGGATCTACCGAGAGATGTGACAAAATCAACACTAACATAAAAGTCATACAATTATTTAAATTTTCTAAAATGTTTGTCTAAAATCAGTTAAATTCATGTTTTTGTTTAGTTATGTGTTGGTCGGGTCTTGGCTGCATTTCATTCGGTTTCATAGAATCATATATATTGCTAATCTATAATTTCTTTGTGAAATTGGTTAATCCTCCATTTTTTCGGCAGGGACTTACTTTTAATAGTTTTTTTAGCTTATGCGTGAGCATTTGCTAGTGTAGTTGTGAACGATTTCCTCATACCTTTTTTGTGCAATTGTCATATGTGAAGTTTTTCTGTGTCCCTGTTTAAATTGAGTGCTGCCTTCCCTGTGTGAATTGCATTTGTCTTTTTCAATGGCAACTAACAGTTTACAGTTGTACTAGGCCACTATTTAACCTAATGTTTCACAGGCCCCTTTTTGGACTTTTTGAATAATACTGTAAAATCATTCATATTCATGGGGATTAAATTTCATGGATTTTGTGGTTCAACTTCAACCACAAAATTGAATCCCATCAAACAATAATTTTGACCTTTGCGTTTATTACCTGAAATACAAAATCAACAATTTAATTACCCAAACCATGACAGTTTGTCCCATTGAAATTAAATGATTTTACAGTAGTTCAAGTCGACACACTATACTCCTCGATTTAGACTCCACTATATTTTCTTAGTTTTTATATTAAATGAAAGACTCACCTTCAGGAGATGGTGGCTTGTTGGGATCACCATTGGTGATAGAGCCGTAGGGTGTACTACTATGAGTTTTCTGGTCGGGACTCGAGGACAAGGTTATTTGATTATCAAGGTCAAGAGGGTCACCAAAGTTTTCTCCCCTCTTTTTCTCATGTTCCTGTAAATGTGTAGCATGTAGAAAAACAACTGAAATATTCTACCACAATAGTTAAAACATCCCAAGACATAAAATTCAAACATGAGTTATCATAAACCAAAATTATATTAGAATACAATGCATATTATAAAAACATGAGCAAAATACATTTCAACTTCAAATAGCTTAACACTTTTAGCTTGGACCATATTAAGACAAACATTTTGAAAACATTTCTAATTTTGAAACCATAATGCACCTATCAATGTCTGGCCCCAAGGGGTAGGCAGTGGTTGGGATAAACAGGTCTTTAGATACATTATAATAATTCAAGATATAAAGACTTTTCTCCCTTAAGAGGCAATACTTTGGATACTGTAAAATCATTAATTTCCATGGGGGATTAAACTTTGTGGATTTCCTGGTTCACCTTTTAACCATAAAATTAAATCCCATCAAACACTAATTTTGACGCTAGATTTATCACCTAAAATGCAAAATCCACGAACTAATGTCCCATCGAAATGGCCTTTTTTACCCAAACCACGAAATTTGTGTCCCATCGAAATTAAATGATTTTACAGTATCACACACACACATTGTCCAATTCCCCTTGATCAGCCTACCACTTCCATCCTCTCTGGCACGAGACATCCTTAGTTGCATTCCTCCAGTCCAAATATAAAATAATTGAAGCAAAGCAAATGTGATTCAAACAGGGAGTTTTTGCTCAAACTTAAATGATGAAATAGTATTATAAATTTCTTCAATAATAACAGGGAAAAAAGTAAATAAATTATAGAACATTTTAAACCAGTAAAAATGTGGTGAATAATATGAATTTATTTTTTTAATTAAATAATAGTTAACATCAAATATTCAAATATGAAGATGTTATGTAATAATTAAGATGCATTCATGAGTGGAAAAAATCATGAAAAGTAAGAAAACATCATGCCATTCAATGAGTCATGCTGGAAAAAACAATATCAACATGCAAAGATTCAGTAAACAGTTAATCAAGCAAATTTACAAGAAAAGGGTCAATATTGACCTTATCTGACAACAACCAATCAGATTACATCATATTAAACACTGGATCAGTAACAGGTGCTATGATTGGTTATCCTTATTCTCCCAATTATTACAGTTGTCAGATCAATATTGAATGGAACATGGAAAAAACATTCCAAGTTCTCTAGATTTCCATGAAACTTTCATCATATTAAAAAACTTACTAAAATAATCCATAACCATTATTTCAACTTCGCATGTGACCCCATTGCCATTACCCTTTCAACATGTGACCCCATTGCCATTATCCTTTCAACATGTGACCCCATTGCCATTATCCTTTCAACATGTGACCCCATTGCCAATATCCTTTTAACATGTGACCCCATTGCCATTACCCTTTCAACATATGACCCCAATGCCATTACCCTGTCAACATATGACCCCATTGCCATTATCCTTTCAACATGTGACCCCATTGCCAATATCCTTTTAACATGTGACCCCATTGCCATTACCCTTTCAAATGTGACCCCATTGCCATTACCCTTTCAACATATGACCCCATTGACATTACCCTTTCAACATGTGACCCCATTGCCATTACCCTTTCAACATGTGACCCCATTGCCATTATCCTTTTAACATGTGACCCCATTGCCATTACCCTTTCAACATGTGACCCCATTGCCATTATCCTTTTAACATGTGACCCCATTGCCATTACCCTTTCAACATGTGACCCCATTGCCATTATCCTTTCAACATGTGACCCCATTGCCAATATCCTTTTAACATGTGACCCCATTGCCATTACCCTTTCAACATGTGACCCCATTGCCATTATCCTTTCAACATGTGACCCCATTGCCAATATCCTTTTAACATGTGACCCCATTGCCATTATCCTTTCAACATGTGACCCCATTGCCAATATCCTTTTAACATGTGACCCCATTGCCCTTTCAACATATGACCCCATTGCCATTACCCTTTCAACATGTGACCCCATTGTCATTACCCTTTCAACATATGACCCCATTGTCATTACCCTTTCAACATATGACCCCATTGCCATTACCCTTTCAACATATGACCCCATTGTCATTACCCTTTCAACATATGACCCCATTGCCATTACCCTTTCAACATATGACCATATTGTCATTACCCTTTCAACATATGACCCCATTGCCATTCTAGATACCAGATAGAGTGGTCTCTGACAATGTTCAATGTCATGTTCTTAAAACATTTACTTTATAATAATATCCAAACAATATATATATTGCAACTCTTGTAATGGCATTATATGAAGTCAATTTTCTTTCCATAGATCATGATGGTAGCAAAAAGAAACATGTTTGGACCCTCATGCATGAATAGCAATTCAATATTTTCAAAGTTAAATTGTTAGTTAGTCAAGAAATGCAAAAAGCTCATAAATATAACTATCTAGTGAAGAAATCTTGAACAAACTATTGCAAATAGATATGTGCTTTCTTTGTTAATTTTGATTTTATATATACAAGGGGCATTAAAAAAATACGTAGACAAATCAATTTGCTAGCTTATTTTTTCAGATAAATCAATAATTATTTATTATGGTGTAGCACCACCTTAATTCGCCAAAATCCAAAAGTTTCATAGAAATCGGAGCGACGTTTAAGTGAGGATCATGTTTTATGCATTGCACCTATAGTGACCACGGGGCAAGTCCAGACGTCGTTGTTGACGTCATATGTTTCGGTAACCTCACAACATCTTCTAAATTCTCACAATAATACTTATTGTACAACTCCAACCATTCTGTATAATGACACAGTTACAATGGCGGATTAAACTTACAAAAAACAAACAAATTGCATTCATTATTTCATTTGTTGTTTCAGGTTTTACACTCACATACCAAAATCGCGCCAATATCAAAGTCCAGAAAAACGAAATTTGAACTCCATGGGACATGATCAGGAAATATATACAACCCTGGAACTGTATGTTTTACATGATGTTCCGGTACTTACTCTAGGTGAAATCTTCAATTTTCGGCCACGATTCAAGTAAGTATGTGTGTTTAAAACTGTTTATACCAAGCGCAACACATAATTGCAGGAGTACGCATTCCCCCGTGGTTTAACGCGACGTCACCTTTTCCCTCCGATTTTAAGAGTGACTTTGTTTGATAACCAATAACTCTGTAACCCTGTTAATTATGACATCATAATTATAAACACAGAACTACATAGTCTCAAACAATACACATATCAATTCTGTAAAGGTTTCGCAACCGTCAAAGATAATGACGGGGTGAAGAAAAACACCAATTTTCTACAGGATAAATCGATGGGGTGCCCCGTGAGTTCAATTTTGCGTTGCTATAACTACCATATTTTTGAACACAACATATATTGTTCATGATAAATATACGCACTGAGTTCATAACCGGTAGAACCTGATTTTTACCTAGTTTGATGAAAATCGGATGATAAATAGTTAAACAATCGAGGTTGTCTACGTATTTTTTGAATGGCCCTCGTATATATATTTTGGGTTTGAAATATTTCAGTCAAACTACCAAGCCACATCCTGACTATTGGCCAATGAGTTCCATTACCACCCTATCTGTCACATCCTGACTATTGGCCAACCTGTTTCATTACCACCCTAGTACCAAAGCACATCCTGACTATTGGCCAACCTGTTCCATTACCACCCTAGCACCAAGCCACATCCTGACTATGGGCCAACCTGTTCCGGTACCACCCTACTTGTCACATCCTCAATGCTATCTGGACACTGAGGCAATAAATCCAAGAACTATCCATGAACACAAAGCAAAACAGCAACAATATTGCAATATTCACAACTTCAGTAAGTTGTAGTCTTTTAATTTGGACCAGCAAACTCATGTTCCTTAAGGCTTGTACTCAAACCACTATGTCACCAGCATATGAATGTGGCATCAACTAGGGTATATGATATCTAGCCTTCTTCAGCCAAAAGAATGAAGCCTTGCCAAAGGTCAACTCACAGAATAAAACCTTGCCATAGGTTAATTCTCAGAATGAAGCCTTGTCAAAGGTCAATTCACAGCAAGAAGCTTTGCTAAAAGTCGATTTACAAAATGAAGCCTTGCCAAAGGTCAATTCTCTGAATGAAGGCTTGCCATAGTTCAATTCACAGAATGAAGCCTTGCCAAAGGTCAATTCTCTGAATGAAGGCTTGCCATAGGCCAATTCTCAGAACAAAGCTTTGCCAAAGGTCAATTCTCAGAATGAAGGCTTGCCATAGGTTAATTCTCAGACTGAAGCATTGCCAAAGGTCAATTCTCAGAATGAAGGCTTTTCATAGGGTAATTTTCAGAATGAAGGCTTGTCATGGGTCTATTCTCAGAATGAAGCTTTGTCAAAGAAAATTCTACAACTGAACCCTTCCCGAAGGTCCATTCTGAGAATGAAGCCTTTGCATAGGTCAATTCTCAGAATGAAGCCTAGCCGTAGGTCAATTCTCAGAACGAAGCCTTGCCAAAGGCCAATTCTCAGAATGAAGCCTTTTTATTGGTCAATTCTCAGAATGAAGCATCGACATTAGTCAATCCACAGAATGAAGCTTTGCCAAAGGACAATTCTCATAATGAAGCCTTGGCATTGGTCAATTCTTGGAATTAAACATCGCCTATGTCAGTTCTCAGAATGGATGGTCACCTGGAGCATTCATTATAGAATACAAACACAATAAAGAAGGTCAAGGTCAAATGTTGTGATGAAGTGCTAGAACTAGTAACCACGCAACAAAGAAATTGCAAGCAATAATGACTAAAGAACAAGAAAAACAAATCTCAGCAATGATCAGAGAACAGGTTTTATGTACAAATAAAGTAACTTGTTTCTTAGCATGAAATGACAATTACGAGGGTATATCCAAAAGTAATGTCACTCCTCCCGTGGTTTATTTGTTTATAGACCGATATGCATAAACTTGATATCAAAATGTTCAGCAATTCAATTCTGATCAATAAACAACGTGTTCCATTATTCTATTTTTATACTTGGATTATATGTTCATTTGAAATATACCTATGACGTCATATCGCCGCACACGAAAATTACGATATGTGTTCATTATCATAACGATTTTCTTTTATGCGTTTTTATAAAAATAAATTCTCGAAAGCAGACGATACTTTCGTGACGTGATGAAACCAATGTGTTGTGCCTGATGCTAAAAAATAATTGACCTCATTCTATTTTGAAACTCGCAATATATTTTCAACGTACTGATTACTTAGCGAAAACACTGCAGATTTGTGACAAAAAGACGCTGCGCGTAATAATGCACTTTTCCTAAAAAGTTATGAAAGTCACCTACTGAATATTTAGTTACACACGGCGGTAACATAGTCTCGTGAACCTGTAGTATAAGCTTTTAAGGGGGCATGGATCAACAAATCATTATCGATAGAGAGTCATATGAACGGTTTGCAGTAGATCCGAAAAGAACACCAAAAGTATTTTTAACGCCGTCCATACAATTCGACGTTCAAAACTGCCATCATTAATTGGTGAGTTTATTGTTTTGCTGTGGGACTATCTAGAGGACACTTAACAATAATTTGATTTCGCAGAGAGTAAGTGTCGGGTAGGTTGCACATATTTTAAGGTCGCGGAAATGACTGCATTGTATATGAGTCGTTAGCAATTACCAGGGATGAACTTCTGCTGGATGAGTAGGTGTCGACAAGTAACGTCATTGTGACGTTTTTGACGTCGGACTTGCGGCGATGTTCGTAAGTATGTCTCATATAAATATTCACATCTCAAGAACTGTTTTGTGCATTTTTGTGAAATTTGGTCATCGTTTTCAAATTAGATTGAAGTTACGGTGTTAAAAAATTCGTGGTTTTACTGGCATTATACACGATTTTATAGCATCAGTGACATTACTTTTGGATATACCCACGTAATTAATTGGTTTCCAGTAAAACACAGTACTCTTATATTGCAGAGAAATTTGAGTTAAATTTACAGTGTTCAAATACAGGCAAATGAGCAAACTTCTTGCAAAGAATGGGTAGATTTATAAACCATGCATTCATTCTCATATTAAATCCAATCCGAAAAATAAATTGAAAGATATAATGAAACAAATAAAGTTTGAAAAGTATGGATGCATCAACTAGAAATATTATATACCCTGCTCAAACACTATTTGTTCCTTTGCTGCAACAAGGTCGTACCTCACTACATAAAAGATAAGATACAACCTTCTTGTGCAAAAGAGACCTATTACTTGGTTGATTGAGACTAGCCAGCCACATAGAAAGCACTCAAAAACCAAAAATGACCAATGATATTTAAGGTAATAGAGTGTAACCTATAGTGAAATAGTGCAATTTTCTTTCAAAAACGTTTTTTGTTTTCAAATTTATTTTGTCAGATAAATAGGTTTACAGTTTACATAAATACAGATAAAATAGGCATTGCATTATGATCATATCACATTTGCACTTTAGGTTAGACACAAATAAATTTCAAAAAAGCAAATTTGTTGAAGCGTGACAGCAATTTCATTGCAAATCTTGCTCGTTTTCACAATCAAAGTCAAAATGACATTAAAAAGTCCAAGTTTGTTGTTTGGGACTAGGTCAATAGTATAAGAAACAAAATCTTACAAAGAAATGATTATGAAACATATTTATGAACTTGTATCATGCATAACTTCAATGACCTTTCACGTATAAATTTTTCAGTCTTAAACTAAATAAGAGTTTGTTCTGTAAGAATGATATAAACTTTAGCAAGTAATAATAATAATAATAATAATAATAATAATAATAACGTCTTTATTTTTGGTGGATAACATAATTGGTGAACCAATTGTCATTATGGTCCACAGTATCATTAGATAGTTGTTATGTTTGTGAACGAGCAAGATTTGCAATGAAATTGCTGTCGTGCTTCAATAAATTCACGTTATTGATATCTATTTTTATCTAATTTCAAGGTTAAATGTAGTACAATATAGCTTTTATTCCTATAAGTTTGTGCATACTTACAAGTTCATGCACTTTAGTAAAACGTTGATTACTCTACTAAAACTATCAGTTTTGAGTCCAAATTCATTTTAAATTATTAATAAGGCATTCTGAAAGCCAAATATAGCAATAAAATATTATAAAAACAGGGTTTTTTTAGTTCATGGCGAGTTTTGTCCAAGCAACGATTGTAGTATTTACAATTATTAACCGCTTCCCGTTGCAAAAACCGGAGACCTTTGTTTTTCTTATTTTTTTTTCATTTGACGCGAAATATTTACGATTAGAAAAGATACTAACATACGGACAATAGATCAATCTATATATTATGCGACTATTTATTGGTAAAATATTTTGCATACGCTCTTGATGACGTCATCAATTCATGTGCACTAACTTAAAGGTCACGTTTGTTTATTTCTTAACAGCAGACTGCATGTAGCATTAATTTTTAGCAGTTTGACATTCAATTTGTGTTTCGATTTTGTTAAAAGACAGATAATTAATGTTGTTGATGATGAAGATGTTTCCAATTTACTTGTATTTGTGCAGATGCGCCCATTTGAAATTTTAGGTGCACAAACTTACAGATGTAGTGGCTAATAGTATTCTTACTGTATCCAACAAAGTTCAAATTGAAGAATAAAATGCTTTTGAAAAAACATGCACAATCTCACTAAAAGTTATATTCCATGCCCTTAACTAATATTAATTGGTATTATCAATAAACTATTTATAGACTATGATAAATAAATCAACACTTTCCAAGGTGTCAACCTGTAACTTATACTTACATGAAAATAGCTTCGAAGAAACTGTTTAATGATTAGGTCAATTAGAAAAATGTTGACCAATACTCAAGAGTCATCAAAAATACCACAAAATCTATGCTACTTTTTTCTCAAGAATAGTAAGAAAATGTTTGTAATTGTGTTGAGAAGGTATATAATATCTCAATAATAGACTGATGATTACTTAGTGTGTAGGTTCGCTGATGAGCCCAGAAAGTAACATAAACTTGGTCCAGGGCCAGTATTACTTTAAGGCTTGTCAACAAAACTCCATACTGACCATAACCAAAGTCTAAAACTGCATAGTATCTGCTCCCCAAAAATTATTGACTACTAAGTAAACCAAATAAAAGATAATAACTTGAGGATCTTAAACAATTACTGTTTTTACTAAGTTTATTTTGGAATTTCGACGAAGAAAGACATGACAGTTGAGATTAAAAAATTTAAATTATAAACATAAAATAATTGGTATACATAGACAAGAACAAATCTTTAAGGTCGCTATAGTAACAAAATGGACCATAAAGATCTGTAAGGCATTCCCTATATATTTGTGCTCTTTGTGCAAGGAATGTTGTTGAGGAAGATGCCCATTTCCATCCAGTACAAATAATTAAAAACACAGAAATTCCATGATCACCTGGTTTTCAAACAAAGGGCCATAACTTTGCTGAAACTTGGTTCCAGCATGGATGGATTGTCAGGAACTCAATTTCACATAGTATTACTCAAAACATTCCTGTACAGTTTCATGACCATAATTATATGACTCATACAAGTAAAGTATTTCAGTCCCACTGACATTAGCCTGTCCCATTATCCTGACACCTTTGCTGCAACCTGCAGTTAACCTGGAATTAACTACTCTTGAGTGCCAAGCAGGGGAGACTATACCAGAACCATTTTCAATGACTTTGGTATGTCCCCAAGACCTCTTACACTTGAAGCAGTTACTCTACTCCTAGTCTTTGAGATAGCTAATACAGTTTTTTTTAAGACAAGCAAAGCCAAATATGACGTAAGTCCTTGCCAACATGCCGACCAAATTCGCCAATCATATAACCAGGGGAAACCGGGTTCAAAATGCAAAAAAAAAGAACCATACTTTGTTAAGACTGAGACATAGAGGGTGATTTCAAGCAGTTGATCCCCCAATACAGGAATTTGACACAGAATTGTAAGGTAAACAGTAAGAAAAAAGTAACGTTGTAGCAGTACAATTGATCTATCCTAAGAGTTGCGAGATTAATTTACCTGATCAGTGTTTTCCTTCGGATCCTAAATCAAAAGCCTTAATGTAACATATTGATGCTAAAACTGATTTTTTTATTGTCAACAGAGAATAATACTACAGGGTTAAACAATAAATGTTCATTAAAAACATAAAATAAGTATGATTTAACATAGTATATTTTTGGAAATTTATTAATAAAATTCAGTACTTAATGTATTTAATAAGTTCAAAATAAACTCGAAAACAGTTTGTAACAATAGATATTTCTGTTGTTATTTTTAGAAATTATTCTGTCTCCATAGCAACCATTTTGAAAATCATTAAGCACATGAAATCAAATTATCATAAATAAGATTAAAATGGGAAGATAATCAAAAGAAATCAATGAAATGATTTGAAATACGTTGTTATCTATTTAATATACACAACAAAAAGTGCTTTTCCTAAGTACTAGAAACAAAGATTAAGTGACACTGTGCTGTAAAACAGTGGCCTTGCAATTGTTGGGTGTTGCATTGTCGAAGCATGATGTAAGTGATAGAAGCTTGATTTTCACATAAGCGTCTAATGACCATGACATGATGGGAACTGATCTAGGTCACACAGAGGCTCATGACAATCATGCTTAGACAATATTCAGACTGGAAATACACACTTCATTGCTAAATGAACATGCAGTTTCTAAGACATCTCTAACTATTCTGCCTAACTGGGAAACTTGACCTTCTCAAGGTAAAAACTTCATATTTTGTACAAAATCAAGGTCAAAGCTTCATATTCATTACAAACTCAATGTCATTTTTTTTTTAAATTCCGTTATAAATGGTCAATTACTAGTTCACAACAGTGCTACGTAAATTTGAGCATTTTGAAGATGTGACCCCTGAGCCATAAGCCATAGGGGTATCTTAATTTTTATCTAAAAATGATTATACAGACTATGCACAAAGTTATTGATTTCCATAGCAGTCAATGAAAAGACAATGCATCAGAAATAGTCCAAATGCACCAATGCTCATTTTCAACATGTCACAGACGAAAGCCATATTAAAATATATTTCATACATCACCTAATGTTTGTTTCCCAGTATTGTTTAGTGTTGTTTTACTAAGGGATTCACAGCAAGCATTTAGTTTTACCTCAGATTTCAAGGACAATGCTACCATTTTATAGAATACACAGAATATTCATGAAACAACAATGGGCATACCATAATAAGTGTTTCCATGGAAACGAAATATTTACTCCACCAATCCATGGCTTCCTCGTCAATATCCTCGTCATCTATAGTTGACCGTCGCCGACGACGACGCTTGTTCTCTTCTGTTTTTTTGTCTTTCTGGTCAGCTCCCTGATAATATAAAAGTTAAGTTACCAATTTCCAAGGGCTGTTTTCAGCAGTTCAGCCCTTCAACCATCCTTGACATTTTACAATCTCCTGATAAAGTGCCAAATGTTAAAAGAAACTCTGTGTCATACAGTAGAAACAGCCTGACTATTAATCCACAAACTTTCGAATCTGAAGTTTTTGTCTGTCCAAATGGTGTTCCTGTTCCGATTAGGGAGTATATATACTTGTTTGTGTCCAATGGTCTCCGCCATGACAATGTAACGCTCTGTCAATTGAACTCATAAAAGACTATAAACAGGAATACTTATAGAGTCAAATATTTTGTTTGACATTACCCTATCAATGGTGATCTGTGTTTCTTTCTTGATCAATGGATAGCTTTCATCAATAGTTACAGCCACATCTGATGTCTTCACAGAGTTAGCTCCAGTATGTATTATATGTGGAGCATCCGGTTTCTTACCTGAAACAACGTGTAATAACTATAAAACAGGCTTTTTGTAAGTAGCGGGCATTGCTTTATAAATTTTCAAACAAAACTGAGCAATAATTTTGGAAAACCTGTCTTTTTGTATCAGAAATATATTTCAAAATGCTTCAGGAGTATTTCTATAAACTTGATATACCAGCTGGTTTAGTTTTGTCTCAGAGAACAGAGAGTTTAATTCTGATTTGATCCTTGACTCTGTAACACCAATTATATCAAGGCACTGGTATAGTTAGCTCCCTTGTTCCGCATCCAGTGTACAAGTAAAGTACAAAGACTCGCCAAACATCATGGTACTATGACTAGATTCAATGTCCAATAATGACTGAAATACAGTATGTCAGACATTTAGTGCCCAATAAAACTTTTAAAATATAAATGATCAACAATACCAGGGAAGAGTTTCTGTAGCGCTTGCTTGGCTTTCTTCGTTGTAGGAATATACATAAATTTATGTATGGAGTTAATCACATGTGTTCCAACCAGTACATAACGTCCAAAGTTACGACAATCCACACAGCGTATCGTAATTGGTGGACAATACAGTTCATTCTCTGGTAACTCCTGTAAATAAACATAAGTCATCCATTATCACAACTGCACATCAACAACAATAAATATTTCAAAAATAGCAGGTTACTGTATCATTGAATAAGACACGGCACTGCCATGAAACAAGGTTTTCTGTGCATTGTCCACCTAATTTGGCAGTCAAATGCTGTATTGGGTACGTCTCCATGCAAACCATTTTTCTATTTTTGGTAATGATGACCTCGGCCCCAGGGACACCACATATAATCCCAAGCTAGGTATGCATGCCAGCTTGCTATATACAAAGTTTCATGTTGATGTGTCAATCCAAATTAAAGTTATTGACCGAAACAACGGTGTTTGACATCGTCAATACTCGCCTGCCGTATACCTGAATCTATTAATCAGAATTTTTGAAAAAACCTTGTTGAAAACAATCGTAACGCATCTGTATGTAAAACAACTACTACTTACGACATCAAAGTATTTGACGGGTACACTGAAGTTTGGATTCTTTTTACAGTTAAGGACACAAGCAGACTGTAACACATGACCAGCACATTCTATATCAATCCTTGGTTTGTCCACTGTGGTCAGTTGTACCCGCTTCAAGTCACGCACACCCCAGAACAATACCTGAAAGCATAAAATTGTATATGATTTTATCACATAAATAACGTAATATTCCATGAGATAATAAATGACGGAACAATGTTCTCCAACACATGTGATAACAAATCCGCTAAAAATGTAACATCGGCGGCTTAGGTTTGTTATTCTGAATCGGTACTATGGTTATGTGATTAAAAGAATCTGTCATTAGTTGTCTTTGAGATTAACATTTCTTAAACTTGTCACGAAAACAAATTATTAAGCTCGCCAAAAGGCTTGGTACATAACTTTTGTTTTTCTAGACTTGTTTAAGAATTGTTGATCTCCAAAGACAACTCATGATGGATCCTGTATATCCATGGTAACAAAGGTTAGTTTGTTGTGTATACAAGTCATGTCATTGTTGAGTACCATTTTTAAGATTCACAATTTTAATCACCAATTATTTGTAATAGCTAGAAAGATCAGACAAATACATGTATATTGTAAAAACTTTGTTTAATGTGGTAAGGAAAGGATTAGCCAATTATTTTATTGATGTGACACCTATCTTCTGTGCGTTCACTACCACCTGAAACTCATTTCTTACTTCGTGGTGCCTTGCAGAGATATACCAACTGTAGTCCTTCTTTCACTAGTCGGAAGCTCACCACAGATTGGCCACAGTCACAGTTCTACTTAGCATTCACATAATCCATGCTACAGCGATTGACATTATTTAATGTGGATATTCACTAGACTTTCATGATTATAGTTCATACAATTAATCATAATAATATTGTTGATGAATACTATACAAAACACCTGAAATACACCTAAACACCCGATCTAGGTGCTAATAAGAAAACTATACTTGTAAATTCAATTCTGTATTGATGTAAATATAATATTGTCATTGTAAATTTTTGTGTATAATTGTATTTTTGTAAATTTGTGTATATATTTCATGTTGATGTGGACCATATTGTAAATTGGTCTAGAACCAAATATGTTTTCCACTACAAATAACATTGTTATTATTGAGCAAGGGATGTGAGAGAAAGATATAAAGAAATGTAAGTTCTAACCTCTATCCTATGTTTACTCAATATCGGACGTATTCCTTTTGGTACTGGCATGATCGGTCCACGATCTTGTCTGTCTGCTTCGTCGGGTAATTTAAGGGGAGGTAAATCTTGTCCTGCCATGTCCCCGAATGGAGCAAGCTGCAAGGGAAGTAACTCTATCATTTATGCATGAAGAATAAAGTCAGGCCAGACTGGTAAACAAATATATTTTAACACTTTAAAACAGTAGCGTAACTTAAAATCAGGCTTAAGAGTTTTTGTCTACAAGAATCTTTTCTGCAGCACCAAGAAATTATCAAAAACCCTGCATAGTAAAAATATATTGTATGAAAACCAAGAATGAAGCAAAAATGATAAAAATTTAAATAGACAAGTCTATATAAAAATTGTCCATGCAAGAAGCCATCACCTTAAGAATAAATATACTAATGAATTATTGGTATTAAAAAAGTGCATTGCCAGCAAATGCCATTGAAGAGAGAATATAGATTTTAAGATTAGATAGTAGACAGATTCTTAGATTTTGGTGTCACATTTGCTATATAGACGTACCAAACAAATAGTAAGGGCAGGGCCCTCCATTCTACTACGGGGGACTAGGACTGTGACCCTCAGAAGGGGGGTAATTCACTTTGCTTTAAGGCCAAAGGTGGAAATCGTATATAATATTATTAATAAGGATGGCAACGAATACCAAAATTGGTATCCGGATATCCGGAACGGTATCCGAACGGATATCTGGATATCCGTATCAAATTGAATGTTGTTAAAATCGTGTTGGAATAAAGCTAATGCTATGCGACAATGAAACATAATTTCGCGACCACCATCGTCTTTGTGTACCAGACAGACTTACATTAAATGCCTCAATGCGGATATTCTGCTATTGTTACATCCATACCTACGAGTCCAAATATTTAATCTGACCTCTAAGCTTTAATCTTAAGAAACCTGTAAGTTGTTAACAATTTGTGTTTACATTTTGTGTTTACCGTGAGTGTGACTGTTTGATATAAGGGTACGTAACTCCATCTGAATTATTTCTACTTTCGTTTTGACAAGCTGCTACACAGTGATCTCCCTTGACGATATACACATGGACTTATTGGGTTCCTGATGCATTTTTTATGTTCATGTTTACTTTCTGCATCAAATATAAAATTTAATAAATAACTGATAACATAATTGTGCATTTTTAGTTTTTATTTCCAATCGTTACCAATCGATAGTCTTGATACACTTTGAGTAATATTTCATTAGAAATGGGCGTTGCAGGGTCAAATTAGCCAATGATAAACGTCGACGTATATTAATTGTAAGTTATTTGCCGACAGTTACGTTCAGATTAACCAAAACTTCAAAGCTTAGCTTGATTTTAATAAGCTGCCGATGAGAAAAGAATGTTTGTAACATACGGCTACATAAGACAAATACCAAATTCTTAACCCCTTTAATCACCATTAGCACCTTTCGTGGACCCGCGCAATTAATCGAAACTGGTCTTATTTAATTACTAATTGAGTAGACAACTTGTTAAAATCGGGAGTGGGGAGCGGTGGCCTAGAGGTAGGGCGCGCGCTTCGGGATCGAGAGGTCCCGGGTTCGATCCCCCTCTGGACCACTGGTCAAAATCTCTGAGCAAGACCCACAGCTCCACTCCACCATGGTGTAAAATGGTACCTGTGAGGGCAGTGTCTATTCCTGGGCGCCGCAGATCGATGTTGGCTGCCACACCACAGGAGAGAAATAGTCTCCCCAGGGAGACACGAGTGTAGGTTTCCATATGTAGCCCAATGACCAGGGGAGTTAAAATGTCAAAGGGTGCTTGAGCGGCCTAACAGCTGAAAAGAGCCCTAGAAAATTGGTAACTTAACTTAACTTATAATTACTAACAAACACCTATAATCTGATAATTGTCCGGCAAAAACAGACTTTAAGATACACCGCAGTTATTATCACGCAAAAGCAAATCTAACGGAGACCCCGTGTCAAAGAAATAAACAGACCCCAAATAAACAATGTGTCACCGACATCAAATGTATTCTATTGTTCTAGGTGTCAATCGATGTTTTCGTCGTAAAGCTATGAGAAAACATGTTTATTGAATTTTATAACGGATATTCGGATATCAATTTTCTATTCGGATACTCGGAACGCGATACGAATATCCGGATATCCGGATATCCGTTGCCATCCTTAATTATTAAAAATAGTGATACTGCATGCCTATGGCCAAGCTGAGGCACACAGAGGCTTTTAAAAATAGTCAGTGGGCATTACAATATAAACATACAAAGGATTTTGAATATTATTATTATTATATATCGATTGTGATAGAAAAAAGATTGAAGGCAATTTTTTTCAGAAAAAGGAAAAAAAACTTTTTGGGAAGCGGAATATGGCTGCATTTCGGCTTTAAAAACAGTAAATTGAGGACCATGGAGGGCTGGGTACAAAAACATGGAAATTACTCCTCTGTCAAACTTACAATCATGTTATAGCAAATTCCGCGATATCATATTAAACTAACTACATGTACAATACATTCACACCTATACATATAACATAAAGTTAACTGAATATTAGTGTATAAGACACAGTCACCAATACATACATTATATGTGAATGTTATTTACATTACAAAGTAACAGAGAATGGAAAACAGTAGAAAGAAGGTCCCAACACCTGACAAACACAGTCAAATCTGTACTTGATTTTCCAAGTAATGTCAGAATTGAATTAGCTTTGGTGAATTATACCATAACTTTGGTGTACTAATATAAGTTTGCAGCTAAACTACATACATATGTAAAGTATAGTACAAGAAGGTTTTTTTTACACAAAAATGTATGTCTCCCACAAAGGGCCATAACTCTTGCAATATTCATCCGGCAAGAGGCACAACTAGCTTGATGCATAGGCCTTTTCCAAAACTAGGTTGTCTCCCTTGAGCTATCATACGGTACCTTGAATGTTCTCCTTAACCACTGGTCAGATCCGTGAAAAGTTTCTTTGAAATCTGACCAGTGGTTAAGGAGAACAACTACATGCAGACTTAGTGGCACCATCCATGCAGACAGACACCCAGCACAAAATTAGTGGGGAGACATATTTAATGTGGAAGACTACAAATGAGCTGGTGAATTAAATCGGGTTATACAGAACACATTTATTACATGAACACATACACATTGCCACAAAGACATATGACACACCATATCACACATAAAATGCAACAAATATTATTACATGTTATTTGGCATAATGTAACATAATCATTGCACACACATAAAACATGAGCAGCACATTACACACAGACAGCAGACAACATTAGCTAACTACTGCCAGTTGTCAACAGACAATGTTTGCACGAGAGATGGTAATTGCTAGCAGACAACATTTGCCTGCAGACAACCATTGCCAACAGAAACATTTGCAGACAACTTTTACTAACATACAGCAATTGCCTTACCTGCAGACGACCGTTGCAAGCAGAAGTCATTGCCAACAGGCAATATTTGCCCCAAGACAACGATTGCTAGCAGACAGCAATTGTCAACAAACAAGATTTGCCTGCAGACGACTATCGCTAACAGCAGACAACAATAGTTGCCACCAGACAACTTTTGCTCCTAACAGAAAGTATTTGCCCACCGATGACCGTTGCAAGCAGACAGTAATTGCCAACGGACAACATTTGCCTGCAGACGACAGTTGTTGGCAAGCAGCAATTACCAACAGACAGCTATTACCAATAGTCAATATTTACCAACATATTTACCAACAGATAACATTCATCTGCAGACGACAGCAGCAGCAGGGAAGCATTCACCAGCAGACGGTCATTGTTAGCAGATGACAATATAGCAGCCGACGAGATTATAACAAGCAGACGCTCATTGTCTGAGTACTGTTTATCATGCACTATGAACAATAACATTATACTTACAGTGGGATCAAGCTTTTTATGGAACAATAAATATCAGGAAAATAACATTGACATATTCACAATTTACTCACCAATAGCATTAGAAAGAGAAAAAGGAGCATAGCATTCAGAGCATAGCAATGAGATAACATGCAGAAGACAGTGTAGGTAAGACGGTTGAGTCATTCAAAACATCTCCCTGATGATAGAACAGGAAAGAGGAGTTACAGATCAGGCAATTAGGAGGGACACAATGATATCAACTGGTATGGTGATAATAAAGTTAACTGACATGCCATCAATTACAATGTGATTATGGGGGATGAAATCATGATGTCAATATCCATGCTGTTGCTAAAGACGATGTTGTTAAGGATGCTCTTGCAAAGGATGTTGTTGCAAAGGATGCTGTTGCAAAGGATGTTGGTTCAAAGGACGCTGTTGCAAGGGACGCGGTTGCAAGGGACATTGTTGCAAAGGACGCGGTTGCAAGGGACATTGTTGCAAAGGATGAGGTTGCAAGAGATGACATTGCAAAGGACGCGGTTGCAAAGGATCCTATCGCTAAGGATGCAATTGTTAAGGACGGTGACAGACAAAATTGATGAAGTTTTATTCATATAATCATTTTGATCAAATTTCATGACAATTAGAGCAAATGGTGGTATGAAGTGTGTTCATAACCTTTCTCATTGATTTGACCTTTAGTGACCTAGTTTTTGAAATACATGACCCATATTTGACCTCAACCTCGATTATAAGAAGACAAAAATCTCACAAAGTTCCATGTTCATGAAAATTGGATTGTCACGTCTTCATCGTGTCTGAGTGGACTGGAGTATGATGAGCAATCACAAAAGCTCACTAGATACACGGCCGAGGCTAAAACAAGCAATTTAACTATAGATAACAAGGTAAAGGGTTGTATATAGCAAGGAAATACAGAAGACAAAGGATTGTATAATTAAAGAGAAAGGATAGCATGGAAGACGAAGTTAAGCTAGAGGAGAGAGAACATTGATAAAATCATAAAATATTGGGACATCTCATCATTCCTTAAAACTCGCAAGCAGGGATATAATTTTTCGGAAAACATATATAAAACGTAATAAACACATCTGATATATATTGTATATATATATATGTATATGTCAAAAGAAAAAAAAGTTTTATTTAAATAAATATAAGGAAATAAAATATTCAATAAAAGCGCCGCCTTAAACTAGAAGGGTTGTCTTAGTAGTTTTGTAGAATAAATATAGAAGAGAAGTTTAAGAAACTTTATGTTGAAGTTTTGATGAAATAGAGACCTGCAAGAACATGTTATGATCTACCAATTCTATCTAACATATATCTGAGCTCTAATTGCAGAACAAGTTAACCCCCAACCATAAACTATACTCGATGAATGAAAACTCTACAGAATACAACAATCCTACTTTTCCTAGTTTTCGTAAGAAACAGAAAATATTTTATAGCTTACCGAAAAAGAAAAATATATAACTTTCCAAAAAAGAAAAATATATAACTGTTTACAATGATTACACATAGCTGTTATAAATGGAGAGAAAAGTTATCAAAAACATTAAAAAATATTGAGTAAAAATGAATTATCTTACTTTAATTTTTTTATTACATTTTATATTTGATTCTCCAGTACTTATTCATAAAAATGGTCAGAATAAAATTTTTACAATGTTAAAAGTAACATAAACAAAAAAAGTAAAAATAATCATTCAAAAAAGTGCTTTTAATGTGCAAATATGAATATAACTAATCAAAATTCAAAATAACTTGACAAATGAAAAAAAATATATAAATCAATGACATCTATAAGGTTATCAAAAGACTTGTCTATAGAAAGTGGGTGAAACAGTCTACAATACCCGTTTAAATTTCTTTGCGTAAAGTGGCGTACGATTCGCTAGCATCAACTCGTCTTCATCAAAGGGAAACTATGGCAATCACAATATCAAAACAATCAATACATGTAACGTAACTACGACGATTTGTTGCATAAACCATAACGATAAAAAATTTCTATTCTACAATCGACAAAATAAAGGAAAAAGTGACAGTAGTACAGTTGTCGAAATCAAGGGAGATAATTATGTAATAGGGACCCTAAAACGCTAGGTAATAAAACATTCCACTGTATGTAACTGTGAACTACATCCATACACCTGGATAATTATATACAGATATATATATATACATATACTTCATAACTGGCCTTTAAAGGACATATACTTCATAACAGGCCTTTAAAGGACATATATACTTCATAACCAACTTTTAAAGGACATATATACTTTATAACCGGCCTTTAAAGAAATACTTCATAACCAGCCTTTAAATGACATATATACTGCAAACCGACTTTTCAATGACATAAATTTTTCAAACCACGCCTTTAAAGGATATATATACTTCATAACCAGCCTTTAAAGGACATATATACTGCAGACCAGCCTTTAAAGGAAATATATACTTCATAACCGGCCTTTAAAGAAAAGCATCATGATATCAATACATGTAAAATAAATTCATCAAAGTTCAAAAAAAATACAATCCCCTTTTGAAATATGCATATTCCATTCATGTACCAAGTTTTGATACTAATGCATGTTTATTCTGTTTCCAAGCTCAACACTGGTAAACTTATACTAAATCCACAATAAGAATTATGTTGCTCTTTGCTTTCAAACTTCATTGAGGTATGTTTAATTGCATGCACAATTTCAATTTGAGGGTATGCACATTCTTCTGCACACTACTGACAACTTTTCACAGATGAGAGGCTTATATAGAGCAGCAAGCACTCTGTCTCTTCCACATGACATGATAACAAGATGTTTGTAAAACATATATGACCCCCATGGCATCCCAATAGTCGAATATGGTAACAGTCACAGTAACCTTGACCTTGGACCTACTGACCTCAAAATCAATAGGGGTCATCTACTGTTGTTGACTAACCTCCGTGTAAAGTTTGAAGAGCCTAGGACAAAGCGTTCTTGAGTTATTAAAGGGAATCCATTTGGTCTACCGACAGACAGACCGACCAACAGACATGAGCAAAGCAATATACCCCCTCATCAAACATGGGGGGGGGGAATAATAATAATAAGGTTTAATAAACAACTACATTTGCAAAACAAGCCCAGTCTTAGGAAGGAGCCATTCTACCTCATGGCATTCATGCATGTTATAAAACTGTCTGTATCACAAAGCACTCCCCCTTCTATTGACTGGAACTTTCACAGTACTTATAAAAATAGTCACATACAAATAATGGTTTGATGAAGTTGTAAATAAATATATCATGCCTGTAATTAATATATATATATATTCAATATTGCTAAAAATAGAAAATTGAACAATTGTTATTCTAAGTATCACCGAACAATATTTGGAATAACAAATAAGCGAGAACCTTTATTAGGCTAAATCTTCAGGTTCATCACATACTAAGGGGTTAAGGAACACTTATAGATAAAACAATTCAAATAATAAACAAACGTGCATACCTGTAAAAGTTCAAAGGTAGCAAGGAGTTCACCAGCTCTGTCGGGGCCTCGATTGACGTCCCACCATTCCAGGCTAGGTGGAAACTTGGGGCCTTCATACTTCTCACTACTCAGTTTGACAACAGGTTTACATAAAGCTCTTCCAATGAACTCTGACTTTCCCTAAAATAAAACATTCATGGAGCACACTAGCTTAATTGTTTCTGTTCCAAAAAGACAAGTGAAGCTCTCAACATGCGAGCAATAATTGTCTCCCATAGGCTTGGTAAGGATGGCTCAATGATACAGGTCATTTTTTACCTGCAGGCATCTTCTTTTGGCAAAAAGGAAAGCATTTATGATGAAATATTTCAAGGAAGACAGTCGACGTAAGCTAGATGAGGAATGGAGGTCACTCTAACTTGCTGGTGGCTTACAATATATCTAAACAAAGTCCAAACCATATCCGGTAAAATTGTGACATGACCTATTCACAAAGTATGTACCAGAGCTAATGTTTGATAAGTCTGAATACTACATAAAGGTTGTTTAACAATCCAGGCCAATATGGCAACAGAAAAAACTGAATTGAAATCCAGCATAACAAGAGCCTCACCTACAAGTGCTGAACACTCAACTTTTTCTTACTTGATAGTATCTTTGCTTATCTATGAGTGAAAATTCAAAGAGAAACATGGACAGATAACTCCATTTATAGGTCATAGAGTTACCATCCTTATCAGTATGGACTCCCCTTGAATTAAAATTCAGCTTAAAACAACTATAAAGCTAGATATAAAATTTATTTTAAAATAGTATAAGTATGCTCTTTGAATGTGTATGCATAGGTGTATAAATAATTGTCTAAGGCTAAATTATTGTCCACCAAGAAAATATTAACAGTGTGCTAGAATATAGTATAAAGGAATAGTTTTGCAAATTGTAGAGTGAACTTAAGTGAGAAAGGGAAAACATGTGATCCACTTCCCATTTTGTCATGGAAAGCTAGAATCAAAGTACTGACAGTATTATATGTGTGGAACAAAATTATCATACAAACTTTATCATATACAACAAAGTGTTCACTGTGTACTGGTCAGCAATCACTCTCCAATTATGGGTAAAATACAGAAACAAATTGACAATTTCCAAAAGTAGTCAAAGAACTCCCTCAAAAATACATGAGCATTGTAATCCAGTAGCCAATTTGCCACTAATATATGATTATATGCAATCTGCCAATTTGCCACTAATATATGATTATATGCAATCTGCCAATTTGCCACTAATATATGATTATATGCAATCTGCCAATGTAATATTACTTTCTACAAACTCATGACCACAATTTGCACTGATTTACACGTCTAATATTATACAACAACAGTTCAGCCTCTAAATTATCATGCATTATTATCAACTATAATATTGTTCACAAACTAGAATTTCATTCTTTGCCTAAACAACATATTTACAATTTACATATTTATAATTATCAGGATAAATAATATACAATAGCACCTATAATACAAACATGATGGGACAAAAATCTGGTTAAAAAATAATGTTTCAAGGTAACATCTGAATTTCAAGGTCATGTCTGAATTTCAAGGTCATGACTGATTTTCAAGGTCATGACTGAAAAGTATTCATCCATATTTCATGGTAACATCAGAATAATTATTCATCAATTCACACAAAAAAGATGTAATTCTTAGCAACAATTGATGAAATATCAGGGGGCTGTTGACTTTAAAGTAAAACAAAAGAATAAGACTGTGAAGAAGTAATTCACTTGTGAAGAAGTATGCAATCAGAGGTCAAAGATATAATAGAAATAAGACTGTGTTCAGTAAACACCTATGCCCTTGTGGTAGCCTTGTCCATAACAATTAGCTAAATAATTCAGGGGCCATTATTCTGGTGAAATGTTTGAGAGTGTTACATGGCTTTGATGATGCTATGTGTTTATGATGGTTAACAAGTATGCCAAGTTTGAAAGCAACGCATCGATGGTCACTTAAAAAATATTTGAGTTTCAACATTTTTTAACAGAAGAACGGACAGACAGACGAACAGACATGACAATCAATATATGCCTCCTACATCAGTAGATGCCGGGGCATAAAAAATTTAAAAATAGATCTACCAGAAAAATGGAGTAAAGAGGGTGGATAAAGTTTTCAAGAATTAAGAAAAGACAGTGCTAAAACAGAGCTTTACACACAGCCAAAAGTGAATGCCAGTCAGCAAAATTATCTCTAAATACCATTAAATTTTTTTTAATAAATGATGGCTCAGCAAAAATAACAAAATCTATGAGAAATGGTCCAAAGTGATTGAGAGGTGTTCTGAAACTGATGTTTTCCCTCAGTAAATTTGTGTCCATGGAGACAACCAATACATGAACCATGTTGAACATAAAGTGTCAAGTCTTTGAACATTTGAACAACCAGAAATCTTCCATTTGCATCTCAAGCCCCGGTGACACATGGCATACACAGTGATATGGACAATTAACCGGTCATATTAAGATAAATGAAAACCCAAATGGAACACCCCTGATCCCAAATATTAAGAGATTTCTTTAGGTAAAACATAGCTTAATTTATGTTCTTCTATAAACAAAGAAAGCAACTGAAACATAATTGATACTCTACAATAAATATGATATGCTAGATATAAAATAGAATAAAGTTACCATAGGATTTGGTGGTCCTATGCTCGCCTTCAGTTGTATTAAAATAACAAAATAAAATTTAGAAAAAATCCAGTAATGGTCAAGGTACGTTTAGCGAAACATGTTTAAGATTTGTTTATTCAGATTTGTACATGAATATTTAACAGGAAACACTCGCTTGTGTTTCTATTTGTTATATACATTTACATCATTCTTTTTAAGTCATGTCATCAACACACAAGAGACAAAATATCTCTTTTGGGCAAAAAAACATAAAAACGATGAAAAATGATAACATGAAAAGATCAAGTTTTTTGTAAAAACTGGTATGAATTAAATTAAAGTATATCTGTATACTTAATTTGTATATCTAATAGTTTAAGGGTGAACTACAAGTGAAAATAAATGAACATACCTCAAACTAATATTAATTCCGGGTAACTTCCAGGTTTTGATGTACTTATATGGAAGGGAACATTGTAATACACAGTATCATGCCATGAGTTAGGTTTACAGGTTTACAAAAACAGAACATTCAAATTCTTACCACTTTATCTTGGTCGAAGATTTCAACAACAATGGTAGGTGGACTTTCTGCGATCTCTTGCATCAGTCCAAACATGACAACCTCGTGAATGATCAACATCTCGTCCCAGGTAGGACTTAACGTCTCCTCGATAACTTGTGTACACACAGACTGGTCCCCAAACGCAATGCGAGCGAATGGATCTGACAGACCGGATGCATCAGAACCAATCAAACTTCTGGCTTGATACATGTGACCACGTAGCTGGAATGACTGCTTTTCTGTAATAGTAGTTAGATCAGGTATGGAAAGAAGAAACATGTCAATGAATACAATTTACTAAAACTAATTTAAATTAAGTTAAATTATGACTGAACTACTTTTGACCAGTGGGAAATGACACCAAACTTTCTTACAGTCAATTCATTAAGTAATACTTATGAGAGAACTATCCCATTCGAAAGAATAGCGGTGAATACCATTAACTCGTGTTTATAGCTTATACCCAGTCAAACCAACATAAACATAGCTTATCTGCAGGACAACAGTATATTGACACCCATTCTCGTTTTACTTTGAAAGTACTGTACAGATTAATTGGCTAACATAGTTTTGGAAGTGCTAGATTCCATAAATGGTTCAGCTAGGCTATCCTTCCACAGCACTGACTACTTATGTACTCCACATGTGGAGAAGTGCAAAGATTTTTCCAGAAGAGAAAGTAAGTAAGTACTGTATATTTGCAGCCATAAGTCGACCCTCATTTTTGAGGCCATAAAACCAGTATTTTGCATTAACCCTAATGGTTGATAATAATTCCTGGAAATCAGGTAAGGTTAATAAGCCACCATATATATGACAACAAAATTACCGGGAAAACACTTTCTACTTTCATCAATGGATGAAAATGTATAAATCCGTTTACCAACAAAATGCACTAACCTGTATAGTTGATGATCGGAGGTGGTACACATTGAGGTTTCATAGATATTTTCAACAGTTTGGAATCCTCATAACCATTTGGTAATCCACATAGATAATCCTTCTTGTGTTTACTCAGACCCAGCCATAAATATACCTGAAGTTTCGCTTGTATAGCCCACCCAGCTTGACTACTGGCTTTCTTTCCTGGCAACTGTAGCAAGAAAACAAGACAGCATTCAGGAAATGCTTATGTCCCAGTGAAGCCTCCTCAATAATAAATAGCAAAGTCAATCAGGGACCATAATTCTGTTGAAATGTTTGATAGTGTTACATGGCTATGATAATGTAATGTGTTTATGATGGTAAACAAGTATGCCAAGTTTGAAAGTAATTTTGATAAACGGACGGACAAACAGATTGACCGACAGACATCAGTAGATGCCGGGCCATAAAAAAGTTAAATAAAGGCCTTTAGCAAAATATGCCAATATAAACTGAATTATGAATTGAATTCTTCTCAAACATTTATCAGGAATTATATTTGATGATTCTTAGTGATTCTAAAACCCTTGTTTAAATTATTATGGCTGAATACAGAGATACACCATAATGGTTCCTATCTGAACGTTTTTAACGGGCTATTTTCCATTACTGCAGTATGAAATCATGCATAAAATGTATACAATTATGTAACCCAAATTTCATTTGTAAATTAACTATCAAAGTACTCACCTTAAGAAGTAAAGTTTTGACTTTGCCACAATCCTTGCCACATTCTTCATCGACTATAGAATACACGAGATCACGTGCCTGTAACCTTTGGTACGCTATACGCTTGTTACCACTCACTAACCATATAAATATATCGGGTAAAGCATGTTGAGGCTGAAATATAGAAATATATACATGACTTTCCTTGTATCTGGGTTAGTACAGCGAGTACGTATAATCTTATATGTAACATGTTTTCCAAATAAAACAATGTATATTTTGCATTTTTAGTGTCATATGATATAGAGAATCTATCACTCATTGTCAAATGATATATTTATATTAAACTCGTTCAGGAAATATTATTGAGCTCGCCATAAGCTCGCTTAGAAAAATTAATAAATTTAATAAAAATTAGTATCAATTGACAACTCATGATCCTCTATATATACATCTATAAAATGTCTGAGATAAATATACAAAATATTCGACTTTTATTTGTTTCTTAACATGTTTTTTTGTTAAATTTAAATTCATTAATAGACCGCCAGTCCAAACACCAAATGTGTAGGCATTTATATGATTAATTAAAGCATGAAAAAAAATGAATGTACTTTTTCAAGAACACACATACAAAGTCATATGATGCCAATACATTTTCTCCAATTCCATCAAGCCAGCAATAATTATATTCTAAAGGGAAGCAACTTTTGACTAATTATTATAAAATGAAATGTAAGAGTTACTGCTCTTATACCTCTTGTAAAAGTCCTCGTATTTTCTGTAAATACTGCATAGCACATCTAATCTTATCCTTCATATTACTTTTGGCAGTTGTTGCTTTCATAGTACGAGACAACGTAGACATTTGGTCCTAAAAATGCATGTAGTAAGAAGAATATGTCAAAAGCTTCAACAAAAGCAATACCATTATTATTGTTATGCTGCATATACGAGGGGTGTACCAGAATTACGTAGACTTTTGTCATAACTTTTTTATTTATGCATGTTTTATCACAAAAATTGCCGTAGAAAAACTTCAAATCCTTTTCAAGAGTATCGGTAAAAATATTTTCTAACAGAATGTCAGCAAGCCATTTAATCTGTCGCCATAGTAACCAATAGTTGGGTAGGCGGGGCAGCGAATTTTAAAAACATTTTTGGCATTATTCAACTGCTTATACGTCGCTGATTTCAAGTCGAATTTTAACGCGACTTCGTGACATACAAGCACAATATCATTAAAATGTACGCCGTAAATTTCGAATTTATAAAGGTAACCGTTGTTGATGTATGGTACAAAACAAGTAGCAGCTGCCTCGCGTCACCAGTGAAAATATGACGTTAGCGAAATACGCTGGAAATCGCATCAACATGGAGTTTTGTGTGAACCTCGGGAAGACGCGAGAACAAACACTTTAAATGTTAGAACCCGTTACCTATAAATATGTTGTATCGAGTTACCTGATTTTCAAACGACACTAGCGCATCAATCGTGGTCGAAATCGAATAAAACGACAAGGACCGACGGCGAAAACCAACGGCGAATGCGGCGTCACCAAGCATTTTCTATGACCACATAGACCGGGATCGACGCGCTATTATAAGGGTTATATGCGACATTACTGGTAATATATTGGAACTTGAATCACATTTAAGGTAGTAAATAAAGATTCGTAAGTTTTGTGTACGGTTGTGCCCATATTTATAGCACATTTATGTGCACAGTTAGGAGCTCCACTTATCATTGAAGTTCCACCGACGTCGTGACGTTCCGTTGACGTGCCCCGCATACCGTACCCCTATGTATCCCCGGAAGCTGCAGAATTTGATCCAAATAAGATAAGGCTTTGAAATTTCACACACGCAGTAAATACTATTTGCACTCCACACAAAATTATTTGTTTGTATGATGAATGGTATGGAACGTATGACAAAAGTCTACGTAATTCTGGTACAACCCTCGTATATGTAGGAAAAAGCCAAAAATAACCATCACAGTACTGTATAGTTAAAACAAATAAGCAAACAATAGATTTACTCCAGAATTCAATGCAATCTGGTTTTTCCACACCAATTCTGGGACGCAAACAACTTTTACAGTTATTCATGTTTTCATTCGATAAGTATTGATACATGAACAATTGAAATGAGTGATGCATATTTAAATTACAATTGCATTAGCAAAGGATTCAGGTCAACATTATTTGTACTGCATGCAAATTTGGGAAGACCCACAATGTTGTACATTTCGGATTGTATCTATTGTAAATTGATAGGAAATAGGAGTGGGTAATAATATATATCACATGACTTTCCTTGTATCCAGGTTAGTATAGCCAGTAAGTATAAAGTTAAACGTACCACGTGTAGTATAAGGTATTGAGTTTTTCCAATAAATCAATGCGTATTTTACGTTTTTAGTGTCATATGATATAAAGAATCTATCACTCGTTGTCAATATGATATATTTATATAAAACTCGTTCAGGAAATATTATTAAGCTCGCTTAATAAAGTTTCCAAAACTTGTTTAATATAAATTTATATCAATTGACAACTCGTGATAGATCCTCTATATCTATGAAGGGATTCTGAGGCCTTGTCCCTGGTTAAAATTACAACCCGGAGGGCGAGATAATCTTGTCCTTCATCGACTATCTCATGACAGGTTTTTTTACGCCACTCATGAAAATATTTATTTCTGTGATCATTGGTGAAATAAAATTGGATCTCACACCAACACAAACAAATATCCTCTCTATCTTCTGCTCAAGAAAATGCTTTTTGTTAGGTTTTCAGAAAACAGCATGTGATTGCCACCTGCATGAGGTAATGATGTGGCTTATACCTTTGTCTCATAATTTCGTACCTTCTCATGAAATCCGTGCTTAGTTGAATTCAACACTATTACATGTTTTACATAGTTGCAAAAATTTTCCGCATCAATTGAGGCCATTAATTTGGATGCGACATCATAGCTGTCACCTTGACGACCAGGAACGATACACCTAGGCATTATTCCAACTGATATTTTTCAACTGGTGTTAATTGTTTTTGCATCCCGTTTTCAAAACGCATTATTTCTATCACTTAAGTCATTAACACTCAAACTGATTACGCTCTTTGATAAGCACTACTCCAAATTTATTTAATCTAACAGCAAATTTGAAATTCCATCACTTTGGGTCCCAATACAGACCCGTTTTTACGGGGGTACAGATTTCATGGGAAACAGTCACCAGGATTCAGAGCATCGACCTAGACATCAACACGTTATGATTTTACGAATTTTCGTGAACATTTTTTAATTTTCTTTCTCTTATTAGTTGAGCTGATATTTTTTCTTCTGAAAATGGAGCAGACAATTTTAAAACTTGTATGCGCGAGTGCGCATGCGTCGATGGAACTGTTAAGGAGCACGGAAATATGAGACAACAGCATATAGACAGGTAATTAAATTACAAATACGGTATGTCTAAAATTAATCTAAATCCTAACAAAGCATCAGTAAGGCCACACCAAATTAATTTTTGGTTCTACGGATTTTTTTGGGAAAAATTAGGGGCGAGCGAGCGAAATATAAATTTAAATATTTATTTTTGAAAAACCCGTAATTGAGAGCGAGCGAAGGAGCGAAATAAAATTTTATAAATTTATTTTTGAAAATGCCATTTTTGAAAGCGCGTGAAGGAGCAAAAGTGCCCTATTCATTTCTGATGCACCCATTTTTAGGAAATAGTGTCTATTACAATAGCTTTAAAAAGAAATTAGGCCAAATAAATGATTGTTATACATTTCTTGTTATGTTGTGTAGGATTTATCAAATTATTTTACCAGAAAACATGTATATAAGGTAATTGTGAGCAGACATTGTCACATACATATAAATTATAATGAACACAAATGCACTGAGTGACTAGTGGTTAAAGATTCAAATCAACTAAGCATCAAGCTAGTCAATGATCACCATGTACAGTTTTGTTCTTGTAGTGATACATCATGCTCAGACGACTGTTTATTTAGCACTGTTAGTAGCGCACTGATGCATAATGCTATGCAAGGTTATCGTCATAGGATCTAGCCCCACATTAAGGACACTTCCCTTAGGGATATACAAGGTCCTTTCTTTCTTCCATGTAATTTGCAGGGCCCACTCTGGGGCATTATCGCAAATTATAATAGCTCGTTTCGAATAATTTCCTTGGTTCTTTAACGTGCCCGGTGTAAAGCACCAATACAGACAAGACTACCTCTGGGTTTCCAACCAGGATCATCTCTAGCTGGTTGGGAAACACTAAAAAGCGTTTCTAAAAATGACCAAGTGTCACGGCCGAGAATCAAACCTGCGACCTCTCGATCAGGAGTTAAGCATCTTTAAATACCACTCGACCACCTTGGTAAAATGTTATGACGGTTGTTGAGAACTGCAGCATGTAATCTTACATAAGCTGTGATTTATCCAGTTGTAATAGATCTAGCTGGAGTTTTAGCAAGTTGGTGCAATAATTAGAGCAAACTATGTTTTATCAAATATTTTGAACTCTTTGGTGAAAGAAGGACCTTCTGAAGGTTTCTCTATGTCCAGTATTTAAAATCCCTGATGACATTATGTAGGATACAGTATAGAAACTTATTAACAGGTGCGTTGCGTGTCCGGGACGCATAAAACTGTTAATATCACATACCACGGACCATGAACGAGACGTCATTGTCGCGAAAATGGGTGACAATTCATGATTTCGTCGGTAGTACGGAATACTAGTAATAATAATGAATACAAACATATCTAGATACGCTCGTTGGTTCATTCCGCAATCGCAATTCTTCCCATTTTACTACGTGTATACACTTATGCGTGTTTTTTGTAAAGGACAGAATCAGGAATCATTCCACCAGACGCTCGCATCGTAAAAAGTTACACGATTTTTGTGTGCAACAATTTACTGCTAAAATTAATCGAGTAACTAACATCCTCAGCAGAGCGCGCTTTCCCAGAACATATTCTGTAGTAACAGTGAAAAATTATAAACAAGTTGGCTTTATTTTTCGTAATTTGTAAATATTGATGCTAGCGGCAAAATAATATAAAAAAATGTAGGAAAAAAATCACATGCGCGTGGTTTTCTCAGGTGCGGGCGCAATAATTTAAATTTAAATATTTATTTTTCATTTTGGAAAAATCAGGAGCGGGCGCTCCCGACGAACGCATGATCAATTTGTTGTGGCCTAAAGTTGATAATTTCATTGTCAAATGTCACAAGTTTCTTACCAATTCTCGAACCAGTAATTTATGCCTCTCCTTGTCGAGTCTTGTTTTGCCAGCCGAGGCCCCTCCTCCCGTCCCTTTCACGAGGGAGACAAACTTTGAACATGCTGCACCAAATTCCTCAAACACACCTCTCAATCGTTTCTCTGGGAACGGTGTCTCCTGGGATATCATTTCATTCACTTCCGAGATGCCATCTTCCTATTGGTAATAAAAAATACATAGCTTTCATCAGTACCGTCTCGTCCCGGATCAATCTGATCACTACGGAGTATTACGTAATGAGAAAACAATTGCTACTATCAGACATTACATGATGAAAGCCTCTCCTATTATAAGATGATGCACACTGAATGAGCGTAATGTAGTTTGGAATAAATAAGCAATTTGCATTAAGGATGATATAATATGTCGTCTGCAGAAACTGCTTTGTCATAATGACAGCGGACACATGAGACGATTGCATATATATTTAGTGGTATTTATAGTTCAGAGTAAAAATAACTACCATCAAGCTAATGGATATCCAGAGTCTCATAGATTAGGAGTACTTTTGTAAAAGGTACATCTGGGTACTCTAGGGAAGCACTTAAAAGTTGTTAAATTTCAAACAATTAAAACCATAACCCAGATAATGACAAACAAGATGCCTTTATCAAGTTTATACCATAACAGGTTTTTTTCTCCCGTTTTATTCAGAGAAATGATAAAAATACAAATGTTAAATGACTCTGTCAGCACATACTATGATATAACTATTACCAATTTCTCAGTGATTTTTTCGAGTATATTTGTGTTGTACATTCTTCGCCTATGATCCTCAAACATTTCTCTCACATACACACACGGCTTTTCTTCATAGAACGGGAGATGATAATAGACTTTATCCCTTGTTGTTGGTTTCATGGGTGGTGTTGTACTTTGCCATTTAGGGGCATCAGGGGGCCTGACGGAGTCCTGTTCATCCTCGTCACATTCTCCGTCATCACTTTCATCAGTCGACGACGAGTCCCGACGTGTCGGAGGATTATAACCGTCCAGAATGTTCCCAGCATTCCCTGTAAAAGATTAGTCACGCTGATAACCTTGCACCAAGTGCACCGTACAAATAACCCTCATGATTGATGCACACATTAACAACTGACTAGTAACATAGTAACCAGAGTAAAATGTGGTTTTGTCAAAGTGTTCAAGTGCATTTGTCTAAATATGCAACCATGTAATTGAACCATTTTGTCAACTGAGACCTTTATTGACAACGGGTGACTGAACAATTTTAACACCCAGCACAAGTTCATTAAAAAATGCAATGTAGAATAATTTATACTGGCAGATTTGCTGCATTAGAATCTGCCTTGTCTATGGAAAAGGCAAACAAAAAGCAAACAGTCATATCACGCAATCAGGGACTATATTTCATGCTATGGATCAATCCAGACTTATATTAAGTAATTCAGTATGTTTACGTTTCCGATACAGCTTTGTTTTTATATCGAACAATTTCCCTGGAGTGCAATAATGTGATTTAATAATTGATATCTTCCTATTTACAAACAGATCATACTTGGTAAAGCAATAATTATGTCATGTTTAATTCATAGACATTTCTCTATAAATATATTGTTTAATCAAACAACAGTAAAGCTGAACTCACAGTAAAGAATAGAACATGTTACCCGAGACACTGTAAATATTCTTACTTGAATAAAATTTGGTTAAGTTTATTCAGACGGATGCAGTGTAAGCCAAGAACAGAATAATTTGTTATTTAACTCTTGATATGGATCTGACAGAGATCATGTGATATATGTTCAAATGATATCAGACCCAGGCATAAATGTATGCTTTCCTGTCTTGTGCCAAGTATGGACTTTTCAACTGTTCTTCATGATGTAATAAACATAAAACCAAGAAATGCTAGTAAAGCATGCAAGCCCTCATGGCAGTCATTTATAACCATTAATGCTAAAAGTCATGGTGGCCTTTTGAAGATCCTAGGGCAAAGCGTTTTTGAGCTATTGGACAGAGACCATTTTGGTCTATTAACAGACAAAATTGGTCTATTTACAAACAGACAGACCTACATGACTGTGGAAATGGATAAATTTTGAGTACCATTTAGTAATATCATGTTATTTGAGGCTAAATACCATCTGCTTACCAATACTTATTTCAAAGTGGACTGGTTTGTCTCCAATTCTCTTCTCAATCATAGAAGCTTCCAGCAAACAACCAAACAAAAAGTACTCTTCATATCTTCCTGTGGAATTCTGGGTAAAGAATAATCAGGAAAATCATCCATCATTTTGAACAAACAGTTTCACAGAAATGTCTATGCATGAAAAAAGGAAATATTCATATATCATGAATGTATAAGAGAACATTCAAATAACTATAACTTCCAGACAAGCAAATATTTTATCTGAAATTGTCAGCCTGCAGCAAAGAAGCTATTAAAACCAAACTTCCAACGAAGGAAATGTGTGAGACAAGTTTCACTTCAATGCTTCAAATCGTGTGTTGATTTATATGTGAAAAAGTCTTGTTAAAGTAGTTCCCAGACAGCTGTATTCTCACACTCAATGTTTAGCTTTCAAACTACCAAGTTCTGTCCAGAAAACCGGTATTCCACATGCATCACATCACACAAGATTAGGCTGTTAATGTTGTGTATGACATTGTTACAACGACATTTTACAGCAGTATATCAGTTTGGTGTTCTAGTTATGCAGAAGGAATCATTAACTTTAACAGTTGTCCCAAACCATTACCAACTTGTCCTTACACATGTCACTAATCTAACATTGATAACTGCAGCCTGTAGCATTGAAATCAATTCAAGGAATTTGCGCACCATCAAGGTCGAACCAAGAATATATCATGGAAAAAAACAAGTCACACAAAATTCACTGTGCCAATTAGGGTGAACCAAGGTCAATTGATGTAACAAGGTCAAACCAAGGATAACATGCTGCACCAAGGATAAACCAATAACATTGCTCAGCCCCAAGATTAAATCAAGGAAACCATGGCATACAAATGTCAAACCAAGAACATTGTGCTGTGCCAAGGTCAAAAAAAGAAAATTGTGCTGCACCAAGGTCAACCAAAGAACATTGTGCTGCACCAAGGTCAAACAAAGAACATTGAAATGCACCAAGGACATTGTGCTGTACCAAGGTCAAACAAAGAACAATGTGCGGCACCAAGGTCAAACCAAGAACATTTTGCTGCATCATGGTCAGACCAAGAACATTGTGCGGCACCTAGGTCAAACAAAGAGCATTGTGCTGCACCAAGGTCAAACAAAGAACATTGTGCTGCACCAAGGTCATACAAAGAGAATTGTGCTTCACCAAGGTCAAACAAAAATCATTGTGCTGCATCAAGGTCAAACAAAGAGCATTGTGCAGCATCAAGGTCATACAAAGAGCATTGTGCTGCACCAAGGTCACACAAAGAGCATTGTGCTGTACCAAGGTCAAACAAAGAGCATTGTGCTGCACCAAGGTCAAACAAAGAACATTGAAATGCACCAAGGACATTGTGCTGTACCAAGGTCAAACAAAGAACAATGTGCGGCACCAAGGTCAAAACAAGAACATTTTGCTGCATCATGGTCAGACCAAGAACATTGTGCTGCACCAAGGTCAAACAAAAATCATTGTGCTTCACCAAGGTCAAACAAAAATCATTGTGCTGCATCAAGGTCAAATAAAGAGCATTGTGCAGCATCAAGGTCATACAAAGAGCATTGTGCTGCGCCAAGGTCAAAAAAAGAAAATTGTGCTGCACCAAGGTCAAACAAAGAACATTGTGCTGCACCAAGGTCAAACAAAGAACATTGAAATGCACCAAGGACATTGTGCTGTACCAAGGTCAAACAAAGAACAATGTGCAGCACCAAGGTCAAACCAAAAACATTTTGCTGCATCATGGTCAGACCAAGAACATTGTGCTGCACCAAGGTCAAACAAAGAACATTGTGCTGCACCAAGGTCAAACAAAAATCATTGTGCTGCACCAAGGTCAAACAAAGAGCATTGTGCAGCATCAAGGTCATACAAAGAGCATTGTGCTGCACCAAGGTCAAACAAAGAGCATTGTGCTTCACCAAGGTAAAACAAAGAGCATTGTGCTGCACCAAGAACATTGTGACGCACCAAAAACAAACCAATAACATTGTGGTGGACCAAGGTCAAACAAAGAGCATCGTGCTGCACCAAGGTCAAACAAAGAGCATTGTGCTGCACCAAGAACATTGTGACGCACCAAAAACAAACCAATAACATTGTGTTGCACCAAGGTCAAACCAAGAACCTTGTGCTGCACCAAGGTCAAACAAGGAATATTGTGCTACACCATGTAAGGATAACATGTTGTGCATAGGTCATATCAGACATTGTTTCATACAATGGTAAAACCAAGTAGATCTATTTCCAAGTATGAAAGTCAGTTCTATGTACTGAGCCTTTTTTACTGAGAAGGCTAGCTTATTTCAAAAACCAGAATGATATTAAAATGTATTTACATCGGGCAATGGCGGTGTTGGTTCCACATCTACAGTTGCTGGTCCTCCTTCCATACTGTCTAATATATCTGTTTTAATGGAGATCAGGACACGCCCCCTGAATGACACACCTTCACCAAGACCATCATTTAGATGTGTATGTTCATCTAGTAGGCTGTAGTCTCTTGTTGAACCATACAAGTTTACCCATGATGGACCAAATGTTGGTACAAAACCTAGAAATAATTTTTTTTTACATTTTATATACCAGTAATATAGTCACAGTTAATATCGATGCAGTAGCTATCGCAACCTATTTTTAATATGTAGTAAGGAGATGTCAAGCACACTTTTGAGTCCTGACATAAATTTATGAAATATGGAAATTCCAGTAAACGTTTTCAAAGCCCCATCCATCATTCTGCAGGAACACGGTTCAAGTTAATCAGGTGCTCAACCTCACACAATGATGATCATTCTAGTAAACTTTCACAGCTACAGCTGTAATACTTTTAAAATTACAAACTTGGGACACAAAAATGTTGACACCTCAACCTAATTTACCAGTCTAGAAACCAAATATCTGATACAATCAAATAGTGACAGACACTCTATGTCTATCTGATCACAGTTTCACATATATAACACAGCTGTGGTCTGATAGACCTGACCGCAATGTTTCCTAAAATTATAGATAATAAACAACTTGTCATATGACCACATGCCTACGTAACACATTTTTTATGTACACATTCTTCCCACACAGATCAGGAACTTGGAAATTCACGGAGTGACAAAATGTCATTGCTGTCTTGGAGCAGCGTAAGGAATGAATTGATGCTCATATTGAAAGACATTTATTTCACCTACATTTGTCTACAATCCACCTATCACACCAGAAAGTTCATTAATTACTGGTGTAATGTGTTTACAGATCTAGCAAGCTTGATTAGGTCGACTCATCTATTTGAGATACCTATCACTGTGAGACTCCGCGCGGGATGTGGGCAATTTGGTATTTATAACGGCATCTCACATATATCTTGACAGTTCACTCTAGTTTCTGTACTAGCACCAACCATTGTTGTGTGTCTCAACACATAGCCAGCATGATCAGACTAGCAGACTAAATAAGGTTACACTATATGTAGGTAACAGTGAAAAGTTACACATTTCTCTTTTTTCTCTCTTTTTAGGGATTGCTGGTAATTAAAGGTGAACTTAACTGTTACAACATGTCTTTAGACTGCCAGAGATGAGCCAAAAAATGGCAATCCTTACATAATACAGGGTTCGAATTTAAGCATGCATACTCGCTAATAGCTTGTAGAAATTCAGAATAGCGAGTTACATTTAAAGTCACTCGCATATTTTACGAGTATGAAAGCAAGGAGCAAACACCAATAAATAAAAGTCCTCCTTAACAAATTGCTTATGGCAAAATATAAATTTCAACAAAACAACGTGTTTTCCACCGCTAACTATTGGTGATTTAAACTTGCATTATCTGTCAATGAGTCAAATGAAATCCACATTCATTCGGAATGGCTTGGCATTGTTAGTTGATAAACTATGACTGAGATATTGCAATTTGTTTATGCCATTTGCTTTATCAAGTCACAGAATATCCGCTAAATTACACCAACAATCATCGAGTACAAGTTACTTACAGTAAGTAATAATTTCAATGAATTGTTTTATGACTAAAAGGTGCACCAAAACATGCAATAATAGCAAAAAATTGAAATGTCACCTATATCCGCGACACCGACGGAAATCAACGTAACAGACTTAAAATTGACGTACTCGACATTCGCACCCAGCATAAGTAGATGCATGAATGATGAAGCTTGAAATTTTAAATGATTCAACACGTATGTGAACTGCAGTTTCCTTTTTGATGTATCTTGATTTTTTGTTGATCTTTTTCATGATATAGGCATAGTGATGAAGGCATAGCACTTTTTAGCAGTTAATTTTCAATTAAATTGGTTAATAAACTTTGATAAATTTTTAAGCTAGTAGCTTTTCCTTTTAGCTAGTGAACTCAAGTGATACTAGCTAATTTAGCTAGTAGAAAATATCGCTAAATTCGACCCCTGTAATACAGCTTCATTCAAAAATGACATACAAGGTTCTTAAAAATAGAGAATGATCAAGGCCTGAGGCATAACGGCATTCTGTACATAGTTTTAACAGTTTTCATAAGAGTGAATCAGAGACAGTTGTTCATGCATGTGTTAATACAGTATTCACTGAGCTTTATACAGTCCGGTAGGACTCCTGCTCTTTAATTGGAAGAAGAAGAAATGACCTTTTTACACATAGTTGTGAATTTTTCGACTGAAACCTATTTCTGTTTTCAAATTAAGATAGGAATTTTCTTTCTAATACAATCCAGATGCTTATTATGTTCCATCAATTTTTGCCAAAAGGCTAACTACATGGACTCTGGTTAATAACAATATAAAATAATGTAATGGATAAAGGTACAAGGTTACAGGAAGAAACAAACCCCAAATGTCACTGTTTTCTTGGTATTTGCAGATACTGGAACTCTAAGCTCATATGTAAAACTTGTATATGAGGTAACGTTTGCTAAGCCATGTCGCGTTTGTTTTCCCGATGTCACCAAAAATTTCCAGCCAAAGTGTCATACTTTTGAAAACCATACTCATAAAGTGCTGTTTTTATGCTATAATAGCGTTTATGTAGCCTTTTTGCGTTAATACATCTGCAGAGTCCCTCGGGAGTGTGTTATTGCTCTTGCCCTGACAGGCTTGGGCATCAACCGTCCCTTGGGACTCTGCAGATGTAATAGCACGAAAAAGCATGCATTAACCCTACAATGCGATAATTAAAATCTGTCAATTTGAAAAGAAATTCTACCTTTTTCTCCTTCATTTTCTATTTTGGCCAGATCAATATAATGTGTCCCTATGACATCATCATTCACTTTGTTGCTGTCACGTAGCTGTAACTTGATTCTACGACATAATGGTGGAAACATCTCAGAGAAGACGAGTTGTTCATTAAATACTGGCTCATATGCACCCTTCTTTACAGTTGTTCGTCCCTTAAAAGCAGAAATTACAACATTAAAAGTGAAATTGAGCAAATGATAAATGAGATCAACCATCAGTCAGAAAGTATCAAATTCTACCACTTTCAGGACCTTGGCTAAACATCAGAAGAACAACAAGACTGGGTGCAATAAACGCTTATACCCCAGTGACGCTTCTTCCATAATAAATAGCTAAGTCAATCAGGGGCCATAATTCTGCAGAAATGTTGGAAAGTGTAACATGGCTTTGATAATGTAATGTGTTTATTAAGGCATACACACATGCCAAGTTTGAAAGAAATACCTTGATGGACTCCAAACATATTTGACACATTTGCACCTTTAATTGCACTTAGCTAAATAAAAATCTTGTAAAACACAAAATAGATACAGACCAAACAAGACAGAAATATGAACAAAATAAATGAGCACTTAAACAAATTATAACTGTTCGAAGCTTTAGTTTAACTGCCTTTCTAATAATCGGTTTCCTATCAGATATTGGGGGATTTTAGATGCACATGCAATAAAACAAACAATTTCACAAGCAACTTGCACAGTAACTACATGGTAATAAAATGTAATTGTTAGATTGCAGACCACTTTATTAGAAGTTTATTTCCAGAATGGGAACGTAGTATAATGGATTGTGTTTCAAATTCTGTTCTTGCAAATTATGTACAAAGATCAAATCTTCCTGTAAAGCCAATTTCTGCTGACTTCGCAATATATCATGGTATGCGTTGCCATGGAAAATTGCTTGACAAGTGTTGTGTGAACGCGTTTGAATAATGGACGAAAACTTCATGGTGATTTACACTTGGTGTAATGAACAGTGCAGACATCTCCACAAGCAAAATATGCATAATGTAAAAAGTTGGTTTTTGTCTCAGACCCAAGAAAACTGCTGTTTATTCTCTGTAGTCAAGTAAGTTAAGTTTTTCATGGTTTATCACCACTGTCTTTATCAATTCAATCAAAGAAGGATAGTCCAAGAGCCGAGGGCCGTTTATTTACAATTCTTGTCCAAATCTATAATTGGTATCAATTGAAAGCTTATAGTGTCCGGTTTAAGAAAAGTTATTTCTTAAAAAATTCTGCTTTCACAACGCTGAGATATCCAAGATGGCCGCCAAGATGGCCACCAATTTTTCAAATATCACCAGTGTACTATATTTAGCGTACTGTAAGTACCGCATGTGTCTTACCGCATGTGTCTTATAACATGTTTTATGCGGTTTTCTTATAGAAAACATGTTAACAAATACAAATCATACAAAAAACATGAAGGTTTTGCATAAATTTTATAAAAATCTTGCTTTTATGACGAAAAAAATGACAAAAAAACGGTAAATTATACAATATCGTTTATTATAATTCGTATACATGAAGTATTTTTTATCCAAAAATCATTCTAAATTGTTCTTATGATATTAATACACATCATTTGATATCAAAATCACTTAAATATGGTGTGTTAATGAGATTTTGAAGCATACTTTGTACTGAAGTGGGTGGGGTAAATTGACTGCCTATTTTTCAAAATATCACATCTGTGCCATATTGGACATATTATAAATACCACATGTGCCTTATATCATGTTTTATGCATTTTTCTTATAGAAAACATATTAAAAGATGCAAATCATGCATAAACTATGAACTTTTTACCGATTTTTAAAAAAAAATTGCTTTTAGGAAGAAAATATGACGAAAAACGGCAAATTATACAGTATTGTTTATTATAATTTGACGACGTGATGTACTTTTTATCCAAAAGTCATTCTAACCTGTTGCTATAATAGTAATACACATCATTCAACATCAAAATAATTTATATATGGTATGATAGTGATATTTTCAAGAATAACTTGTATTGAAGAGGGTGGGGTAAATTGACCACCAATTTTTTTCAAATATAACAATTGTGACACATTGGGTATACTATAAGTACCACATGTGCCTTATGTCATGTTTGATGCAGTTTCTTACTAAAAACATGTTGAAAGATTCAAATCATGCAAAAAAACATGATTTTTTTACATATATTGTTTTAAAAAAAAATGCTTTTATGACGAAAAAATGACGAAAAACGGTAAATTATACATTATCGTTTATTATAATTCGTATGCATGAAGTATTTTTCACGCAAAAATCATTCTTAACTGTTGTAATAATAGTTATACACATCATTCAATATTAGAATCACTTAAATATGGTATGGTAATTAGATTTTGAAGCATAATTTGTATTGAAGTGGGTGGGGTAAATTGACCCCTAAAATGAAATTCGTATTGACATTAAAAACAAATGTTTTTCATGAATTTTTTTACTTTAATAGCATTCAACGGTAATTTTTGTGTTATAGTATATCTAAGTGCATCTTAATTATTAGTTTAATGTATTGTTATAACTAAGTGAGGCAAATTCGACACGAATGTGGCGAACAAAGTTGGCAAAATAGTATTTTTCAAATGTTTCTTGAATTGAATTTGTTTCATTCACATTAATTGTTTGCTTAAAACGAGAAGGTCATAAGTGCTGCTAACAACATTAAAAGAGTGATACTATCATTTTCTGACCGTACTGGTTACTTTATTCCCAAATTATTAAATTACATGTGAAAACAATTTGTACTCATTGAGGTACTCGACACTGCTGAATAAAATCTTCTGAAGAAACCAACACTGGCTTATATCCCTGCCTAAAACACTTAATACATGTGTTTAGACCACTCTGATGATGATATTGAATATGTGAAAATTTTCTTTACTCTTGGATTGTATATATCCATTGTATTTGAAAATAAACTCATCTCATGTATTTGTATTTCTGGCTCTATGGTATACACTTTTGAGTTATTCATTTTCTGGTAAAATGGTTAAAAAGAGTAGATAATACTAGTACACAAATACATGTAGGTTGGTTTCTGTGGTACATGTACCGGTACCAGATACCCTCGGTACTGCCACTTACAGTCAGATATTGCTCTCTGTAGTTCCTACCACATCTAGATACATAAAGTTCAGGCTTTCTGTGGTACGTACCACAGTCAGATACAGACTTTTCTGACCTACTGCGGTACATGTCTCAGCCAGATACTGCAATATCTGAGTTGTTTTGTATGTACCTATCCCAACCAGACACAATACTTTCTGTGTTACTGAGGTACCTACCTCAACTTGAGACAGCAATTTCTAGGTGTCTGAGGTACCTATCACAGTCAGATACAGCCATTTCTGGGTGTCTGAGGTACCTATCATATTCAGATACAGCCATTTCTGGGTGTCTGAGGTACCTATCATATTCAGATACAGCCATTTCTAGGTGTCTGAGGTACCTATCATATTCAGATACAGCCATTTCTGGGTGTCTGAGGTACCTATCATATTCAGATACAGCCATTTCTAGGTGTCTGAGGTACCTATCATATTCAGATACAGCCATTTCTGGGTGTCTGAGGTACCTATCACAGTCAGATACAGCCATTTCTGGGTGTGTGTGGTACCTATCACAGCTGGATGCTGCCATTTCTAGGTGTCTGAGGTACCTATCACATCCTGATACAGTCATTTCTGGGTGAATGGGGTACCTATCACATCCTCATACAGTCATTTCTGGGTGTATGGGGTACCTATCACAGTTGGATACTGCCATTTCTGGGTGTCTGAGGTACCTATCACATCCTCATACAGTCATTTCTGGGTGTCTGAGGTACCTATCACAGTCAGATACAGCCATTTCTGGGTGTGTGTGGTACCTATCACAGCTGGATGCTGCCATTTCTGGGTGTCTTAGGTACCTATCACATCCTGATACAGTCATTTCTGGGTGTCTGAGGTACCTATCACATCCTCATACAGTCATTTCTAGGTGTATGGGGTACCTATCACAGTTGGATACTGCCATGTCTGGGTGTCTTAGGTACCTATCACATCCTGATACAGCCATTTCTGGGTGTCTGAGGTACCTATCACATCCTCATACAGTCATTTCTAGGTGTATGGGGTACCTATCACAGTTGGATACTGCCATTTCTGGGTGTCTTAGGTACCTATCACATCCTGATACAGCCATTTCTGGGTGTCTGAGGTACCTATCACATCCTGATACAGCCATTTCTGGGTGTCTGAGGTACCTATCACATCCTCATACAGCCATTTCTAGGTGTCTGAGGTACCTATCACGTCCTCATACAGTTTTCTGGGTGTATGGGGTACCTATCACAAATGGATACTGCCATTTCTGGGTGTCTGAGGTACCTATCATATTCAGATACAGCCATTTCTGGGTGAATTGGGTACCTATTACAGTCAGATACTGTCATTTCTGGGTGTCTGAGGTACCTATCACAGCTGGATACAACCATTTCAGGGTGTCTGAGTTACCTATCACAGCTGAATACTGGCATTTCTGGATGTCCGAGGTACCTGTCATATTCACATACTGCCATTTCTGGGTGTCTGAGGTACCTATCACAGCTGGATATTGCCATTTCTGGGTGTCTGAGGTACCTATCACATTTAGATACAGCCATGTCTGGGTGTCTGATGTACCTATCACATTTAGATACAGCCATTTCTGGGTGTCTGAGGTACCTATCACATTTAGATACAGCCATGTCTGGGTGTCTGATGTACCTATCACAGCTGGTACTGCCATTTCTGGGTGTCTGAGTCACCTATCACATTTAGAGACAGCCATTTCTGGGTCTCTGAGGTACCTATACTTGCTAGGTACAGCTGTTAGTGGGTGCCTGAGGTACCTATGGCAGCCTGATATTTCCATTTCTGGGTTTCTGAGGTTCCTTTCAAAGCCCGATACAGTCATTTTTGGGTGTCTGAGGTACCTATCACAACTGGATATAGCCATTTCTGACTTTCTGGGGTACCTACAGCAGTCTGATACAGCATTATATGTGTTTCTGTGGTATCTACCACAGCCAAACACAACCATTTCTGGGTTTCTGATGAACTTTCAAAGGCTAGACACAGTAATTTCTGGGTTTCGAGGTACCTACTACAGCCAGACACAGCCATTCATTGATTTCTAAGGTATTATTCCCCTCAACATGCATTCATTTCTTGATTTCTTAGGTACTTACCACTATCATATACAGTCTTTGCTATGTTTTATGATGTACCTACCACTACCTGATATAGCCGTTTCAAGCTCTGACAGGTACCTTACACTGTAGAGTAAAGCTTTTCGGGTTCTATGAAGTACCTTACGCTAACTAAAACATCTATTTCCTGTAGTACCAGTTAGCTGCCACTGCCGGAAAGTATCCGCTAAGTAAGGTCATGTTAAGAGACTAACCTAAAATGAGTTATATTTGAAATTCAGAACAATGGCAGGACTAAAGGGTGATATATGCATGCACACAACTATATTGATATTATTGAAATTGGATAAAACAAGACTTATGAATTGTAACAAATATGAAACAAATCAGGTATAATTTATGAAACCGGTAAACATGTAGTTCAGTTCATTGATCAGCTTTCATATCGTATATACACAAATGTACATATACATTATATACATGTATCATTTATACTTTCAAACTTATTTATTTATTATAATTTTTACTCAACAGAAAATCTGATGTTTACGTAGTCAATATGTTTGTCATTGTCAGCAGTGATTTACCCCTGGGCCAAATCTATTTGGGAAAAAATATTTTAATACAGTATAACTGAAATAAAACATGCATACAGATACAATAGTGTATGTGTGTAACAGTTTAAAATGTTACTCCAATAAATTGTCCTGATCAAAAGGAAACTTTTTAATTGACAAACGAAATTTTATTTTTGGTGTTAAATTATTACCCCACCCACTTTAAAACAAATTATGCTTATAAACTCACCACTTCAGCACATACAAGTAAATACAATATTGTATGATCTATATTGCTATTTTTGTAACTATTTGAAATAATCATTTGGCCAAAATTACAACAAGTATACTGAGTATGATAAAATACTTGCCATATTTTACCTATTTTCGTCACTTTTTCGTCATTAAACCAATAAATTTTAAATATTCAAAACAAAAATATCATGATTTGAGCTTAATTTGTATATTTTAACATGTTTTCTATCACAGTAAAACATACAACATGATATAAGACAGAATGGGAACTTATAGTATGAGTATTATGTCACAGAGGTGAACTTGTAAAAGATTGGCGGTCAATTTACCCCACCCACTTCAGTACAAAGTATGCTTCAAAATCTCATTAACACACCATATTTAAGTGATTTTGATATCAAATGATGTGTATTACTATCATAAGACCAATTTAGAATGATTTTTGGATAAAAAATACTTCATGTATACGAATTATAATAAACGATATTGTATAATTTACCGTTTTTTCGTCATTTTTTCGTCATAAAAGCAAGATTTTTATAAAATATATGCAAAACCTTCATGTTTTTTGTACGATTTGTATTTGTTAACATGTTTTCTATAAGAAAACCGCATAAAACATGTTATAAGACACATGCGGTACTTACAGTACGCTAAATATAGTACACTGGTGATATTTGAAAAATTGGCGGCCATCTTGGCGGCCATCTTGGATATCTCAGCGTTGTGAAAGCAGAATTTTTTAAGAAATAACTTTTCTTGAACCGGACACTATAAGCTTTCAATTGATACCAATTATAGATTTGGACAAGAATTGTAAATAAACGGCCCTCGGCTCTTGGACTAAGGATTATTTCATTAACACAGAGCATTCATAGGACAATGACTTTACAGGGCATTGCCTCCTCATATGTAGGTATCTGTGTGAACTGGTTTGGATTTGTAATCGTAGAAAACACACATATACACACAATAAGATTATGATACAATGGATGAAAGTCACCACTTTAGAGGCCTAAACTCATTTAATCTTATTATCACATAACCTGCGGTCTGGGAGTGCATTAAAGCCGTGCCGGAAATATTGTAATGCACTCCCAGCCCATTCATTAAACATTTAAATTAGCTTTACGTTGAATGGTTGGTTGGTTCAGGATGACGTATTGTAAGCCAATCCGTGCCTTGAATCGACCTGTGACGTCAGTATAATACAAAGGTCGGTATGACATCGCACGCATTGTAACGCTAAATTTTGAATTAAACATATGTGGTGTACATCAGCGTATTGAATGTTAACGAGCGTTCTCTAAGGTTATGTGATAAATAGAATTTTACATTCGTGCTTATTACATACAAGTTTTATTAAACTCGTCGACAAAAACAATATGAAACTCAGCAAAGCCTCGTGTCATATAGTTTTGTCCACTCGTTTAATAAAACTTGTATGTAATGAGCACTTATGCAAGATCCTCTATCTAATGAAACATAATTTTATAATAAAAATATGACCAATGAAAGATTGTGGTTGAAAAAACATTGTTAACATTGCACATGTTTGCATTAGCCTGTGGATTTGCTTGACAAAGGAATAGGTGGAACATTTTGTATACTAATGCTTGCAATGAAACTAGAAATCAACAACAACAGTTACCTTATGTCCAGCGAAGGATACTTGAACATAGGGATCAACTAGATCTTTTCCTTCACCAGTGAGAGCTTTCTTCACACTCGCCATCACTCCTGTATTCATCTTAGGTAAACCATCAGCCTTGAAGATTTTAACGGTAAAGTGTGCTCTCTGTCTGTCTGCAGGAACTCCATCAGGTAGCAACAGATTTCTGTTGAAATATAAACGGATACATAACAGAGATATAGATAAAGTTTGCACATTGTGCCATGACTTGAACCTTTCAAACAATAAAGTCTACAGTTAAATGCACTACAATGTAATGCATCATATTGGAAACACTCAATAGTAAATACAGTAGTACATGTGTTGCAAATTTCAGTTCTGAAAACATATTCAGTCATAAGTTGTAGCTTGCTAGTCAAAATTTCAAAAGCCCTTACCAAATTTTAGAGGGGATAGTGCCCTTTGCATTGAAACCATGATATCATTGACATGTTAAGAAAGATACAGTTTGAAACTTCCTGTTCACACTGTCAGAGGGCAAACATTGTCAACAAGTGCAACAAGAGATGTTAGTAAAACATGAATGCCCCCATGGCAGACCAAAAGTCGGAAATGGTAAAGGTCCTAGAGGCCTAAAAATCTAAAGGATTATCTACCAATTTTGATCAACTGCCATGTAAAGTTTCAAGATCCTAGGGCAAAGTGTTCTTGAGTTATTGAAAGGAAACCATTTGGTCTAACCTACAACATGAGCAAGGGAATATGTCTTGATACCAGACCACACTCCATGTTTTACATGTCTGCTTAAACTAAATAAGTTACCATTCATAAAACATGTCAAGTCAAATTAATTTGTCGCCCACGTTGAGGAGGACAATTGAATTAATTCTAACAGATTGAACATAGTTTAATAGGAAACAGATTACTGACATAATTAAGTGGGGAGTATGATTTTGAGAGAACTGCTGTGGTGGCAGGGAATGAAGGGTAACATTTTATGGTAGGGTATAAAACATTAACATCACTTACGCTTCAATATCGTCATCATCTTTGTCTGTTCTAGGTGGCACCTGAAATATAGATGGAAGTAAAACAACATTATCCTCAAACCCACACTCAGAGACATCTAAGAACTAAACTTGTACCAAATATAGTATAACAATTAAATAGACATCATAATTCTTGTATTAAATTTGCAAGCTAGGAGACTTTTAAATAACACAAAAGGAGACAAAACCTTGGCACCAACCTAATATAAACATCAACAATGAGTGGCTTGTACAACTAACATGAGCTATTGTCAGCACCTTACCACAAAACCTTTCATTCATATTTTGTATACAAAACAAACATCTCTTAAATAGCTACTGTGAGGTTGAACTATGCCTTTGAATGATATTTGTTGTGGAAAGATGCAGACATAGCTACTTCATGGCTGAAATAAGCTTCCTGCGAACTGCCGTTATATTTAATAATTGATGCAAATTCAACAATAACACATACACATATTGTTTTTATTGAATTAAAATACTAACATTTTGGCCGATCCTTCTTCAGAATAATACACAATGGTAAACAAAACAACGGATGCACATTCCTATATATTTGATTGAAATTGTAGCAGAAGCTGAATCTCGTCTGTTTTAAAATGACTTTTTTTAAAGTGTTATCACAAACTAACATTACTATTAAGATGGCGAACACTAAACACAACCTACCTTAACCGAGTCCCCTTTACCCACGACAGCAATATCACATTTAAGGTAGCCTTTCACTCCAGCACTCATATCGTCCGGATCCATCAACATTGCCCATTTATGGTAAAACTGGTGATCTATAGACAACAAAATAAAAAGTACATATGACTATACAGTTAATATACATGTACATAATAATGCATGCGTATCAAAAAATACAAAATCACCAAATGGGTTACTTAAAAATACATAATTTAATTGAAATCAAGTGCATTTCACATTCTCAGATTATTGGTATGTAATTAACTTAAGAAAAGTGAAAAAGTAAATATTTTCATAATTTTTCATACCTTCTGGTTCTGGACAAAATATTTTTATTGTATATATGAGCAATACATGTTGTATGGGAAAAGAGAGGTTATTCTGAAGAAATTAAATGTAAATGTGTAATCAGAAACCTCACAATACAGACACACTATAACCTGGAAAACTGGTAATTTTGTTCAAAACAGGATAATTTTAGCAGTCCCGATTTTTTACTTGTAAAAGCATTATATTAATTATAAGAAAACATAAAAACATTACTTTATACCATTATAAGCCTGTTATAAAAGAATTTTAATGATCATAATATTAATTAACTTTAAATTATAATTTCATAACATAATCCAATTTTACTTTTCAGACGGAAATTGGAAGTTAATTAATTAAACATGCACAATTTCTTTTTTCAGAGGAATATGTTAGTTAGTACAACAGTTTAGTTAGTGCTTTAATTGTTACCATGATTCTTATTAATAATTTCTTAAAATACATATAAATACACATCCTATGTATAGTTGCTTGAAAGGCAGTAGTTACTGTATGTGAATAATACAAGACACAATAGTATGAAAGTGAATGCAATCCAATGAACAGTACAATAAACATATAGGATAGACATGGTTTTCTAACATTAGAAATATAACTTTAAAAAATGAGCTCATAAGACAGAGCCCACCAATATTAACATTATATTAACTGTGGAAAACATGGTTTAAAATGCATAAGTCATCACACAATACAAAACTTTTTTATATATTCTGCAACATCAACATTAATTTACATGATTACAATCAAATGATAAGAATGTAAAATATATATATGGGAAACATACATATCACAATTATTTAATTTTTATGAACATGTACAGGCTTATGAAATATTCCTTCAAATTTCAGATATATAATTGTCATTTAAATTTGGTACATAAGTTACAAAATGCCATTCATATTTGGTACATAAGTTACAAAATGCCATTCATATTTGGTACATAAGTTACAAAATGCCATTCATATTTGGTACATAAGTTACAAATTGCCATTTATATTTCAAAATGGGTACATAAGTTACAAATTGCAATTCATGTTTGGTACACAAGTTACAAAATGCCATTCATATTTGGTACATAAGTTACAAATTGCCATTTATATTTCAAAATTGGTACATAAGTTACAAATTGCAATTCATGTTTGGTACACAAGTTACAAAATGCCATTCATATTTGGTACACAAGTTACAAAATGCAATTCATATTTGGTACACAAGTTACAAAATGCAATTCATATTTGGTACACAAGTTACAAAATGCAATTCATATTTGGTACACAAGTTACAAAATGCCATTCATATTAGGTACATGAGTTATAAAAGGAAATTCATATTTAGTACATAAGTTATAAAATGCCATTCATATTTGGTACACAAGTTACAAAAAGCCATTCATATTTGGTACACAAGTTACAAAATGCAATTCATACTTGGTACATAATTTACATGCTTTCAATGCAAATGAAATGCTGAAATAAAACCAAACATTGATCATTGAATATAAACATCAAGATAGGGTAAAACCCATTCTTCAAATATAAGTCATTGTATATCATTCTTGACAGCATCAGGAAAATCCTCTCTGTTACCAAAACTCATGTCCATGATAGCACTTTATCATTTACATATTTTTTCTACTTTGCTACTTAGTACCAAAAGAAAACAATGCAAGGTTTATCAACTCGTACTTCACTTCAGTGTAGTTATCACTGATAATTACCTCCCTTTATGGCTAATTATGCACAAAATTCGAAGTCCACAGTGTGTCATTCATTGCGTGAGCATATAAGGCTCGCTTGAAGCATCCATTTTTGTTGATGTGGATGGCTTGTACTATGTCTGACTCTTGCGTGTGTGGCTAGGTGCTGCCGCCGTAGCTGTGTGGTTGTGGTTTATGTCCTACTATTTATATATTAGTACGCTACACAAAGGAAGAACAGTCTTTTATTTCACATTAAGGAATTTGTGGAATTAACAAAGCATATTCTACATTTATATTAATTTTCATTAAACTACAAATTGATGTTGAAGAATCAAAACTCAGTTGAAGTGGCCAAAATCCAATATCTGAGATTTTGGTATACACTCAATAATCAAAGCCCTAAATGTTCATTATAAACAGGCTGTCAATTTATCAGATTCAAGACTTAGGCAACTGCAAATGCACCAAAATTCAATACAATTATAGTGGTGCAAGCTAACATGTTGTCTTTAAATAAGGGCAGTGAATTGCACACCCTAGTTGAATTCAACAACAAAACTGTGTTCAGTAAACGCTTATGTCCTGGTGGAGGCTCTGTCCATAACAAATACAAAATGTAACCAAGTCTCTCAGGGGCCATAAATATGTTGGATAGTGTTACATGGCTTTGACAATGTAATGCGTTTATGATGGTAAACAAGTATGCTTAGTTTGAAACAATGCCCTGATGAACTTGACAAACGGACAGGACAATTACTATATGCCTCCTGCATTAGTAGATGCCAGGGCATAAAAACTGTAAGAGAACTATGAGAAAATTAATAATAAAATTAATAATAATTTATTTTTTTATGGTTTTGGATATGGCATGTATTAAAAACTCGGATGCTATCTAGTATAACTATGTTTTTGTTCAGAGTTTAAAAATTAGAGAAGGCAGAAGTCTACACGTAAGCACAAAATATATTAGCATTATATATAATAGAGAGAATGCAGCGGATATCCTAACAGAAATCCCACACACAATTACCATCTGAATGCTCAATAGGAATGTTTGGGTAAGGATGACATCGGGAGGTAGCCAGAAACAGACTATGTTTAGAAAAGTACTTCATTTTTTATGAAAAACAATGGAATAGAGCAACATGTCACTGAAGACATGTGATGAAAAACATTTGGCCAATTTTCATAGATGATAGTCTTTCATAAAAGATAAAGTAGAATACTACAATTATTCATATTTTGGAATATAGTTCAGGATATGATGAAAGCCAAAATTGTATAATGGTTTGATATTATCCCCATAAAAACTGACAAAATGCGTAAGAATAATGGAGTTTGGTACAGATATGGTGTCTGCTGCATGGTTATATTACCATATAGATCAGATAAATTTGTCTTTTATAGGCGAATCTTCTCAATAAGCAGACGCACCAGGAGATGGTGTATATAATATCTAGCAAATATTGTTTAGATCATAGGGAATAAAATATGATGTACAATTATTGAATCACACTGCATTTTTTCTAAAATGTTTCATTAAAAGGGCAAATTGCCTAGGCCTCTACCTTATCTTGAATTTCAGTACAAAAACAGAGATGAAATAAGTTCTCCTTTTTGATAAATTAACTTTTAACTCAGAAAGAATCCATCTTTTAGAATTGGAGCGGGGTAACATAAACAATTTTAGATTACTGTCATATTAAGGCAGGAATATGTCTGCACTTGACTGGTTGCCACTGGCTTCAGCTCAGCCATGAACATAAGTATATATATTTCCCAGCCAAATTATTTTATTTAATTCATATTTATTGACAATCATGCAATTTTGTTTCAGAAGATGAAGCAATAAGACAATGAACGGTACAGTAACCTCCTCAGGCTATTAAAATGGTACTGTTCACTATTTCCATAAAGTATGACCCGCTGATATAAGCTATAATGAATAGTTTTCAGGCAATTTCCTCTCGTATTGTCTCATCTAGTTTATACTGCAATCTTAAAGTCATTGACTCCAATGTCACAGACGCTATAATACAATATAATCTACTATAGTTCTTGTATGCTTGCAACAAGTCAATTTACGACAGAAACGATTTCTACGATTATTTTGCGTAGGATACGACAGGTTACACTCTTAGATTGCTGCACAGAATCATTTCATTCAGACCTATAGCTGAGTATTACATCATCTATCATGCATACAAGTGACAGGTATTGGAACAATTGTTGGCCGTATCCACTTCTGGTGAGACTTTAGTTTAGTCAAGTCACATACAATATTAGGTAACTAGACTACCAGCTATATGTAAGAGAATGTGATCAGACAGAGGTAGAGCATTATAAGCTTTAACTGAAACAGAGACATTTTACATTATGCGAGCATGGTCTGACCGCAAACCTCAGAATAAAATACTTTATCAGCTACAGACTTTTAGTAGGCATTCCTATTGTATTGCATAATCAATCCAAAGACCTTAAACCAGACCAAATAAGTGGAATAATTTGTCATAATGATCAGAATATTATCTGAAGCGCCACTACACAGACAGCAAGGCACGTTGACCTAAACTTGTGTCATTTAAAGTTTTCCAAGAATTCCAAGATGGCTTCCAAAATAACCTCCTTACTTAGATATTGTTACTAGAATAGCTATATGAACTAAAAATAATCTTATATTTTGAAAATAAAATAAATTGATAATAATTGTACAATTGAAAAGGGAACAGAATATAGCACAACATCAAAACCACCATCACAATAACTCGACAATAGGGTCACAATAACTCGACAATAGGGTCACAATAATTGGACAATAAATTAATATAGACAATAAACTAGTATCATGAGTCACAATGTCATGCTAGGGAAGTCACAGTACGTTGACATGGCAAGGGATACACAACGGGTACCTTGCGTAGCATATACTGTTCCTATATCCATCTTATATACACCGAGAGGTTTATTTGAGCGTAGAAGCCGTCCAGACTGACACACCTACACACATTGCACGTGCAAAATGAGGCAGATAGAGAAAGGTAAAAAGACATACAGATTAAACATACATGTCAAATATACATATTGCAATTCCAAGTTCAAAAGAATACAACATTAATAAAAAAAAATGTCGTCTAGTAAAATTGTTCCTAAATTTCAAAGAAAAAAACAACAACATAAAATAATTCTGATTGCTTAAAACAAATTTTCCTGCATTGAAAAAAATCACATCTAGCATTTTTTCCAGATTTCTAAGAAAACAAAACAAAATAATTCTGAAGGCTTTAAATAAATTTCCCTCCAATGTCCAGCCCTTCCTAGATTTAGCACCGACATACTGTGGCATGTTTTGTATGATGTAGTTTATTGTTTTTCCCTGACAGTTAGAAAGGCATTGTTCAAAACAAATACACAATGGAATGAGTTGATAAATTTTCAAATGCAAAACTTTTTTGTACCACTAGAATGAATTGTCAAGGATATTTCCTGATTTGTATTTTTATGAAGACTAAATCAGTTTTTGCAATGTATGTCAAGGATTTTAAATCCCATATACATTTGAAGTAACTGATTTTGTAACCATTTTTGTCAGGATATTTTGGCAAATAATTGAGCAAAAAAGATGACATTGACGATCTACTAATGTACCTTTCACAATTAAATAGTCCATCTGATAAATACTTAATACCAGAACAAAAACTTCAAACATCTAAATAAAAGAGTTTATGTAGCACAGAGTAAGATTTATCATTAGAAATAACGATAAAGTCCCACTTGAGTTTCATTTTATAGTTTTGACATGTCATAAAAGTTGACAAGAAAAGGTGTTATATCCTGTCACCAATGCTCCCAGTATGCCAGAGTAAAAAATAAATGTTTAGAGCATGCACTAGAGTTATTTCTGAAATAAAATATTTAAGAAATGTTAGTTAAAATGTCAGGACACATTAGGACATTGCAACAAGAAGCTGATATCATACACACAGATGTAACATTACAATGTTTCCCCCTCTCTGAGTTATTTGAAGCAAGAAATCTTATGGTCTTAATAGCAGTAAATATTTGCAAGTTAAATACACCAACATATATATAGAGGACATTTGCATGTTTCGGTGTGCAAGATTAAAATTTCTCAAACCATCAGTAGACAGAATGTTTAGACATAAACCCTTAAGTAAACTTCACACAAGGTCTATTGTCAACGATTCCCATAGAAAATAGACTTCAAGTTACAAAACCTTGTTGCCTATGTAATAATACAAATCAATAAAATTATGCAATAATCACTCCATAGGGAGTATACGTATAATAAAACTGAAGTTTATAACTCTTTTTATTGAAATTTTCGGCCTCACAGCCTTCATCAGTCTAACAATAACACAGACGTTACTTTTACATCTTTCAATGGTGGCGGAAAAAACCAACAAAATTTGTGTTTCACATGATACAAAAAATTCATTTAAATGGTGGCGGAAAAACACAAAATTTGTGGGGTTTTTCCGCCACCATTGAAAGATGGTTAGATTTGCTTTTATGTGATAATCACTGCAGTGTATCTTAAAGTCTGTTTTTGCCGGACAATTATCAGATTATAGGTTTTTGTTAGTAATTATCCCGATTTTAACAAGTTGTCTACTCAATTAGTAATTAAGTAAGACCAGTTTCGATTAATTGCGCGGGTCCACGAAAGGTGCTAATGGTGATTAAAGGGGTTACGAATTTGGTATTTGTCTTATGTAGCCGTATGTTACAAACATTCTTTTCTCATCGGCAGCTAATTAAAATCAAGTTAAGCTTTGAAGTTTTGGTTAATCTGAACGTAACTGTCGGCAAATAACTTACAATTAATATGCGTCGACGTTTATCATTGGCTTTGACCCTGCAACGCCCATTTCTAATTAAATATTACTCAAAGTGAATCAAGACTATCGATTGGTTATGATTGGGAATAAAAACTAAAAATGCACAATATATGTTATTTATTCAATTTGATGTTTGATGCAGAAAGTAAACATGAACATAAAAAAATGCATCAGGAACCCAATAAGTTCCACGTGTATATCGTCAAGGGAGATCACTGTGTAGCAGCTTGTCAAAACGAAAGTAGAAATAATTCAGATTGAGTTACGTACCCATATATCAAACAGTCACACTCACGGTAAACACAAAATGTTAACAACTTACAGGTTTCTTAAGATTAAAGCTTAGAGGTCAGATTAAATATTTGGACTCGTAGGTATGGATGTAACAATAGCAGAATATCCGCATTTAGGCATTTAATGTAAGTCTGTCTGGTACACAAAGACGATGATGGTCGCGAAATTATGTTACATTGTTGCATAGCATTAGCTTCATTCAAACACGATTTTAACAACATTCAATTTGATACGGATATCCGGATATCCGTTCGGATACCGTTCCGGATATCCGGATACCAATTTTGGTATTCGTTGCCATCCTTAATTAATTTAGATCTTCTCATTTGTCTATACCTAAAGACGACTTTTTCATTATCAAATAAGATAACTATATAGAATGAAACAAGACCAAGAGACATAGGGCACCAAAAAGCTTGATCATATAAAGGAGTAACAAAGCACTCCTCACCAAGGAAACAGGGAAGTTCACATGGTACATCAATTAATGTTATGAAAAAGGCACGGAATGGACTTAGGCGCACATTGGACGTTTCACATTATTAAGCTGTTGGAGGTACACATTCATATAAGCACACATTTACAATTGGGGAGTTCAACCACCATGGAACAGCCAATAAACACTTATCTTAATAGGTTTGTAAGAACCTATCTATTATTGCAATAGCAGATACACTGTTTTGTATCAACAAGCACATGTTGCAATGTCACAGATGTATCACTGACACTCAGAGATGAACAGTTTTGCCTTATTTGGTGAGACTGGTCCAACAAAAACGAACCAGATATATATGAATAAGTTCATGATATAAAAGTGAATACATGTATATAAGAATGATTATTTATAAAATAGATGGTGTAGTGTGATTCGAAAATTGTGTGGAGCGACTAGGTTATTATGTTAGTGAGGCAAAACTGTTCAATATTTAAGATAGAGATAAAATACAGCCAAATATGGTTGCCAAGCTCACTTAAGGCACTCAGAATATTGTTTTAATATGAAAACCAAAGCACCGACAGGTTAAGTTTAGGTAGATAGCAATTTACAAACAAATTTGTGAATATTTCTGAATATTTAATAAAGATTTCACCCAACTTCAAATAATTGCATTATGATTGAATTGAGCATCCTGCTTAACCAGGTTTGACCGTATTTTTATAAGCAGTACTACAGTAATACTGAAATGTTAGAAGATTTCGTGCAAAACTTCTTGTACCCATCATAGCATAAACAGTTCCCACATCAAATTTGAACCAACCAATCTTCTTGCCCGACTTTAATAAGTTACGGGAATGCATAGCCTATGGCAACAGGAAAAAATATAAATTAGATAAAACAAAATATTTAATAAGAAATAGCGATTTACTCAATGGAAATACATTTTAGTTTTTGAAACAAGGACTATATCTCCTACTGAAACTTTGATCCATGAAATCCAAATCCAAGTAGAGACTACTTCCGATGCTGAACATTCTTGCAAAATTTCATGACCATCAACATATCCAAAAGTAAAATATTGCTTGTTTCCCCTTCTGTGACCCAATTCTTTTAGGGTTAAGTAGGTAGAAAATAATAATCTATTTATGTATTTTACAGAAGTAATATATTGAATGACTTTTTCTAATTTCGTAACAATCTGATTTCTCAATAAAGAAAATTGCGTAGGAGCGTTTTGGGTGGGTAGAGGAAACAAACAACATCTATAATAGACTGGATGTTACAGTTTTGGAAAAACATTATACATGGGCCACAAAAATTATTACAAATATCGCCCCCATACCATGTGGCCAAACTTAAATGTATGTTACTTCCTAAGGAAAACCTATTTAATATTAATGAACAAAATTGAAAACAACAAATTCAAGATGACAACAAAAATGGCAGTGTCTACATTCAAAGCCATATTAGGTAAACTTGTGCAAATAAGGTATAAAACTATTTGACAAGCATAAAACAAACTAGAGATGGTTGTAAAACATGTATGCCCCATGGCAGCCCAATAGTTGGAAATGGTAAAGGTCACTGTGACCTTGACCTTTGACCTACTGACCTCAAAATCAATAGAGGTCATCTATTGCTGCTGGCCAACCTCCGTTGATTATGAAGTTTCACCCTCCTAGGGCAAAACATTCTTGAGTTATTGAACAGAAACCATTTGGTCTACCGACTTACCGTCCGACTGACCAACATGTGCAATGTAATGGTCATACAATGAACCTATCAACCACCATTGTTGGGTATATCAATGGACTAATAAACCGACATGAACAAAAAGCATTTTTTTCACCACACTTCATAACCATAATTGTGCATAACCTGAGTGGAACACTTTTACATCAGTGAAATCAAAATATTTCATTTCCAATATTGGTCTACCCATCTTTCTCTATCATCTAAATAAGACATGAAGTTTTAATACTATCATAAAACAGCTTTCAGACTGCAGACTGGTGATTGCATTTTTCTGGTGTCAAACGGAAACAAACACCCTAGATTCATGTCCAAAAGGTTGTTTCTTTTCTATATTGCTGACAATTTACAACCTGGAGTCATTGTTGTCTAGAAATGTTGCTTACAATTTAATTAAGAATATTGCCTAGTCAGTATCACTATATTCTAGAGTGAAGTCCAAAGATTCCTGATATAGCATAAATTGAGGTCCACAGTGCACAATGGCATCACAAAATAAGGTACAGAGCAATGAGAGACTACATCCCAATGATTGTTCAAGACTTAGTACTGATGATTTGAATGCTGATCAGGTCAGTGCTAATAAAAAAGCTGACCAATGAAAGTCATTTTTTTCCAATAATGGCCAAAGTTAAGGTGAGTGGTGACAAATATTTGTTTAGTTGCTCTTTGAACAGAACATTAACTTCACTGAAGACAAGATACCCTCAAACTTAAAAACACATACAACATCATATAGATTACATAAAATATAAAGTACCTACCGTTAAAGTGATGATTTTATCAAACAACATTGCAGGCGCCATGTGGAAGTCAAATACAAAGTACTGAAAATATAAAACATAAAATAGTCACTCTATAAATACCACTCTATGGATATATTTAAATTTGAGAAAAACTTGGAAACGGTCTATAAGGAGGCATTTCAAAATATTGAGACAGGGCATGTGCAGAACTAAGCTTTTCTTCCAGGGAATTAGTAGTACGACATTGCCCCAGAGTGGGAAGAAGAAAAAGGAATCAAACCAGTCTTTTTGTCAGGAAGGGCCCAACCAACAACCATTTTTCTCAGGAAGGGCCCAACCAGCAACCATTTTTGTCAGGAAGGGCCCAACCAGCAACCATTTTTCTCAGGAAGGGACCCAACCAGCAACCATTTTTCTCATGAAGGGCCGAACCAGCAACCATTTTTCTCAGGAAGGGACCCAACCAGCAACCATTTTTCTCATGAAGGGCCGAACCAGCAACCATTTTTCTCAGGAAGGGACCCAACCAGCAACCATTTTTCTCAGGAAGGGACCCAACCAGCAACCTTTTTTCTCAGGAAGGGACCCTACCAGCAACCATTTTTCTCAGGAAGGGACCCAACCAGCAACCATTTTTCTCATGAAGGGCCCAACCAGCAACCATTTTTCTCAGGAAGGGACCCAACCAGCAACCATTTTTCTCAGGAAGGGATCAAACAATCCTTTTTGTTCAAGACTCTAACAAGCTATTTTACTGAGGGGTCCAACCATCTATTTTTTCTTAGAGACTTGTCAGTATCCTGTAGAAAATATATTAGATAACCACATTTTTGCCAAGGAAACTTTTAGGGAAATTAAGGACCTTTGACTTCTTCCCTCATGAACTCATGGTTCAAGAACCAACCAATCAAATGCTTCAACAGGGTCCCCACACTTTTAAAAGTCAAAGACTTTTCAAGGATTTCAGTTTTCAAGGACTTTTTAACTTGTGAAGAAATCTAGACAACATACATGCAGACAACATGTTTTCCCTGTACCATACTGTTTCATGCAAAATTCCTGGTGTTGTTACAGCCTAGAATGGGTGAAAATTAAATTCCCGGACTTTCCCGAATGCGCGGGAACCCTGTTCATTTTTTATAATATTGAACTTGGAAGTACTGATTCATTAACAAAGGAGCAAGCTGTAATTACCAGGAAAGTTGATCCTCGAAAAAATTGTTTCCTCTAATTAAACTTGTGCATAGTTTGGTAGCTTTAAAAAGTGTATTGATTCTTAAAACTGTCTTTAAAGTTAATGACAAAGTTCAACCAGAGAATAAATGTATGGAATTTCTGCATAACATGTTTAAGTAGTTGAATAATTGTTTCTAGGCCTTGCATGCTGTTTTAGTCTATCATTCAGCAATTTACACATCTCTTTTAATTATTTGAAGGAATTGGTCCTGTTGGATTTAAAACATTAGCATCACACAAACTTAAACAAATTAAGGTATTTATAAGGGAAGAACTAGGGTATAACACATTGATAGCTGGTATAACAACTGTCGACCCCTCAGTATTGGAGACAATAAGTCAATCAGACAGGGAAAGATTAACCATAAGCCAATCAGGCAGGGAAAGATTGACCATAAGTCAATCAGGCAGGGGAAGATTGACCATAAGTCAATCAGGCAGGGGAAGATTGACCATTATCCAATCAGTCAGGGGAAGATTGACCATAAGTCAATCAGGCAGGGGAAGATTGACCATTAGACAATCAGGCATGGGAAGGTTGACCATAAGTCAATCAGGCAGGGGAAGATTGACCATTATCCAATCAGGCAGGGGAAGATTGACCATAAGTCAATCAGACAGGGAAAGATTAACCATAAGTCAATCAGACAGGGAAGGATTGACCATTAACCAATCAGGCAGGGGAAGATTGACCATTAACCAATCAGGCAGGGGAAGATTGACCATTAGACAATCAGGCAGGGGAAGATTGACCATTAGACAATCAGGCAGGGGAAGGTTGACCATAACTCAATCAGGCAGGGGAAGATTGACCATTATCCAATCAGGCAGGGGAAGATTGACCATTATCCAATCAGGCAGGGGAAGATTGACCATTAACCAATCAGGCAGGGGAAGATTGACCATTAGACAATCAGGCAGGGAAAGATTGACCATTAGACAATCAGGCAGGGAAAGATTGACCATTAACCAATCAGGTAGGGGAAGATTGACCATTAACCAATCAGGCAGGGGAAGAATGACCATTATCCAATCAGACAGGGGAAGATTGACCATTAACAAATCAGGCAGTGGAAGATTGACCATTAACAAATCAGGCAGGGGAAGATTGACCAGAAGACTATCAGGCAGGGGAAGATTGACCATTAGCCAATCAGGCAGGGGAATATTGACCATTAGACAATCAGGCATGGGATGGTTGACCATAAGTCAATCAGACAGGGGAAGATTGACCATTATCCAATCAGGCAGGGGTAAATTGACCATTAGCCAATCAGACAGGGGAAGATTGACCATTAGCCAATCAGACAGGGGAAAATTGACCATTAGCCAATCAGACAGGGGAAGATTGACCATTATCCAATCAGACAGGGGAAAATTGACCATTAACCAATCAGGCAGGGGAAGATTCACCATGAGCCAATCAGGCAAGGAAAGATTGACCATTAGCCAATCAGACAGGGGAAGATTGACCATTAGCCAATCAGACAGGGGAAGATTGACCACAGACTCTGAAATGTCTCAGTTGAAGGCAAATAAATAACTGCAAACATCTGTATAACAACTTCTGCAACAAGTTCCGCTATTATACCATGACACAAACCTATCAATAACCAAAGCTAATTATCCAAAGAAAGTGTGTGGGAATTATTTTTATGGTTTGGTTAGAAAAAAAGGAAATGTTTTTGAGACTCTTGCAAAATAACAAAATGCACCTGAATGCATGGATGCCATAGAACCAATGTGATATCAAGTTTCAGTTAAAATGTCAAAGCCCTGACAATGAAATACAACTGTGCTTCATTACAATCAAATGGTTTTATACCATGAAATATTTGTTTTTTCGTCCAAGGAAATATTTGTTTTCCATAATATTTTATAGTGATATCAGTTTCTATTATTTTTACTGTATATCATACATGGAGCTTGATAATACAATCACATAAACACCAGATATATCATTCTGATACACAGTTTCACCAAAATCTATATAAATTGCCTAATCTACAAAAACTTCCAATTCCCATAATATCTTTCCGCTGACATCAGAATACTGTCATGAACACGGATCCTGAAAGCTAAGCAATAAAACCCTCAATAGAATACCGGTAATTAAGCTGTGACATTTAAATAAGAGAAATAATCGACAAAGCATAAAAGATACAAAAACACACTTAAATAATTCATCCAGTGTAACTTAATCAAGCAGTTACAGAGTTTCAGTAAGATAATCATTCAACTGCCAATACTCTCAGTGAGCGTAAGATCCGTCTCCAGGATAACTTAGTTAGCTGTAACTGCACTTATATAGTCTCAAGTTGTTGATAATGACATTTGAGGAAAGACATTCTACACGGGCATAATTAAGTTACCTCAGTTACAGAGACGATGAACCAGACATGCTTACGTGTGCAAGAGGACCATGGTGGCCACATGACGCTCCCCTATTGATCATGGTGGCAATATGATGCTCCGCTATTGACCATGGTGGCAATAAGATGCTCCCCCTATTGACCATGGTGGCAATAAGACGCTCCCCTATTGACCATGGTGGTAATATGATGCTCCCCTATGACCATGGTGGCAATAAGATGCTCCCCCTATTGACCATGGTGGCAATAAGACGCTTCCCTATTGACCATGGTGGCAATATGATGCTCCCCTATGACCATGGTAGCAATAAGATGCTCCCCCTATTGACCATGGTGGCAATATGATGCTCCCCCTATTGACCATGGTGGCAATAAGACGCTCCCCTATTGACCATGGTGGCAATATGATGCTCCCCCTATTGACCATGGTGGCAATAAGATGCTCCCCCTATCGACCATGGTGGCAATTTGATGCTCCCCTATTGACTACAATGGTCTTTTCATCAATGCACACATGAGGACATGATGGCCCTTAATGTTCTCTTTTGGCCATGATGGCCCTTAATGTTCCCTGTTAACATAGGTACGTGACCCTAGAATACTCCCCAATGGCAACAGTAACACTTATATACAGTATAATGTTCCCCAATGACAACTCTTAAGTGCTCGTTATATTGACCATGTATGTACCCCTTTGGACAATGGTGGCCCTTTATGATACTCCAACTTGACAATACTGCAGCTAAAGAACTCCCAATTTACTGTGTTGACTCTAGAATGATCCTTATAGACAATATATGCTGTATGAAATTCCCTTTTCCATAGTAGTGAGTCCTGTTCCCAAATGACAATTATGGACTGACAAATGCAAAATTAAGTTAAATTTGAACAATGGCAGCCTTGTAATGCTTATACATTTATTACTAAGGATTGGCAAAATACCATGCCACAGTATCCCATATACTTCACAAAACACGTCTTCAAGTTTCAAAATATCAATAAAGGTAAACTTGCAAAATAAAATGCTTTCTAATTACATCATAGCATATACATGTATTATAGTTACCTCATTATAGTAGGGACAATTTGTAGATTCTTTCACACTTGTGTATTTTTTCTGATCTCCGACCTGTACACACACCACAGGATCCATGTTTAATCCAGCAAGCTGTCGGGCTTCTATCACCGTTACACACACCTGGAAATCCTGAGCTTTCAATGACAGAGATTCCACATTCTGATGTTTGCTTTTTCTGTAAATAGGAAAAGAGTCACCAAACACGTATAAATTAAGATATATCGTTAACTTTACTTCACGATGTTTCGCCTAAACGGCTTCATCAGGTGATAACAAAATAATCCAATTGTTTTTTGCTCTTTCTGTCAAATACATAATGAGAAAAAAAGTTTTGGTCATGCAATCATGTCAAGGTGTTACTGTCAATCATTTAAAGCAGCCAAAGAATGTTTAGATCATGAGATGTGATCATACATTCCTATTTAATCATTCCAGACATATTAAGATAATTTTACATGATTTTAATACATGATGGCATGTTTTCCGACTAGAAAAGTTTTTGATGCAAAAACATGTGCCTCCTACAAAGGGCCATAACTTAAACAATAATATTCTGATCTAAAATTCCTGACAATATGCACAACTAGGCTTGGTACCAACTACTGCTGTGAAGTTTCATTGACACTTGACCTATGGTTGCGGAGGACAAATGCAAACAAACTTGGTTAGATCATCCATTCATCAATCCAGATAAATGTAAAATAGAAATTTCATCTGACTTTGATAGCATTGTTATACATAATAATTTTGTTACCTTTATTTCAAATTAAAATTAAAAAGAAGACTAACAATTTTCTTGGTACAGATTTCAATATATCATAGGGACTCACCTTTTGATGCCGGACTGTGTCATGATGGCTGAACCTTCACTAGTTTGATCATATTCCATCTCTTTCTCTCCTGCTACACGTGACAACATGGACGCCACTTCAGCTGCCTTCGCATCCAAACTGGCATCTGATGTGAAAACAGAACAACAAAATATCAGTTCACTTTCATTCTGTGAAATTAATGAAATTATCAATCAAGAATAAAGCCAACACTCAATTTTCTTTACCAAACATGTAACCCATTTATCTTTAGGCCCCCTGGGCCCTTTCCAACTACTACCCCATAAACCGTCCTTAATCTGAAAGTCCACCAAAATACCCAGCAATATTTTTATTCCAGGCCACTTATATGCCGACCAAGCCATCCCTCGGAACCAAAGGACATTGGCCAATTAGGCAATGATAAAGCCAACAAGGCACCCACTTAGTCGCAAAAAAGTCTGCCAAACTGCTTGCAAATCTAAAAAGTCTTCCAAGCTACCCACCTTCTAACGCCCACACAAACAAACAAAAACACTCAAAGAAGACAAATATGCAAACTTAATTAAATCCGTCAGCAACAATATTCCTGTACATTAAAATTTACAAGCACTTTGTCACTCGTGGTTGACTGGAGATGTGAATCTTGATCAAGCAAGTCTGTCACACCAGATAAATGTCAGGGAATAAGAACTGGCAGCCGAAATTGTAATATCCCCAGATTTTCATTAACTTCAATCACATGATGTCATCCAGTATTGACAACAAGGAATGAAGACAATTATATACGCATGGCAACAAATTGTGGAAGGATGACAATTATGTACGCATGGCAACAAAATTGCATCCTAAAGGTTACATAAATCTCGGAGATTTTAATCAACAAGTATGTGCACCATCAACTGTAAAGGAATCTGATTAATCTTCTCACAATGTCCCCCAGTTTATCACCAGGGTTATGTCATCTTTGTCTTTAGAACAACTAGGATAGCTGGAATTTGTCCCTCTCTTATTTTCAATGGCATGTTAGACAAATTATTACAACAAGTAAATGTTTAAACACAAGCCACAAGGTATACAGCTGTGAGTCCATGGCGGGAGTAACTCTCACTCACTTATGGTAGACAGGCTGGGCTAGGCCAAAGGCTTATCTCCCATGGGGTCACTAAACAAAACAACAATTTATTAGGAAAACCCCAATCTTGATGACAATCAGGAGCTGTCCTTAAACAGTGCTCTCCAATTTTCATTAAAATATGGGCATCTAACATTGATGGTCAAAGTATCAAGTTTGATGTACTAGGAGAACCTATGGTGGAGTGAACAGAGAAGTCTGTAGCTGCGGGGTCCGTTGACTAAGCAAAGCACTATTAAGCACTTTCCACACTAGGCAATCAATGCCTTCTATATTTAATTTAATAGGAGGTAACTCAATGAAAGCACTCGGTAGTGCTTTGCTTAGGTTAGCTAGTGCGACGAAAGAAGACAATTATCCAGGTTACCAGTCCATTCTACATGAGACAGTATAAAAGACGATTGCTTCCTCATTGATGATGACAGAGAAATCTCTAATAACCAGATTACAGAAACAGAGACGCATGTATTTGTGAAGGAATATAATTATGATCACGCTGTGATAGACAGTAGCATGATACATGTAACATCAATCGGGAACAAGGAAATTAATTAGCATTTTAATATATCATTGGTGTAGGCAGTTTATTTTTAAATGTCAATATGTCATACAAAGGGATGTTCACTTTGTGAAACGGAGGAGGGTTTTATTACGTGTCATTGAGGGGTGTTACACTATGTGTTATGGAAGGGGGCATTCTGTGTCATTGAGGGGTGTTACACTATGTGTTATGGAAGGGGGCATTCTGTGTCATTGAGGGGTGTTACACTATGTGTTACCAAGGGATATTCAATAGGCTAAGTACTGAGTGATGTTAAATATGAAATACAAAGGGGCCTTAACATATTATTGTTATTTATCAAATAAGTTTAGTACAAAGGGGTTTGCTTTTTCAAGTCCCAAGTAACATTTCCCCTTTGACTGGTGCATTATTGACGGGGCATTCAATATTTAGTACAGAGGGGTGTTCAATGTGTGCTGAAGGTACTTTTATACTACACATACCTGATTCCATTTCATCAATAAGTGGTTTATTCTCATCTACTTCCATACCAGTAGCTCTCTGCTTGGCCAGCATTAACTTCATCACTGTACCTAATTGTTTCATCCTGAAATATCAAATGTTAGGCATTGGCACTTTAATACCCGGAGCCCGTTGCCTTAGCAAGGCGGTACCCAAATATCAATATCAAATGTTACATATATTGGCACTCAACATTAATACCTGGAGCCCGTTGCCTTAGCAAGGCGATACCCAAATATCAATATCAAAAGTTACATATTGGCACTCAACATTAATATCCGGAGCCTGTTGCCTTAGCAAGGCGGTACCCAAATATCAATATCAAAAGTTGCATATTGACACCAGACATAAATACCGGAGCCCATTGCCTCAGCAATGCGCTACCAAATGCTTGGAAGCGCTATGCTAGGAAACAGCTTGGTTCCATCCTTTAATACCAAATGATTTGTATAAAAATTACGAAGGCTATTTTATGTGAGCAAGTAATTGTAAGGTAGACATAAACTGCAGTTATAAAGTTCAAACTTTGATGAAAATGACTTTTTTGTTAGAATCATGTAGTTTTTGTCAGAAGCATTTGGTTAACTGGTACTGGAGTATAAGTACCTTATAAAATCCTATGATAACAAGATTTTGACAAAGAATGGCATTCATGATGTAAAATGATGAAGCTAGTTCATTATATTGTACTTCCCAATTTGCTTGTTCACATTATCCCCTCAAACCGTTATGGGACGTTCAGACTATCTGTAAGATTCTGTATGAGTATATTTATTGAGACGATGAGGGTTATTATGTAGGAAGGAGGCATTTTATGACAGTACTAACTACTAGGCACAGACATATAACTATATGTTGTGATCTCAGGACTCCCGTATTTCCATAATCTACCTATTAACCAGCTGACAACATCAAGTTGGCTTCCTTGTGAATAAATAGGTTCAGTCACGAAAGGTGAACATGTTTCAGAGCCAAGAATCTGATTACAGAAACCAGATCAGAGCAAATGCTAACCCAGTCCTGAAACACATGGGCCATACATGTCACGATTCCGGAATAAAAATAGACCCAGTCCTCAATAAGCTGACACAGTCCTGATTACATGGTCCCAGTCCTGAATAAATTGGCACAGTGCTCAAACCATTAAGTTTCAAAGCCTTATTAAGTCCTTAATTTTCTATATTTTAAAGCATGAATCCTGATTAAAGTCCTGAACCAGTTTTGTATAAAGACAACTAAGTCCTGAAATGTGCATGTTGCAAAGCCTGGAACCTGACTTGATACTGTATAATTTTAATTGAATTATAAATATATATTTTATTTTTAAAGAAACCAGAAATAATGTATCTGGATTTACAATTCACAATAGATAAATAAACCCAGGGCCACTACAAACATAAGCCAAGAATCCGAACCAAGTCTGAAAAATAAGCAGGCCAGTATTATCAATAAATAAATACTATTAATTACAAATATTCAAAAAATGCAATTTCTGTTTATCTTCAATGAAAAGGAAAAACATAATTGCTTTTTTCGGCACTTTTTTCTGCACCATTAGAGATTAAACAGACAATTTCCCAGACAATTGCTTGTTTTCACCATCATCCTCGCAGATATCGGTTATTTAACTAAACACCATAGGAAATATATGTTGATACAGTAATGTCAAATCTCAAAGTTTTCTATTTTATTTTCAGGAGACTGGGAGAAACAAACTGATTTTTTTTTAAATTCTTCTTTTACTTATTTTTGCCCACAAGAGAAACGTCTTCATGTTGCATGTGTTTGCCTTCTATTTTTTCAGGAAAACTTTCTGTCAAAATAGTGATATTCTGCGTCAAATTTGATATCTCACTCGTCCATTTTACACAAATATGACAAATTTTTTGACAAATTTGGTACAAAAAAGATACCATATGATTTATGACAATGTGATACAAAAGATACTTATGATATTTTGCTTGAGTCATATTTATAAGATACATGAAAGAAAATCATTTGTGTAGAGCTATGCTACATTGACAGAAGACGTTAAACCGTCTTATGTTTCCCCAGGGTACCAAACTCATTTTTGTTTTTTAAAAATGTCTGCCAGATGAAAGGCTTTAATACTCAATGGTTCATACAGCATCAAAATTGGCAGTTTGTTACTTCTGAGAATAATTTTTAAATTTCTTATTATGATAGTGTTCATCAGCATGTAATTCCCTTTACCTGAATTATGAATAACACTGAAGGGCCTTGGCTCCAGTGTTATCAAGTTAATAATCAGAAAGGTTTGGTCTGCAATTTGACATTAAACAATGAAAATAATTACGTTTTTGGTGATTTTCCTCCAGAAGTTTTTGAAGCAATACTTAAACGAGATCCGAGGATTGATTTACTGTTACTGGAATGTAGTGATTCCCTATCACCTTCGCCATCGATCGTGTCACGACTATCCTCGAGGTTACTTCCATGACTCGATCGACGATCAATATTCAACTGGTTACGTTCTTCCTCCGTAAGTGTTCCTCGTAGCTCATCACTTTTGATTGGTTCAAATCCTCCTCGTTGCCACATGCCCACAGAACCATCGGGAGCATTGTAGGTTAACTCAAAGGTCAAACTAGTCTGAGGAGAAATCATAAAAAATATATCAATGGCGATACATAAGCTAATATTTTAGGTATATGTAGATACGAGGGTCATTCAATATATTTGAAGACAAGCGTTGTCATTTACTCACATTTATGATTAAGTAATAATTTCTTATATCATTATAAACATCTATCTATTACCTATCGTAGGTAAAATTTTATCTTTGATTATGTAACACAGTAGCATGGCATCAGCTGTTATATTGCCATAGTAACGCGCTACCACCCCCGACCGACGTAACATACCTTTTTCACTAGTTCAACTATTTATCAATTCCGAACTAATTAATTTACATTCCCATAAGTTTGCCAGATTTTTGCAAGATAGTATCTAAAGATTTCGTGAACTTATTAAAATATTTGGACGTTTCAGTTAGAATTGGGAAGTATTTGACCTATGCCTGTCACGTTTTCGTTTACGTCAAAATGCCGATGAATTTACGCAAAAAATATCGTGCAACTATTAAATTGTGTACTTGTCTTGGAAATATACACCAAACACACTAGATGTTCGAATGAGAGCCAACAGAGAACATGCAGTATTCAGTTTCCCTGTGTTTTAGTGGCAAAATCAATTTTTGAAGAGCAGCATGGTTTTAAACGCGATATGTAGGGGTCAGACGAATTTTGCAAACGCCGGGACGTTTAAGGAAACGTCAGTCAAAATATACGAAGCGTTTCAATTTAACATACAGCCATTAAATCTAGTTTAATCCATAACTTTGAATACATAAAAATGTTGTGGTAGATATATTTAATAATATACAACTCAAATAATTGTGTTTAATTCCATATGAATGACATAATTTTATTTCGGGATTACCATTTGAGAAATAGCAAAACGTCAATAACGTCGCTGACGTCAGAATATAATTGCGTTGTGTGGTGGGTGTGGTGAAGTGATAGTTTTGTTTTAGCGATATTTTCGTTAAAAATGCCCCGTTTCCAGCGAAATTTTCTGTACTTGTGTCAGAAAGGCTGTAGTTTAGTTTGCTATACTTAGTTTTTCTCTGGGTCAATGTGTATTAAAATGATGAGCCCAGTCCACGAATTTATTGAATGACCCTCGTACATGAACAGTGGAACATGGTACAAAATAGGAACAAGTTAAAAAATAATGTCAATAGCATTATTGCACACACAAAACATTTTTCATTATTTTATGTAATTTTTCATTAAAAACTTGCAGTTATTTAAGCATGATAACTTGCTAGCAAGTTGCACAAAAACCTTCAACTTTGATGCCTAAAACTGCCTTGGTATTGAGAAAATTTAGCTTGAGGCATCTACATGTATAATATACTTTTAAACCAATCTAGTACATGATCTTATTTCTTGGTTCAAACAATCTGTTCCATATTTTAGGGTGTTTCAGCCAAACTTTAAAGTAGTTCAAGGCATCTAGGTTTAAACTGCCTTCACTATCAACTTTCATGACAAGTGTCTCTAAATCATAAATGACATCACATTTTATGTAACATTTCAGGGAATTAATTCCTATACCAGTATATTGGACAATAATTCACGGTTAATCTGCAGTAAACCACCGGATAGGATGACACTTCAATAAAGTCATGCATTGTAAAACCTGGAGATTTCCAATATGTGCAAGTAACCGAGAAACAGTACCAGAACTGATAGCTCTTTGAGAAAAACAGGAGGAAATGTACATGTGGAGGTAGGAACTCTTCACATGGAGGTAGAAAAACCTTGCATGGAGGTATCGACTCTTCATTTATATGGAGGTAGGAAAACTTCACAAGGAGGTTCTAAGAACAAATGTTTGAAATGTAGGAATGGTATTTTATTTTATCATATACCAATGCATGTATTGTCTAAAATACAGAACAAGTCGCACAGTGGAATAAAGAGCAACAGATCACATTTTCCGTACCATACATGTCTAGTTTTCCAAATCCGTATCATGCATCTAAAAGCTCTTTTACTGATATTATGATAAATGGAATATCACTGCAGTCGTGTTGATACATCTGTCTGTATAACCTCTCGTTGCTTGCGTTACACCGCATCTCGAGATACGGCGTTACACAAGCAACTCTAGGTAATACGGTCCGACGTATCAACACACTACAGTGATATTCCGTATTAATTTACCTTCATGACGACATTGTTTGCATCAAGGAGAGAATCTGATATTTTTACACTGCCAACCTCTACCAGTTCTTGTAGGATCATACGGAATACACCAATCAGTCTGAAAACATAATATAACAAGTAATTAGGAATTGCAAGCAATACAGAAGTTCCCTACCTGGTTTCCAGGTTGTCAATGTTTTGGTTGCCATGGTAACCACAATTGTTGTCCAAATAAAAAGATAATTAGACGTACATTATCTCCTTATTAGTCCTTATCCATATACCAAGTTCATAAACTTATTGCAGGATGCAGATTTTCTTGATGGACTGACTGATGGACAGCAAACCTGTAGTCTCCTCCAGTTGAAACCCGGTAGGGGCCTCATAAAAACCACATGATGACTACATCAAATATGCCCAATAATATTATGAACACATTACAAAAAAAATTTTTTGCATCCTTTATATTGGTTTAGATATTTCACAGCCATTGATAGGCTAATCAGCATCAGCCAGATTCCTTTATTGTATTTTCACAATTGTTTGCAGCGGATTCTTTGAATTACTTAATTGCTCATTTGCAACTGGTGTAAGTCAGTTGCTTGTGAATCAAATATGGCCACCAATCAATCATTTTGACCAATCAACCATCTTGCATTATGACAAAAGACTTATTCCCTTACATACAAGACAGACAAATCATTAAACAGTTGATTCTTTCATTTCTTTTTTAACCTTGGAAGGCCACATTCTTTAATTGTATTTTCACAATTGTTTGCAGTGGATGCTTTGAATTACTTAATTGCTCTTCTGCAACTGGTGTCAGTTTCTTGAAATCCAATATGGCCACCAATCTACCATTTTGACCAATCAACCATCTTGCATTATGACAAAAGACTTATTCCCTTATATGAGACAGACAAATTACCAAACAGTTGATTCTTTCATTTTATTTTCGACCTGGGAAGGCAACATTCTGTTATTGTATTTTCATATTTTTTTTGCAGTGAACTCTTTGAGTTACTTAATAGCTATTCGGAAACTGGTGTCAGTCAGTTGCTCGCGAATCCAATTAATAAAGTCACCAATCTATCATTTTGACCAATCAAGTTTCTTGCAATTATGACAAAAGCGCTGCAACTTATCATGCCCATATATAGGAGACAGACAAATCAGTTAACAGATGATGAGTGTGAAGTGTATAATTGAATCAAGCAGATGATATTACTTCCTGAATTAGTCTGGTAATCTCAATGTAACATGTTGCAGGATATGTTACGGCAATGTAACCTATTTCACCAGAAGCATTATAAGGGCTCTGTGCAAAACTATGGTACATGCTTCTATTTATTGATGTAGTTAACATATTTTTTGCACAAAGTCCTCAAAAATTTAATTAATCGTTGTGCCATGTGTTTGTGGTACATGTTGATTTCTGTGCTCAGGCGTTTAAATTTAGTGCTGCCTTCCCCATCCCGTTTTGTATTACTGCCGTTTCGGCATATCGCCTTCTTCAGAGTATATTTTGATAAAATGGCTGTCTATAAAGGTGACTGAACTAATCTTGTTTTGCCCACATATATTCTACTCACTTATCTCACAACACATGACAAATGACATCATAAACCGAGAAACAAATCGAGACAGAAAATAAGCCGAGAAACATTATACCTGCCATGATACATATATTCTACATGTGGAATGATTTATGTACTGGTAAACTGACAAAGTTGGCCGTCATAATACTCTCACAGTAATCTTCAAGATCCTATTTTGGTAAAAAGGAAGAAAAAAAGAAGAAGGAAAAAAGAAGAAAAAAAGCAAAAAAGAAGAAAAAAAGAAGTAAAATAAGAAGAAAAAAGAAGAAAAAAAAGCAATCATAGAGGACAGGAATGGAGCTGATAAAACTAACACAACATCTGATGCAGGCATGGTATAAATTTGTTCCCTTGAAACAATATAACACTAATTAAGGGAGCTTCTATGTGACAGACAATGAATTATGCAAGGGTCTGCACTGTATCAATCAATGTGGAGGATTACATGATCATAAGCTTGATGCATACACATCATGTTCCACAGATATTTCTACAGTGATATATCATATCCCTAGTACAGGGACACTCCCATTTCTTACTGAATGACGAGGGTTACAAAAAAAGTTAAGTTCCTAATTTTCTAGGGCTCTTTTCAGCTGTTGACCTGCTAATTAAAGACCCCTTTGACATTTTAACTTCCCTTGGTCATACCAATGGAAACTTATGTTCAGTTCTCCCTGGGGAGACTATTTCTCTCCTGTGGGTGTGGCAGCCAACATCGATCTGCTGCGCCCAGGAATAGCCACTGCCCTCACAGGTATCAATTTGCACCTTGATTGAGTGGAGCATGTGGGTTATTCTTGCTCATAGCAATTAACCAGTTGTCAAGAGGAGTGTTGAACCCGGAACCTCTCGATCCCGAAGAAAGCGCCATACCTTTAGGTCACCACTCCCACATGTATAACTCTACTGAATGAATCTGAATGCAACCCATTGATGCAGAACTTTATACCTATGAGGTTTGATGTATCAGGCACATAATGTTATTGACCAAGGATAAAGTATTACAAATAAATTGTTTTCAGTTCAATTAGATTTAATTTGGTGACATAAAATGTCTATCAAAAGAACTGGACATACAAACTACTATACTGAAGGCGACACTCCTTGGCATAACACAGATGAATAAGTTTCCTAATGGTTACCACCACCTGATGTCATTCTGTCTTTTCAGAATCATTGAGATAAATTATCTCTGAGTTCTCTCAGAAATTCTAACCAAGGCAACAAAATTCCATCCTAAATATGTCTTAGGTGGGTCAAATTACTCTACAGGGTGATATGACCCAGTATATGTTAACTTTTGCAGTGTTACTAAACTGACAGCAATGATTCAGAGCGCTCCATGAAGTATAGTCCTTGTCTGTCATACTGGTACTTTTTTTGGTAAATCTTCACTTAACATTCTTTTAACTACACCTTTTACATTCATCTTGGATTCATTTGCAGGTTTATATGACCAAAACCTTCATCAAAGCTTTAACCAATGACCAAGCCTTAACAAATGACCAGACCTTTACCAATGACCAAACCTTAACCAATAATGAAAGCCTTAACCACTGATCAAAGCCTTAACTAATGATTGAAGCCTTAACCAATGATTGAAGCCTTAACCAATGACCAAAGCCTTAACCAATGATGAAAGCCTTAACCAATGATCAAAGCCTTAACCAATGATCAAAGCCTAAACTAATGACCAAAGCCTTTACCAATGATGAAAGCGTTTACCAATGACCAAAGCCTTTACCAATGTTCAAAGCCTTTACATATGACCAAAACGTTTACCAATTACCCAAGACTTAACCAATGACTAAAGCCCAAAAACCAACGACAAAAGCCTTTACGAAGCTTTTATCAATGACCTTAACTTGAATTGACCATCTACAAAACATCAAATCTGTCAGTAACGACCAAACCCTTCACCAATGTCCAAAACCTTTATTTATTATAAAATCCTTTTCCAGTGACCATCTACAAGACACCAAATTTTTCACTTATGACCAAAAGTTTTACAAAAGACCAAATCCTTCACCAATGACCAAAACATTTATCAATTATAAAATCTTTCACCAATGACCATCATTTGCCAAACATTTGCAATCCTGAAAGATAGAACTGTAATATGACTGTATTACTAAAATCAGCAATTCTAAAGCTTGCATGGGATGAATATTAAGCAATATAACAAAGATATCAGGCCTTACGTTTTGGTCAGTCCCAATGGAAACTGCACATAATAGGTCAATTACAGAATATCAAATTGGCTTCAGATGTCATTTACAGACATGAATGATGTCTTGATATTATTAACTCTTGTGTCCTGATCAGATCTCACATAAAATAAAGTTATTGAGGCTTGCTATGAAGTTGTGAACAAGGTGGCAAATGCATTCACTAATATTGTTAAACTTGAACAATCATCATCAACAATGTTCAATAGTGGTAGGTTGGTGAATACAATTTGGTCTCTTGAAAAAGATTACCCAAAAAGGAAGTTGTAAGTATGTATTATTCCCAAGAGCTGGTATCACATTCTGGAGATAAATAGAAGCCAAATAGAAGGGAAATAGCAACATTATCAACATCCTGTCATTGTAAATCTATACTGTATTCACTATCTGGGTGCCAGTGACTTCATCATCATATCTCCTCTTCTACCGTGGGTTTGTTTGCATCATTTTTCTGTTTCAGAAAACTGCGGTAGAGTAGGTAAACTTTTTGTCAGATTTTTCCTTATTTAATTTTGGTGTTCCATTTTGAGCCATATGTGTTCAGCTGTTTTTGTTGAGTGCTACCTCCCTGTATGATTTGGTATTAACTTTTTAAGACAGCACCAAAGCCAATCTAGACCAATGTATGTACACTGTAACAAAATGCCAAGGAAACTTAGCTGGGAACATAAAAATGAGTTTCCAAAGGAACAATACAAAAGTTAATTTAAGTTTCCTTGTAAGTGTTTAACACTTAAGGTGCTGGTTAAATTTGCACATTTCAGTCAGGTTGCAGGTTGACTTATGTACAACAAAAGCAGACTTTGTACTGGGTGATGGAAATGGCTCTTCAGCCTGCATATATACCAAACTTGGATCTGGATATATACCAAACATTAGCATACCATATCATCCATAGGTAAACAACACAAACATCAAAATGTCACAATATTCATTTCGTTTTTAATTAGGCGCCATGTTAAAACCACTTTTAGACATGGAGTTGGAGATGACAGGGTTTTTTTCTAGGTTCACAAAATTAGATGACAACTGTAAATTTGTATTCAAGTCATGTTAAAACATCGGGACAAAATGTCAGAGTGTAAAGAATACATAACCAGAAGTGTTTCTTTCCATTCGAGGGTCCCATCAAACACAATTACAGTCAAACAAACATTAATTAAGATGTTCAGTGTTAGGAATTACATGAAAGCAACAGATGAGAGATAAAGAAATGCAGTGAGGTAAATGATACTTTTATGAAGAGGAGCTCCCAAACTGGTTCAAACATGTGTGCCCTATGCTGGTCCTAAATGTGGGCTATCTGCACTAGCCTTTAATAGAGGCTCTCAACCATGATTTTAAATTTTAAAGCAAGCATCCTAGACCTTATAGTACCTATAACAAGGGATCTCAATGCAGATCCCAAAGTATTAAATACAGAAAACACAATAATGTTCCTACATTAAAACAGACTCAGAACACTGGATCTTAGTCCAAGACTTCCAGTAAATATTTTTATTTTTGAAACAATGGCTCCCAACACCAACCTTCTCAGAATTGTAACAAAATTCCCATAACTAGTATTTGCGGTGAAGATTGAAAGGATGAAAAACAGCTTCCAGAACTCATTCTGTGAAGATTGAAACAGGGGCACCCAAAGTATTATATCATAGGGTGGGAAACAACTCTCAGCAAAAAAACAATTTATGATTGATTGTTCGGTGACCCAAGATTTGATTACAGAATGTCCAATAAAGGGGATAGATTAATTATCTCTCTGACTACACTGGCAACAATAACAACATCGTAAACTCCTATTTATCTCTCATGTATAATCAAATACGCCTACATACTCTTACATTGTAATCCCTAGAGAAAGCAAGTCAGACTTTTTCAGAGCAAAAACATCAGAATTTGGAATAAAGGATCTGAAACACATATCACCAACTACTGTTGTAGAGTATTGAGGATCTGAAGTTTCATTGAGATCTCATTAAATGACGTCACACACTCAACCAATTTTCTGTCGTGGGCTGACCAACTGACTATCATAGTTGTTTTTCACCAAATTGATACAAATTTGGATTATAAGTGGGTAAAAAATTATTTTATTTCTAATAAAAGTGGAGCAACTCCCCTTTAGGTGGAGTACTTGGCATGTATGAACTGACCAGCTAAGGTGACTCTTAAATACTTCTCTATAATCTGGTTCAAATATGGGAGAGCATAAAATATAACAATACAATAACTTCATGTTATAAATGTCTTACCTATTGCTGAGGTATTTGTTATAATTATAAAGTTGAATATCAATGAATTCATCTTTCTCGATAGGTCGAGCCACTGGCCACTGAAATGTCTCATCAAACCAAACATTTTCATCTGATGTTTCAATGATCTTTGTGTAATGGGAAACTCCTGAAAGTATAAAACAAAAATAGCATTTCACAAAGGTTTACCAATTGTTAAACAAAGTGAAAGGGAGGTAATACAGCAAAATGCACAAGGGATGCAATTCACACAAAAGGAAAACAAGGGGGTTAATCCACATAAACAGGTACAAGGAAGGGTATCCCTATTAATTAAAGGAATTAAAAAGGGAGGTAATCTAGATGTACCAACTGTTTTCACTAATAAAATCGAAAAGTCTTCTCCAAGCCAGGAGGCCAATGGTATGTGAAAAGTTACAAACCGACTTAATCGAAATCTAACATCTGGCCCAGCTGGCCAAAGAATTATAAAGACATATGACATTAAAGAGCGTTGTAAAAGAACTAATAAGCAGTAAGTTCATAATTGGCTAGTGGAAGTGTTTGCTCATAGAAATGTCAAAGTGTTGTTTGTAACAATTAAATTTCATCCAGGAAATGCCAATAGCAACAACAACAACATGGTAAATACAAGATCAATCAACATGTCTACAACTTGCTAGCCACATGAAAAATGATTGTTATAATAACACTTGCCAAAATAAGCAAGCAAAACTTCAATTTATGAAATTTAAGCAAATTCTTAACCATAAACAGAGGCTAAATACAAAATTATCAATTGTTACATAACAACAGATGCCAAAAGAAGCAAACAAAGTGTCTTGTCAGAAATAGATATACAAATCTTACACCACTAACTGAAGCTCAATACCGTCTCATATTCATGAAAATACCAGCAAATTATATTAAACCATCTGATATCTACCTTTTATATCTATGCAGTTATTGCAATTATCCAACGAACTGAAACATTTCCCCTACCTACTTTTACCCAAGTACTAGCAAATTATATTATACTGTCTTAAAATTATATCGAACTCTGACATTTACAGCTTATATTTACGCGGTTATTACTGGTAAATCTTACAGACAATATAATGCACTTAGATAGAATAAGGCGGTAAATCTAATTATCACTGATGAGAAGTTAGTACCATAAGTATTATTTAGATTGCTTCCAAAATCCACAAATCCATTACCATACTTCCATGGGTCTCATTCAGGACCATTGAGTGGGCTAGTCGACAGACAATAACCCATCTTGATTATGTTCTATACCCTCCGGTGAAATCATCATGACAACCGTAATTGGCAACTGTTCCCCGTTAATTTAATGATATGATCAGAATAAACTGGAGGAATATTAAAGAAAATATCCAAGAAACCGCACATTATTATCTTTAGGAAATACAATTCATGACCATACAATTCATTTTTTTTATAACACTTAGAAAGGATTTATAATACATAAAGAAGAAATCACCTTCAACCAATATATGCCAACGCCCACAACCTGTGTCTTGAGACTATATTCATAAAATAAACCAAATAAATTGGTTTCCAATAAAGAATTCTTGAATATATTTTACCAAAAAACAAGCCCTATGAGTTTGGCACTGCTCATCAGTCGGCAGACAGGGTCATACTGTTTCCAATTTGCTGGGCAGCCAAATCTCATGACATTTTCATATTTCCATTCCATCTTACAGTTAGCTTAACATTTATTGCTTTGTATCATGTATTTAATAAAGAAACAGCAAATAACTGTTATACATAGGACACAAGTCCATCCTGGATGCCTAGTATCAGATGTCTAGGTATTTTGCAGAAGCCAGCCGATGAGTAACAATTCATATGTAAAAAGTGACAAAAATCACTTAAGCCAAAGCCCCATGGAGCCAAACGTCTGTACCAGCAACAGCCCAATCAGACCAAAGTATGCCCTCTGATGATCAGACCAACCCGAAGGTGATCAGGTCACATTCGTGACCAAGGTATTAATCAGGGGCTCTACTGAAGCATAATGCCTGATCATGAAAAAGAGCCTTAAGTAGGTTTCGGGTGTCATAAGCACACTTTCCTACACCTTAGGTGTTATTGTTAAAATATGGATGGTGAAACTTCAATTGACCGTAACTTTGTCAATTCTTTGAATTTTTCCATCAAATAACTTTTATTTTGTGCAGAAAAGAAATTGTAGGAATTGTAGGACTCCTTATCAATCGAATCAGTTGCAATAATCTGCACATTTGTGATGACCATGTTGAAAACTTATGTGTTACTGCAACAAAATTACACTACAGCTAGTCTGCCAGTCATCAATAAAAGTCTTGTTTGTTTCTAACTTTTATTCAGCTATTAAACTATAACTCAACTAGAAGGCATCTTCAGTACACATTGACCTATGTGTTTGCAAATGGTGTAGTCAATTGGAAGGCAACTGTCAAGAAATTCTAAAAAAAAAAAAAAAAAATCTAATATTTATCTCAAAACTGAAGGCGTTTTTGGAGCTTAAAACCATCATTACAACGTTTACACTTGTGGAGTTTATACCATAATAACCCAATAACAATGTACTAACAACAGATCAAGTTGGTGCAGCTTATGCAAGTTTGAGGGCACTCTATCAATTGATCGCCTCATTAACATACTACATTTTCTTCAAAGTGGACAAGGGTAACTTTATTTTCAATTTTCTTCAAACGGACAAGGGTAACTTTATTTTCAATTTTCTTCAAACGGACGAGGGTAACTTTATTTTCTATTTTCTTCAAACTGGACGAGGGTAACTTTATTTTCAATTTTCTTCAAACTGGACGAGGGTAACTTTATTTTCAATTTTCTTCAAACTGGAAGAGGGTACCTTTTTTTCTATTTTCCAAAACCTGGTGTCTGATGCCGAAGAAAAGCGCGTCCTACTGCTTCCAAAGGAAGGTAATCCATCATTGAATGAGAATGAATGCACTTCAGAACTTTTCTAGTAAGACAACAAGACCTTGATTTGGCTATTATGATGTCTCATTGCTTGTTGCACTCTTGACAAGTATCATTAGTTGAATGACAAATGATCTGAAGCCAAAAATCTGCCAAAATATTAAGAATGCCTTTTTTGTTAAAATCTTTTCATTTTCCAGGAAGTATCACCACTACAACCATTCATTAAATCTGTCAAATTATTAGGGAAAACAGGAATATTAATCAGAACTCCAGGAGGAGGATATCATATGAACAAGCGTGTACATCATCATTAGAAAATGAAAGAGATTGCAGCTAATGAAGCCTCTTAATTTCCACCAATTGAGCAAAACATAAAATTAGGGAACCATATTAAATTCCAGCAGATCATATCTCTTGTGTTTTTTTAATGTGATTATTCACTTTGTTTAAATTAAATTGTCATATCATACAATGTTTCTGCCTCCATTCTGGTTATAACGAGCCAACTGTTACATCAGATTTGCCCAATTAGGGAGATTGAGAAAGATGTGAACGCATGTATCATTAATATGGATTTGCCATATTAAAGTGTATAGAGCTATATTGGAGGACATTTTTTTAAAAAGTTTCAAAAACTGAAAAACAATTATGCTTTTATATCCATTAGATCATTTTTTGCTTCAGTTTTAACAGAAACTCTTTCTGTGATTTATTTGACATGCGAACTGACCATTTTCATATGAAAGTGTTCTAGAACACCATATGAAACTATAGGAATCGTCTATTTTTTTTACGATTGAATCAAAGTACACGGAACCCATCCAAAGTTTAATTTTCAATTAAGGTAGTCTAGTATCATACTAAAAACGATGCAAGCAATTCTTTTGACATTGAATGACTGTTAGAATATAGCTCTATACACTTTAAAGAACTCTAATGTTGTTTTACAAATTTTCATTTATTTTTCATTGTTGAGAATATTCACAAAATCAAGAACCTACCCCGTAAAGTTAATGAGTGTATCCGAAAATCTGCACAGCTTAAAATTATGCTAATCAATAGGTCAGGCTCATGTCAATGTAGCCAAGCTATACCACAGTTTTGCACTGAGCCCCTGCTATACAAATCCAGGCAGCATTGTATTCATTGAAAACTTCTTCAAATTTTAAGCAGATAAGTTAGAAATTTCAGGTTTCTGAGCAATGAAATTGGGCTTTTAAGTCAACTTACCAGGTTTAATACACACTAATAGATCACAACAACACCATAGACAATTTAAATATGTAAACTCTAGTTCTAATATAGTTCATACACAGAAATACACTCACTAAGATATATATTCAACAATTTTCGACAGACAATAATTTCCCCAGGGTACCATACAAGCCCTGGCATTGTAGAGACATACAAATATACTCACTTTAAGCTATATATTATAAGCACAGCGATGACTAGACAAGATATAAGGTTGTGGCATCAATACACAATACAGTCCAAAAACTGACCTGGCAAAAACTGACCAGGCAAAAACTGACCAAATATTCATTCCAGTTATGGTAGGGAGATAATGACCTGATCCTGACCTTCATGCATGAGTATATGACAAGGCTTTTACGTTAAAGATATCAATTTCTGCAAGTAATTTGTGCCATATCCGCTATTAATGCACCAGTCAGTGGCATCCACGACCCCCCCCAAGGACGGCCATTTTTACCTTCCAACTTCCCCTGCAGTGAGCGGGGAAATGTTGGAAAAATTCTCTCCATACCGATACTCTGGGGACAATATTTAGCTGCTAAGGGGGCAGGGAAATACCGGAGATTTTACCATCTGCTGTCCCCGTAGGGCCTGATGGAGGGCGGTTTATAGCTCCTATGTAAAAATCCTGGCCCATCTATGGGGTTTGGGGCCGTTGTGGGTTTTTACACTTCTTCATGAAAACATACAACCGGGGTCATAAATGTAGAAATATATTTAGTTATTATATTATGCAAAAGATGGTCAAGGACCAAGTCAAATTCTCCATGGTGATGATACTATAGTACATTTGATATTGTCGATTCAAAGATGTTTGTCAAAACCGCCAGAATGTTCCATTTCTGAAAAGCTAAATGCAGTAAGTATAACCACTACGCTTTAGGACCATCAGAATTTGAATCATATAAGTGTATTTATGATGGTAGAATTTAATCCTGAGTAACATGTAATAATCGACCAGGTTGAATGTGCGGTTGTGACAAAGATGTTTGAATCAGCTATACATAGTATAGTACATAAATAAAGTGGCATCATTTATAGCTAATATCCTGATGTAACCTTTATACTAGAAGTACAGGATAAAATACAATATAAACAAGTTCAGGGATGACAATAATACATCCAATAATAATGATAAATGATACTGGAGACAGAGGCACCAGATTTAATAGACCTAATTATTCACAAAGACGAACAAAAATGGATAATGAACCTGGCTGTTATGGTACAAGGTCTATGCTAAGTTAATGGAATATTCTCTTTTTAAAACAGGTTTGTTTAATGTGATAGTTGTTAATTGGGATCACTGACTTGTGTGCACCTTATTGAATCAGCCATCTGTCTATTGTAGACAATTTTGATTAATACAAATTTGACGTTTCATAATATAATGACCTGTTTACGCAATCATACTTTTAATGTACTTTGTTGTAAACAAGAGCCCCCAAAGGGCCCTAGGTCGCTCACCTGTTGCACATTGGTCTAGGTATCAATACAACTTACATTCTGACCATATCTCATTAAGATAGGATCAAAATGGCGTCCTATGGAGTGTACAAACTGGCCTAGATTTGATGGAGAATAACATTCTGACAAAGTTTCATGAAGATTGGATCAAATTGGTGACATCTAGAGTGAACACAAGGTTTTTCTAAGATTTGACCTAGTGACCCCACATGGCCCAGTTTCAAACTCGGCCTAGATTTAATGAAGAACAATATTCTGACCAAGTTTTATGATGATTGGATCAAAACTGTTGCCTCTAGAGTGTACACAAGCCGATTGTTGACGGACGAAGAGTGATCACAAAAGCTCATCATGTCACTTTGTGACAGGGGAGCTAATAAAACATCATTTTGACTGATTTCGTTGTAAATAAAACATCAATTTGACTGATTTCGTTGCAAAATAACTTAAATTTGACTGATGCTGTTGTAATCTATACTTAAATTTGACTGATGCTGTTGTAATGTATGCATCAATTTATGGTTTTACATTTTCTCTCCATTCTTTAACTATCAGTTCTGATGATGACATCAATGTGTTTGTACACACACATCAAAATACTAAAAGCTTCAGTTTTCTCTTTAAATATCCATTAATCTACGCCATATATCATGTGTAGAGTCAGTATTGGCTTTCCAAATGCTGTTTTGTATACAGCAATAGTGGAGTTTTTATATGGAATGCTTGATTAATGACATAGCATGATCATCTCCCTGCCTGGTGTGGAGTTTACTTTGCCTTATCCACATTGCTAATGAACTCTACAGTTTTTACCATGAATAATACATATAAAGTGTACCATAGGGACTTGATATACCACAATAAGCACAGTGAGCCATAACACCCACACAAAAACAACTAGCCATTCGATCTACATTGTCCAAATGATATCATTGATAGTGAGCTTTCTTGTTATCAAAGTCTCATACAGTACATAAATAAAACAAAATATTGCCCTATAATTGTCAATTATAGTTCGATTTCGAGCAATGAGCCGTGACTGCACTTTTAAAGTTTAATCCATTCGCCGATAAAGATTGGCGTGGGATTGACTATTCAGATATGTATAACACACATTAGTAAGTAGCATATCTTTAAATCATGACTATTGAAATCAATAAATCATGGGTTACCCGCACAAATAGACTCGTCTAAAAGGTCATGGCTCAGGGTTCAAAATTGAACTTTAACAGTAATTTATCTTCATAAACTGCTCATTTTTATGCATCAACACATTTTGTCTTTATCCAATACTCTCCAACAGCATGCCCATCAAATTAGTACCATATTAAGTGCCAAGATGGGGCCCTGAATTGTGGATATCTAAAGCAATACCAAACAGAACAAAAGTATCAGTTGGGGCCCTGAATATGGATTTTTAAAACAACAATATACAGGACCAAAGTGCTAAATGTGCAGCGCCTAATTGTAGTGATCTAAACCAACAACAAACAGAACCATATTGCCACATGGGGCCATGAATGTGGATATCCAAAATAACAAAAACAATTACAGGACGATAGAGCCACATTGTGCCCTGAAATGGGATTTTTTAACAACTGAACACAATCCAGCACCACAAAGAAGATAATATGCTGTGACATGAGCATGGTGACTAAGTCTGCAAAACGTGACTGTCCCTCCTCATTGGCTTCCACAAGTCGGAGAATTCCCAAAGAGATGAGTATCGGCAGGCGTGCCTATTTGGCCGTCACTAATCAGCCTTCAATCATTACAGACAGTCTGACAACAAACAGTTTGCTGCTTCATGCTAACAGTAGATTATCCGGGCAATAATGAGCAAATTGCATGATACAGCGCTAACAAACTGATTTAAAGGTAGACATATGACACCCAACGGACAGAATCAGTCAGTAACTATGAGATTTATAGCACAAGTAGGTGTGAGGTAGTACCAGCATGTGTAATGTTTAAATATTTAATGCTTCCTTCCTACACATTTTTCAGACAACATTTCCTACTGTTAGAATATTTCAAAAAAGCTCTTTTGATTGACCAAATGGGCACTCAGTGCCAGTCCAGACAGTTCTTAGCCGGTATAATCCACCGCCATAAAAGTGCAGTGGGATTTGCTAAGAGCCTGCAAGGGCACTCCCTTGTTGTCATAAAATGCCACCACAACCTGTGATACCACTCAACATAGAAAGCTAAATGAAGTTAAATGTCAAGACAGTGCATGCTGGTGACATTTTGCATTAGAGAAAAATAAAACAGCTATCAACTTAAAACCATAAAAAAGCATCAATTCCTGGTAACTTGAAAGCACAGAAGGGAAGATCTTTATATCGATACACAGATCAAACATTGTCCTGGTTTCCTGTGTGTTGGCTGTGATAACATTCAACATTGTCAGAGACCGCTCAATGGCCATGCTCATGGTAATGATTACAAAGAGCATGGCAACAAAATGGTGTCAATACACCCTAATTTTTATAGATGAATTGTATTGTAAGACTCTGACGGAAATTCAGAACTGAAAACTGAGGTAATGCCCTGACGGAAGTCCAGGATACATAACATCAGAGATCCGTCCAAGATTAACAACTATTTTCAGTTCCGTTAGAGCATTATGAAAGCAGTACAATTTTCTGACGGAACTGAGAAGTGGCGTGGTTATTTTTTTGTTGCATTTTACTGAGACAGTAAGAAGTATATGGCCATTTGATTTAATCCCAGCCTAATTGGCCAATGACTTTCAGCTTCCTTCAAGGGAGCTACTGTTATGATACTTGGCCTTTAAAATCAATGGTCAGGCATTTGGAGATACTAATGTACTGTATATTGTTGGACAAATCAAGAAGTAAGTAGAGTGTTTCTCTGCATTATTTCAAAGCGAGTGTATCTTAAAATATTTATAATTCACTATCATTCTATGGTTAACCTTTGAGGAAGCTTTTTTTCATACAAAATACAAACATTGCCTGGGTCTGCAAGACATCAACCATTTCACAAATAGTGTTGATAGGTTTCAGCAACTACACTGAAGGACCATTCTAAAACTTTCTTACGTCAAACAATTCATTAGAAATTCATTGAATTTCTCACTGAGGAACAAACTGCAGCAATAAATAGAAATGAATGTGTTAAGTAATTTTTGTTTTGCGTTCACAACAAACCCATACATCATGATACTGTCAGTTACAATGTTTTTAACTGTCTCGTAAGTTTCTCAAAAGAACAATTGAATTAGGAAGTCTATGAGGAACTGGAACATGAGCATGGTAAACATAACAAAGGGAATTGTATGGGACACCAATAAATGCACTATAAGACAAAAATAATTGTGTGGTACACAAATAAATGCACAATGGTAACAGTTAAGGAACACAAGACATTGCATGGGAAACAAGGGCACTTAAGCTTAGAGGAACACAAGACATTGCATGGGAAACAAGGGCACTTAGAGGAACACAAGACATTGCATGGGAAACCAGGGCACTTAGAGGAACACAAGCCATTGCATGGGAAACAAGGGCACATAGAGGAACACAAGACATTGCATGGGAAACAAGGGCACTTAGAGGAACACAAGACATTGCATGGGAAACAAGGGCACTTAGAGGAACACAAGGTGTAATTAGCAAGATATTTCATGGGGGAAAATTATTATTATTTTTATTTATTATTACAGAAGGTACTTAATGTATATATATATTGGAGACCAGACATTCATTGTTCAGGGCACAAGACACTGTATGTTATATGAGGCATTGTAATGTGGAGCAGAACAGAATCATTAATATCTATTCTAATAAACACAGCATAATCTAAAGAACCATACATTATTAATTCATGCACATGAATCAAGTGTGCATGTTTAATATACAAGCATACTTTTAATAAGTTGCACTGAAATGTATACGCTATCATGCTCCCATTGGAAATACAACATCACATCGTAGAAACAATCACACCATGCCTTGAAAGCCATCCAATTTTGGTGTTCCATGTTGTAGCGCAGAAAATCATCAAAATACAAATTGGTTAACCAATGGAACAGGTCTGAAAATGTACAGAACCCTGCATTGTTTAAATACATGAAAATGTGAAGTGTATCCAATGCAGGGTTCTCAATAAGTTTTGACCTAGCAGGCCTTAATGCTTAACCAACAGGCCTGATAAAGTCCTTAATGCAACTAAATTGTGTATAAATCTCACATTTTCAACCGGCCCAATATGGTTTTTAAGCTGTCAATTTGGCCATTTATTAACTATTAAATTGTAAACAAGTTTTTTAGCCATGAATTGATCATGTACTGTATCATTCTACTAAACAGTTATCAACATACAGTTGAAACATTTTAACAGTAGTCAGGTTTCTAATGGCATATGATATTGCACAGGATGTTTTTTTGCTTCCTGATCAATAATTAAGGAGATCAGAAGGTTTGAAGTATCCTATTCATGTCATTATGTGTTAGGCTCGAGTACTCTTGATATGTCTATAGTACTAAGTACAATGTTTGATATGTTCATATCAATATTTGTTATTCCTCTTTATCTCAGAAACTGATATGGGCATAAGGATACGTATCGTGAATATCATCATATACGTGGAGCGTTTTTCCAGTAACTGTTCCAAATGGTAACTGAACTAAAGAATCTTTAAAACATGCCATTTTGTTTCTTCTTGGACAACAGAAAGAACCATCAGGGCCCCATATTCAAATATTGCACACATTGTTTATCGCTTCAAATATTGTTTATCGCTTCAAATATTGTTTATCCCTTCAAATATTCCTTCAAATATTGTTTATCCCTTCAAATATTCCTTCAAATATTGTTTATCCCTTCAAATATTCCTTCAAATATTGTTTATCCCTTCAAATATTGTTTATCCCTTCAAATATTGTTTATCCCTATGTTGCTTTGGGGGTCAGGCTATGCCGAAAAGCACTCAATCTCTTATTGCTGTCTTGTTAATGTGGCATTTCCAGTGATAAATTCCTTTCAATGATGATTGAGCATAGTTTTGTGAAAATATCATCCATGGTTCATACACTATTCTCATTTCTAGTACTTTTCAAAGTAGAAATCAAATTCAAGGACTTTTCAAGGCCTGTATGAACCCTGTCATTATATTCACTCCGGATCTGCCAATTTCTCAATTTCTAGCTTGATACTGTTTTCGTAAAAAAATCTTGATATTATCAGCTCTGAGATTGATTCATGTTTATATAATCATGTGATCATTCAGAACAACCACTAATGGAAGCACTGGTCATATCATCTGCCACAAATCACTTTGATTTGAACAATCAATTAAGTATTTCAATGACAATTTTTTACATTACACAAAACAATCAATTAAGCATTCACTGGCAATTCACATAAAACAAAACAATAAATTAAGCATTTTAATGGCAATTAACATTTATAAAGCAATCCAACAAACAAACTGATCTACACAATCATTCACCCTGTCTGTGAACATTGATTCTGCGTAATAATGGGAAATGTTCCAACATTTACAGGATGAAATGATAACAATTAGATGTGTCTGTTTTATTTTCTCATGACTAAAATCATCTAACGAAGAATATAACCAAATAGAGAAGAATGGTATCAGCTTCCTTTTGGCCATAACACTAATTGATATTAACTTACTGTTAATGTTATGGGTATAAATTTTTTATATATTTTCTCAGGAAAAGACAACAGTATGGCTAAACCAAATATCAAGCTGTCGTAACAAAAATGTCAATTAACTGTATGACATAAACATTACATTTCAAAGATACTCCAAGACTGATGTCAAGACTTAGTGCAAAGGTACCTAAATAGTTACAGCCAAATGCCTTCTTGATTTTTGTTTTACTTGTAAATATTTTATCTCATTCAAGTTTTATACGATTGATACACATACATAAAACATGGAGCAAACATCATGTAGTTTAAATTCTAAAATCCATGGAATTTCTTTAGTCTTTTTTTTTATTTTTAGTCTTTTTTTTTATTTATATTCTTTATTATCATATTAAGTTTTGCTTTTGAAACTGGAACCCTGACTTTAAATTCTAGATAATAAATGAAGGGTTGGATTGTGAAAATAGAAAGTTCAATTATTATCATATTAAGTTCTGATTTTGAATATTCTCCACTTTAAAAAATGGATTGAATTATGCTAATAGAAAGTTCATTGACAATGTAAATTTGTTAACACATTGTCTCGCAACAGATCAATTGAATTAAATCTGAGCAGTATAACTAGGTGAGACTCTCAGCTAATGTCATTAAATATGCATTAAAATAGTCTTCATGGCTGATCAAAAGTCCCATTGCATGCTCCAGTAGAAACATTGAAAGTCAACACTGATTGCCTCGGTTACATGTGGTGACATATCAGTCTTCCAGCAAACATCTCCCGGTTGTTGAAATATCTCCTGGTGTAGATATACTTCCAAAACATCTCTTATTGTCAAAATATTTATGGTATAAATATACGTCCTGTAGAGATGTCACATATCACAATAACATTAACAAATTGTTGTCTAAGAGTTAAGACAAATACTGGAGACTATTGTCTTAAATTATCTTTATTTCCATACCAGAGACATTGTGCTCTAGTTTTATAACGCCAAGAAAGGATGCTTGTCGCTTGAGTTATCACAAGTTAAAGCTAGCATGTAATTTCTTGGCACTTACATATATATGCTTGAATAAATGTATGGCGCTATACGCCACCACGTAGTGAATGTATAATTATATCATACCATGTGATTCAATCCAGAACTTCCACAATAACTATGTTTACATTGTCTGAGATATAAGTTGCATGCTATAGTCCAGCTAGGGTAATCTGACAGTGACGTCATCGTTAATGTATACCCAAAAGATTAAAGACATTGCTTAAATATGTAGAGTTTAGTTTGGTATTAAACTGTTGGTATAAGCTTTTATAGTGGTGTTTTACACCGTACTTGTGGATTGTTCCACTGCTTCGCTGGATTTTTATCTTAACTGGACTGTAGGTCACCTTACTTCATAATGTACTATCTTCTTTATTTTCACACAAAGCATACACTTGCTTTGGTCATCAGAAAATGATTTTCACCAGGTAACATGTAAACTTTTTTCCGTAAATAAATATATGACTTAGCACTTCATACACGTCTATGAGAATAAGTTCTGTTCTGTTTTATAATATATTGTACTTTAATTGCGCTTTAATTAAGGTGAGAAAAGCACATGTACAGGTTTTTATTTTATTCAAAGTCTCATCGATACATTTACTTAAATATACAAGTATATTAAAAACCTACTAACCTACAACAATGAATAAATGTACTTTTCTTACATATTACATTAAATATATTGTTGTTGTTTTTTTATATATTATATGTGGTGGTATTTTTTATTTCAATGATATCATATCATGTAAGAAGCTTATTACAAAAACTTTTATATATATATTGACACACCATATTGCTTTGAATTTCAAAATTTTTGCAATAATAACATATTGGTTAATAATATTTTTGCAATAATATCACACAAGTAGGCAGTTTATTAAAAACAATTATTTTCTTGCCTTCTTTAGCAAAACGATGCAATACATAGATACGGTATTAATTGTAACAGCATGCAATCTCTTTTTTAACCAGATTTGATTATATGATAAAGTATTAAGACTTGAAAACATTGATATAGCAACATGAAAGTGTACACATTAAAGCAAAAGAGCAAAACAACGGGAAAGCAAGGCACAAATAAAAAAAAATTTATGACCGGTAACAGATCATCCACAACCTCTTCTAATACCTCTAAGTCTGATAGTCCAAGGACAATAACTCTGTAATACACAAGGAGGTATAAATCTTTTATGAACACTTATTTTCAAAACATTGGTACAGTGGGCAAACAACACCTTTCCTTCCCACACAAAAAGCAGGGAAACATCAGATGGTCTCTCCAATCCCTGATTCCAGGAGAAACTGTTAAACCACATCACAAAGCCTCAAATAAGATATTGTTTGTTTTTCCTTCAGCGACCCATGTCCTTTAGTGTTAGATGATTATGTATGGACAACACTTATGTACATATTTTTTTTTAAATAGGTTATCTTGAACCACTTCCGCACTTTCATCCAAAACAATGAAATTTCTAATTTCTCAAAAAAGCTTAGGGTATGGGTACTTTTTGCAGGCTGCAAAGTTTTAGTGTGTGAAGGGGAAACACATACTTATTTTATTCTAGGCCAAAGGGAATATGTTTGCAATATGATGAAGCTTGAACATGACATTTAGCAATTGATTCAATGAAATCAGATGCATCTTCAAAGGAACATGAAAACGATACTATCACTAAATAAAAGCGTTGCCATTAGAGGAATAATTTCATATAAAACCATACTATACCATTTACTGACAAAAAGCAATATTGATCTAAAAGAGGGGAATGTTTCGTGTTTCATTCTACGATATAAGTTTGATAAACGAAGGATGTTAATCACCCAGGGCAACAATTTTAACATTCAGTGGAACAATTTCTAAACAAATTACCATTTTAATACAACATTAATGCGCAGTGAGAGTTAAATTACTGTTTTTTATTGTATAATCTTAAAACTGTTTCCATGGGAATGAGAGGCCTTTTCTGAGAGAAAACATTAAAGCACCCTGATAAAGATGTCTGCTTGCTGTTGCTTTGAAAGTATTTGGTCTTTAATAGCCCACAAGCGAAAGCCGAAATTGTTGTGAAAACCTCTAAGGTAATAACCAACTGTAGTTAATGTTCTAAATAAAACATATAGGTGGATAAGAGTGCTAATTAACCATAAATATGGAGAATATAATATGGGATATTGTGGCTTCTTTCAGAAAAACTTGATATTTTTGTCAGTCTGGGCTAAATAACATCAATAGAAGCAAGTGCTGTCACAATGCAAGAAATAACACTATCTTCTTGATAATAAACAGTTAACCATTTAGTGACTAGTTATATTTTGTAAAGAGTCTGCCATTATTTGGCAATGCATCACTATTCAGACTCTATTAGTGTAAGTGTAAGAATGGAATAAAGATGCAGTAAATTGTTGTATACGGGAAACAGTGTTTTACATGTAATATTGCCAAAGCACAGGCACCATGAACCACTTTATTAAAAACACGATTATCATTGCCCACTTTATTACAAACACGGTCACCACCAAGGCCCATTTTATTACAAACACAGACATTGCAGTCACCATGGCCCACTTTATTACAAACACGGTCATCACCATGGCCCATTTTATTACAAACACAGACATTACAGTCACCATGGCCCACTTTATTACAAACACAGACATTACAGTCACCATGGCCCACTTTATTACAAACACAGTCGCCTTCCCCCAACATTTTACAACTTTAGCCATCATCAGACTCTACCACCTTATTAAATCTTATAAGGAAGATTGTTTATAAATGAGAAAGTTTATCATCTCAGACTGAATGAGTTCATTATGTTGGTGACAAGTCTCTACTTCTCCTGTCTAACATAACTACAGGAACAAATCAGCCATACTAATGAACATGACACAATCAGGTCATATAAAGGAGAGAGAGAACAAGACTCCCCATATATTTATAAAGCATAACTCGGTTCATGAGAATCAGAATGCTGTATCAAATTGCTTTTTATAAGAAAAAAAAACCAAGAGAAAATATCAAAATATGATATTCATGGTATTGATAACTCTCTCAACAATTCTTCATGCTTCGTAAGATACAATTTTTTTGCAGAAAAGGGATCAAACTACTCAGAGCCATAAAATTTGTAACAATAATAATGTACGACAGAGAATGTCTCATTCCTTATCATGCAACCTCCGTACTGCAACCATTCTTCTTATCTACTTTCCAACATGTATAACTCCAAATATGACTGGCCTTTCTCTTCTTCCCTTATCTGTTTCATCTCCAAATATGATTTGCATTCCCTCCAGTACCATATCCAACAAATATTCCTTGTTCCATCCATAATTCACCAGTCTCAAATCCAAACATGGCTTGCTTCATATTCATTTCCGAAGAAATATGGCAAATGAGCCAGATGTTAGTATTGAAATGCTACAAGACCAATACAAGGTCTAACTGATGGTTATTCATATACTTTTAAAAGGGCACTTAGGAACAATATAGAAACTTAATACCAGATAAGATGCTGTACAACAGCAAGAGTTCTTGTCACCTACAAATTTGTTAGAAATTACAAGCCAAACATACCCCCATGCAGCACCAGCAAACCTGTCAGTCTTGTGTTTCTAAAATACTCAGGAAGCGTACCAGTAACTTTTACATTAAACCCATGTCAAAATTTCAGAACACATAATGCTGACATAATTAAGATTTTTCAATTAAAATAAAATATTATAACTTGAACACATAAATTCAATATGGAATGGTTTTGCCGTTAGTCCTCTGAAATGTACCTTGTCATATGTACACTGTGGTAGCAAGAACATTAAGTTGTCTGGAAGCTATCTTCCCTGTCATTGACAAGTGATCAATTTGAGTTTTCTAGTCTTCTGTGACAGGCAGAAGTGATAGTAGAAAGAGATTTGTCACTTTGGTAAGCTTCCAGTTTAACCTTGCATTAAATCTATAACATCACCTTTCATGGTATTTAGGTTTGGAACATGATTAAATACATGCCTCTATTATACATCTGCCAAATATTGAGATTAGTTCATCTGTCGATTCAACGTACGGTAAGTTAATATTATGCTAATAAATAAATGCAGCTAAAATTTGAATGCAGAATTATTTTTCATTAGCTTTGACAACATTTTTTTCAACTATATTTTTCCAGTCAAACAAATGGCAACACATTGACTGAACAAGATTCTTCAGTCTTGATAATTAATACAAGTGCTAACTAGCCACTTCCAATAATAATAAGGTGCTGTCATGGTAACAGCATAATATGTCAAACCTAAAAATCCAACCCATACAGATATACCATATGACACTTCTTCTACCAACTGGGCTAGCCACACGTGCTTACGGTGATTTTTAACTAATTATTAATTGAAATCATTAGTATAAAACCTTTGTAACAGAAATTAACAACATTACTTCACGAAAAGCATTCCTTAATGAAATTGTCTGATTGATTTTTATGTGATTAGGGCCATGCCGAAAAAAGTGACATTGAGATTAATGGCAAATACCATACTCAATGTACAACATGAATAGAACTACAAAAGACAAACTCAGAATAAGGTAACAATGCAGATATAGCCTTTGATGTAGACCTATTAAACTTCTAACAACATTAAGGCACTAGAGGAAGCTGTAAAAGTGAATGATGGTGGATGTCAAAAACGCTGTTCCTTGGACTGATGTTGTCGGGCTAGCTGCTTGTGAATCATTGGAATATTGGATTTTGGCTTATGGGTAAAGACCATGGATTTATGGTGTATAAGTAAAGCTCTGAATTTTGGATAATGGGCAAATTCCATGGGTACCCTGGATTTATGGTGTATAAGTAAAGCTCTGAATTTTGGATAATGGGCAAATTCCATGGGTACCCCAGTGGCTGACCATGAGTTTAATATGGTGTGATCTGATTGGTTGTCCTTATCCTTTAGTCAAGTAAGATCAATATAGAATACCATACCTGATCCAGGTATTATGGTGTATGTGTAAGGCCATAATTTAGTCAAGTTGTTTTATGATTTGGTCAATGGTTTTATATCCAAGGTTACAGTAATGCTTGAGAATGAGTAAAATGTATTCAACATAATTTTTATTATCTTAATTAACTCAGCATATAAGGGAAACTGGCTTCTCTTTTCAAATACCCTTGTGGCAATGGATAACATCAGGAATGAGGTGTCGAGAGTGATTAATATAAGTTGGAAAAACTTGTTTCACAATCGACCTTAAATAAATAAGTATAAAAAACAACATATTATCTAACACAATCTTTGGAAAGTTATTACAAGCCCAAAGATAAACCAGCCAATGTTGTTTTATTGTTGTTTTGTTAGGAATAGTGCGGTCTGCATTGCGCAAGGAATAATCATGCCATATTCCAGATACAAGTGTAATATGCTTAATGATCCCAAAGGATCAAAATAATAGACAGAATAATTGGCTTTGTGCATTCAGTACAGAATGCTGGCATATGAGTGATGCCTTGTAAACTTTGGCAATTAATAATTCATTATACTTCATCCTTAATTCAGGGATAAATGATTAGCATTCAATAAAATGCCAATCCCAGTCATCTGGGGCCTCATTCATTAATAATCTTAGATAAAAACTTTGACCAAACATAAATTTAACTTCTGTTGAGGCTGGATCAAAAAGATCCTGCTTGTTATTTTTTGTAAAACAATGCCCACACAACTCAGATTTTAAGACTTAGGGGAACGGAGATTTGACATGTCAGTTTTTTACTAGGAAAAATTACTAACTTTTAAACTGCACTGTGAAAATTGACCCTTTACATTTTGATACATCTTATAAAAAGTTACCAATTTTCAAGGGCTCTTTTCAGCTTATAAGCTGCTCAAGCACCCTTTGACATTTTAAGTGTTGTGAACTAAATTCAAGAAGAGAACTATTATTGAGACAGTTTGTATTGATTGAATACCACAAACTTTTATTAGGCATATTTGGTGGTTGTTACCCAACAATCAAGTGCATCATGCAATGAAGAAACTGACACTACTGGCACTCACGTTAGACATTGTGAACAGTTTATTAGTTTGGTTTTTGCCCTTGTCCAAATATTGTTACTCATCTTGACACTTTTATCACAAAACATGTCAGAATATGTATTAGATAATACTGTTACAATAGTACAAAACTGAATTTGAGCAAAACTGTTAAGACATATTACCTCTTGATTAAAGTAAACCTTTAGGAGATATTTAAAGCTAAAAGTTTTGACTAGAATGTAGACATATTCATTGCAATATTCATACTGAACATACTAGAAGTGTCTGTAAAAGACAACAGCTAACTGTTAGTCAATTTGACTACAGTGCTTGCGCAAGGGGTGAAAATGGAAGTGCATGAGGGCTAGAGCCTCCTTGCTGATTGGAAATTTATACAATCACTCCAATGAAAATCAATGCGTGTCAATGTGTTCTAGTTTTGTTGCCACTATTAAAACAATGAAACAGAAGTTATGGCAACCTCGATATTTGATCATTCAGAATTCGAAGGTCTTGTAGAACTTGTTATTGCCAAGACATAAAGTGTGCAGATCCAAGGTGGAACCCAAAACATTATAATCCCACACAGATTGATGCTTAGGGACAAATAATAGTAAAATGCTATCACAGCATCTGTTTTGAACTTATGTTTGTATGTTGATCCTCAAAATTGTCCCAGCAGATACAGCTGAAATCGTTAAGATTTCCAGAGAAACACAGAAACATGGAAGATTTTCCTCTCTGATCAGTCAAGTTAAGTAAGTAAGCCAAAGCAAAAATCATCAAGCCGTTCACAACATGATATATGGGAACACAAATGCTCAAATACAGGACCTACAAATACTCCATCAAAATGGTTATCTTGGAAACAAAACAGAATCCTATCAAATCTATTCCCAAACATCCCATCATGGAAATGTTGCTACACTGTACTGTTGTAGTAAAACATTGTATTACAAAAACATGATTTTCACAGTAGTAGATTCTACTCATTTTATCATGGGCAATAAACAGAATTTCAAAATTGCTTAGATATCACCATAATACTAATATTGTTGACATTATTTATGGGGCAATAGAGTTGGACATATGCACTTTTAAACTTTCATGTTAGTGCCTTAAATAAGAAAAAATAATTTTTTACAATATTTTGAGCACAAAAGTTTAGACACATCACAATGTGCAATACTGATGGCCAATAATTTAGAAATGTCTCATATTCTAAAAGTACTGAAAATAACAAAATACAGTATATACGAGGGTTGTACCAGAATTACGTAGACTTTTGCCATACGTTTTATACCATTCATCATACAAACAAATGATTTTGTGTGGGGTGCAAATAATATTTACTCTGTAAGTACGTGAAATTTCAAAGCCGTATCTTATTTGGATAAAATTATGCAGCTTCCGGGGATAGGTAGGGGTACGGTATGCGGGGCACGTCAACGGAACGTAATGACGTCGGCGCAACTTCCCAGATAAGTGAAGCTTCTAACTGTGTACATTGTAGCTATAAAGATGGACACAACCATAAAAAACTAACGAATGTTTATTTGCTAAATTAAATGTGATAAACAGTTCCTAATATTACCAGTAATGTCGCATATGACCCCTATAATAGAACGTCGATCCAGGTCGATGTGGTCCTAGAAAACGCATGATAACGTCGCATTCGCCGTTTGTTTTCGCCGTCGGTCCATGTATTTTTATTCGGTATTGACCACGATAGATGAGCTTGTGTCGTTTGAAAATCAGGTAACTCGATAGAAGAGATTTAGAGGTAGCAGGTTCCACCATTTAAAGCGTTTGTTCTGACGTCTTCCCGAGATTCACACAAAACTTCATGATGATGCGATTTCCAGCGTATTTCGCTGACGTCACATTTTCACTGGTGACGCACAGCTGCTGTTGCTTGTTTTGTACCAAAAAGCAACCACGGTAACCTTCATAAAGTCGAAATTTACGTCATACGTTCCACAGATATTGCGCTTGAATGTCACGAAGTCGCGTTAAAAAAAAGACTTGGTATCTGTTAGGAATAAGCAGTTGAAAAATGCCAAAAATGTTTTTAAATTTCGCTGCCCGCTTATCCAACTATTGGTTACTATGGCGACAGATTAAATGGCTTTCTAATATTCTGTTAGAAAATATTTTTACCGATTCTCTTGAAAAAGGTCTGATGTTTTGCTACGGCAAATTTAGTGAGAATACATGCCTAAATAAAAAAGTTATGACAAAAGTCTACGTAATTCTGGTACACCCCTCGTATCTTATATTGAGAATGACAGAGAAAAGTGTAAAGTTTGATTTAACAGACAGTTACAAATAGTAAGAATGACAGTTAGAATGTTACATATAATTCAAACACTTGAGTGCCATATCAAATTGTAATATCTAAATCTATAGAAAATGTCACTTCAGGAAATGAAGCAGTCTGGAGCATCCAACCTAGGGAATTTGTGATAAACGAAAAGACATAAACCGGTAATGTTATGATTGCTATAAATCATTTCTGTTTAGTTTAAAGGTCCACTGTCATGAAACTACCTAACATTCATGTCTGGTTTGTAATTCTTAATCGTCCACCAAGCAATTGAGCTTGCCTGAGCTCAGCTGCTTCTAATTTGAAAAATATTAGTTATGATAGTTACATGAGAAATGTGGATGGGGAAAGCAGAACACTGGAGGGCTTCAGATAGAAAATGGCAGTTGCTGAGCATAGCTTTTATTTGCCAATATTTATGGCAGGCATATGAGTGCCTCCAACCGTATTTGAACCCAGGTTGGAAGATTAGGTGGCAATCCCACTAACCACAGAGCAAGCTACGGTACAGTTCTTGTGTATTATACCATAATGCATTGGAAATATATTTCACAAAATCAGATAAAATTTTAAAATTTTGGTTAACTACAATAGAGTGAAATGTAAGGTAAGCATACACATTATATTAAAGGTTATGACAGAAGAGACAGAATATATGCATGGAAAGATTCAAGATTTATAAACATGAATTGAACCTAAGTTGCCGAATTGCCAGCCCTGTATGTTACCTAGGGAGTATAAATAAAGCTCAATAAGGGCGTACCAATCGCTTTTTTATGTTTAGTGTTGTTCGTGAGCCTAGGTTTTGAAGTTTATTTACGAAATAAAAAACAAATTGAAAAACAACAAATTTCTGGATTTTCATGCTCTACAGAAATTTTTCTCTAGTAAAATTGTGTTTCATTTGAATTTTCAAACTACCGCCAACATTTATCCAACTAAGAATGCATTTACTGACTTGTTCCATGTTTTAACACCCTCTCGGGTGTGTAAATGTAACTATTAACACCCTCTCGGGAATATAAATGTAACTATACCGATCCAAGTGAGGCAATTGTTTTTAATACGCTTTGTTTTAGTTAGCTAGGCTTCAGAAAGCAAGACCCGACGCTGAACATAATTTGGTATGGCCTTGCCATATGGTTTTAAATTGCTACTTGTAGAATGCAGTCTCCTATGAGATAACCAAGTATGCACATGCACACAGGAATAATATTACAGACTTAGTTTCCTATGGAAGTTTTAATTACTTCTTACTCAAGGTTAGTCTTTTACATCATCATCATTTATAGACTAAATTAGTTGTAATCTCCTCACTCTAATGCAAAATTCTTACAGTTTTATGGAAACAGTAAATTTTAAAGTCACAATGATGCATTTTAATTACTAGTAATTGCAAGTTCAATGGCTAATTCACACAGTAAATGATATTTGGGTGAGCCGGCCTTGTTCAATGATGTATTCTAATTACTGTAAATGCAAGTCTGCGAGTTCATATTACATTCACAACGTTTTTGATGAGTCTTGTTATCTAAGTAACAAAATGAACATTATTGATGAACTTTGTTGTTTATAAAATAAAGACTGATGTTGATGAATAGATAGCAGTGTTGTTACTGCCACAACTATACATCTCTGAAGCCTAACAATATCAAATGACGACTACTTGTATAGGCCAACAGCTTTCAACTCTCCCTGATTAACAATATTCCTAGAGACAGCTGCCAATTTACTTTATCAATAATGATTTTTTTCCGACACCTTAAGAAGGTCAGAAAATTTAGTACTTGATTAAATGTCTAAAAAAGACTTTTCTTTGTATCAGTAATTCACTTAAACCGGAATTTCAGTTCATTCTGAATGAAGATAACAGGAGACTTTGACACTGAAGACGTCCTTACGTAAAATTAAACCGGAATTTTGGTAGACTTGAACAACATAAAATAACAGTTTCCTTTTAGGAATGACTTCACTTTGATTGATCAATAAAATAAGAACTGTGAGTTATTTTAGTCTGACATATTTGAACTGGAGTTGAAATGTCAGTTTCAGCTTTTGGAAACATGACTCCAGTAAAAAAAGGCAACACATTAAAATGATTTAATCTAAGCCATATACGGAGGTTTTCAGACATTTCTTATTTCATTCCAAGAAACACATAGCAAAAAAAAGAGTTTTTTTTCAGTTACATTTACAGCTCTTTCAAAGACAAATGAGAACGGTTTGTAAACATTAATTCGTCTGTCAGGTAAAGCACGTTTATCTAGGTTTAACTTTGCATACCTGAGTTAACGGTAATCCCCTCTATTCTTTCGTATTTCATTAGTATTACTTATTGAATCAACTATAGATGAAGAATGAAAGACCTAGTTAGCAAAACATGTGGTTATTTAAGACAAACACTAATTCTAGGAAATTTAGAACATTCTGTCTCACTTTTCAATTTTGCATCGAACAATTATAATAATCTTGCAGTCTATTAACAAGCAAACATGTCAAGAACATATTTACCTCAATTGATTCTAAAATAAAGATGCCTCGAAGTCAGAGATCAATGCCCATTCTAGGAGGAAAATACAAAAGACCACATACTTAAATACAACTGCCTCAGTCAAACACATTAACAAACAGAAGCTTGAAAGAAAGATTGAGTCAGCAAAACATCTTGCTGCTTGATAACTATATATACTAAGGTAGAATACATGAAAACTTAAAGATGAGGAAACTAAGGCTTTCTGTTGCTGCCACTTATTGATATAAAGGTTCAGGCTTTGGGTTGCTGCCACTTGTTGATACAAAGGTTCAGGCTTTGGGTTGCTGCCACTTGTTGGTGTAAAGGTTTAGGCTTTGGGTTGCTGCCACTTGTTGATGTAAAGGTTTAGGCTTTGGGTTGCTGCCACATGTTTATGTTAAGGTTCAGGCTTTGGGTTGCTGGCACTTGTTGATGTACAGGTTTAGGCTTTGGGTTGCTGCCACTTGTTGATGTAAAGGTTTAGGCTTTGGGTTGCTGCCACTTGTTGATGTAAAGGTTCAGGCTTTGGGTTGCTGCCACTTGTTGATGTAAAGGTTTAGGCTTTGGGTTGCTGCCACTTGTTGATGTACAGGTTTAGGCTTTGGGTTGCTGCCACTTGTTGATGTAAAGGTTCAGGCTTTGGGTTGCTGCCACTTGTTGATGTAAAGGTTTAGGCTTTGGGTTGCTGCCACTTGTTGATGTAAAGGTTTAGGCTTTGGGTTGCTGCCACTTGTTGATGTACAGGTTTAGGCTTTGGGTTGCTGCCACTTGTTGATGTAAAGGTTTAGGCTTTGGGTTGCTGCCACTTGTTTATGTAAAGGTTCAGGCTTTGGGTTGCTGCCACGTGTTGATATAAAGGTTTAAGCTTTGGGTTGCTGCCACTTGTTGATGTACAGGTTTAGGCTTTGGGTTGCTGCCACTTGTTGATGTAAAGGCTTAGGCTTTGGGTTGCTGCCACATGTTTATGTTAAGGTTCAGGCTTTGGGTTGCTGCCACTTGTTGATGTAAAGGTTCAGGCTTTGGGTTGCTGCCACTTGTTGATATAAAGGTTCAGGCTTTTGGTTGCTGCCACTTGTTGATATAAAGGTTCAGGCTTTGGGTTGCTGCCACTTGTTGATATAAAGGCTTAGGCTTTGGGTTGCTGCCACATGTTTATGTTAAGGTTCAGGCTTTTGGTTGCTGCCACTTGTTGATGTAAAGGTTCAGGCTTTGGGTTGCTGCCACTTGTTGATGTAAAGGTTCAGGCTTTGGGTTGCTGCCACTTGTTGATGTAACGGTTCAGGCTTTGGGTTGCTGCCACCTGTTAATGTAAAGGTTTAAGCTTTGGGTTGCTGCCACTTGTTGATGTAAAGGTTTAGGCTTTGGGTTGCTGCCACTTGTTGATGTACAGGTTTAGGCTTTGGGTTGCTGCCACTTGTTGATGTAAAGGTTTAGGCTTTGGGTTGCTGCCACTTGTTGATATAAAAATTCAGACTATGGGTTGCTGCCACTTGTTGATATAAAGGTTCAGGCTTTGGGTTGTGGTCACTTGTTGATGTAAAGATTCAGGCTTTGGATTGCTGCCACTTGTTGATGTAAAGGTTCAGTCTTTGGGTTGCCTTTCCACTTTGTTGATGTAAAGGTTTAGGCTTTGGGTTGCTGCCACTTGTTGATGTAAAGGTTGCTCAGATTATTGTTGTATAAGGATGATCGTAGATGAGTAATTTTGACGATGTATAGCATAACATCAATCTTCCCATTTCACACACCAATAAAGAAATACCCATGAATATTTTATATTCTTATGTTACCTTGGCCATCTGTCTTATGAGTATGTCATTTCATCACACCCACAACTTCTACATTAGACAGTATAACACCATACTAACATTCATAAGTAATATGCTTCTCCCATGTCAGTCCTTGCATTTAAAAGTTATTGGTGTATGTACTTAACATGATAACAATTTCACAAGCAACATGTTTCACTCTTGGAACTTTCATTTAAATCTAGACTTAGTGTGTTGCATTGTATGTTATCGCAAGGATTCTAACATTCACAAGCAATGTGGTGTATACTTTCCCGCATTCACAAGCAATAGGCAAATTGTCAAAAGACATACAGGAACAAATACCAATTAATGAATAACTTGATTCTGTTAAGTCAGCTACAGAGGCGACTGATCAAATTAGTACTACAGCAGCATTGACCCAAGTATAATGACAATATACCAGCGGCCATTCCTACAACCAACCACTAAATATCCATTACATGGTGTCAGAAACAGTTGTAACAACACAAAACAATAACATTAAGTTCCCACAAGCTACATAAAAATATGATAATTAAGTCTGTGAATGTACATCAAAAACGTTGTGCTTTAAATGCCAGCGTATGCTGCAGGGGATTGCAATAATATTCTCTTCTGATCGAAGAATCCATCTACGGATGACGTAAATGCTTTCAAAAAAGAAGCTTTACATGCCTATATATTTAATAATGTAAAACATGGGAGGTATTCACAAAGAATCTAATGTGAAAACTTAGAATTTCCTCAAATTTTACAATTTCCTTAAGTGTATCAGCTAAACAGGAAAAATAAGACTATCGACTTATAATGTTGTTATGAAGCAGTACTTATGTAAAGTGCTACAATAATAACCAGTAAAATATGGGCTATTCATAGTTTCTTGCCAAATATGTGCAGTTCAATATTTTAACTTAAGTCAAAATATTTAAGTTTTCACTTGAGATGCTTTGTGAGTTCCGGCCCAGAATTATAAGTGCTATACAGATTTCTTGAACAGGGCATACTTAAATCAGGCAATTTATCGAGACTAAAAGAGAAGGTACATTCACATCAACGAAGCATATGACCATAGGGTATGCACACAAATTAATAGTCATGAGGCACATACCCTGGAATAGGGCTATCAATATTAGAGACTTTCAATTGTAAAAACAACATAAAACATCATCATAAAACACCATAGACAGCAAGAAACAGACATCAAAACAACACCAAACAAACAATGCGACAGACATGGTCTAAATGATTCATGAAATATATGAAATAAAATCAGATAGGACATACACATAGGCTTTCAGTGAAAGGTCCCAATGAATAAATAATAAATGAACATTCCTTTAGCAGAGAGATGTGTAAAAGTTCATTGGTATTTGAGTTTTATACATTCTAATGGTGCAACATACTCTGTGAGAGTTCAACATGACTAGGGGAATCTGTCAGTATGTTTGATAACATTGAATGTTTAGTAAAAGATGATTCAAGAATAATCAACACTGCAGTCCTATAGTCAGAAGTCCAATAGTCAAAAATGACAATGACCTTGACCTTTTGACCTAAAAATCAATAGATTATATCCACTGTTGAAGACCTATCTCCATGTAAAATTTGGTAATCCTAGAGACAAATGCTCTTGAGTTACTGAAAGGAAACCAATGGACAATAACAAAAGACAGACACAAACAGATATGTGCAAACCAAAATGTATACCCCTGATCAAAGATTAGGGGCATAACTTCTGCACATATACCTCAGTTGGGTAAAAAAAATCCAAAATTGAGATTCAAATAGATGTTTCGACAAAATTGTGCTGATAAGAAATAGTTAGAAAGTCTGACCGACTTGAGATAGATGAAGACAGAGTTTTATATTACAAACTGGGGAGAAACAGAAGTACATTTGAACTCTCTTGGGATTGCTGAAAAAAAGCTTATTGAACAAACGTGGGGAAAACATCAGAACATCAGCAATAGATCAGTATTATCCTACTAACATGCTCCACCATAAAAGTTAATATAAGTCAGACAGAATAAATAATGTAGGAGAATTCAAGACACCAGATATATAATCATAGGAGAAAACCATTCAGACAAAGCATTTACAAAGCAAGGCAAAAATTATAGACAAGGAGCACTCGAATAGCTCTAGAAGCATTTAATGTTCATTTCTCAGATATCTTATGCAACTAAAGAACCATGGAATCACATTATAGATCAAGTTGATGGAGACTTGATAGCGACTTATGTTTTATACATAAATCTAAGATAGCTATTAATATTTGAACTATGATGCAGCTAGCATAGATCAAATGCTTCAATTTCAGTATTAAACTCCCACATGATTTGGTGAAAATGCCCATATTTTGGCTCATTCCAAGTATTTACATCTTGGCATATCTAATACAAGGGGCCAAATTGAACAAGAAATATCAGTCCATCTCAATTCCCCATTTCATTTTATTGGGAATAGAACAATTGAGAGAACAATGAAATTCTGACTGTAACTTGTATTTTTGAATGACTCTCACCAGACGGGTCTGACTGTCTTGAAGCGAATGCCGTTGGTTTCTTACATCCCACCAAGTACAAGTCCTTGTCTGACATTTAAACAACTGCCAGTATATGAAGGTTGTCTATAAATGCATGGCAATGTGTTCACTTTGATATAGACTGGTTTAAATGGTAAACTCAAAAATTAATTAAATCCCAAAAGTCATAGGTCTTTTTGAAAGTCTAAAAACACATGATGCATCATACGTCCAAACCTTTAACATTTAAAATTTCAAACTTATTATTTCTTTTGCTCTGTAAAAGCCAATAACGTTCTTTTTTATAGAAAGAACAGTTCTTTTGTATAATTGTATGCTGCTGGCAACTTATGATCCAATTATTTTCGATGAATTGTTTTTGATGAAATATGTGGGAGGACGGCGCTTCAGGAAGTAGTACAGTATAATACTGCCATGGTTTATTTGCTAAACTCTCTCGTTCAAAATTCCAATCAATATGATATATCAGAATGGAAAAACCCTGGATGTTGCTTTTTCTTTCTTTTTTCTTGTTATTTAGGTTCGTAGAACATGAACCATCTCCATCATATTTATTTGTTGATTTTCTGATATATTGCAAGCGAATATAAAACGATCACAGTAACCGAGAACAAAACCAAGGCATTCTATTTGTAACATTACCTGAGGCACCACTGAAAGTGAAATCTTAGAAATGTCACCAGGAAACTGCGGGGGTAAACTCAACGATTTCCTAGAATGGAGCTCGTAAATTTCTAGCAAGCAAAACTTGATATCAAAACAGGGTCTCTGAATATAACACCAAAACTTGTTACACTCTAAGCAGTAAACTTTTCCAAACACATTAAAAAAATGTTGATGCAATGAAACAATGTCATCAACAATATGAAACATTGAAGCTCAAAAATGCCAAATCAACCCAGGAGAGAGAAAAAACTCTTCTTTTTCAATAGTTATGATGTTCTTAAAAATGGTTTCAGTGAGAATTGATCCACAAATAAAGATACAATGCAGCTCAATATACAAAAATGTCAATCAAATACATGTCAAGTTATTACAATTTTAGCTTTTTATGAGCTGCATGATACAATATTTCTCCAAAAATAGGTTATGTAGAGTTGTGGTTCTGTAGTTCTTGAGCACTGCACTTCTCCTCACTGAGATCTATCCACCTATGAAGTTTCATGATGATACCTAACATACTTTTTTAGTTAGGCTCCGGACAAAAAGCTAAGTATAAAAAAACAAAGGGCAATAACTAAAAAAATTGGTTATGTAGAGTTGTGGTTCTTGAGCACTGCACTTCTCCTCACTGAGCTCTATCCACCTATAAAGTTTCATGATGATACGTCACATACTTCTTGAGTTAGGCTCCGGACAAAAATATTCGGACAGAATGACGGACGGACAAAGCGGCAACTATATGCTCCCCCGAAACACAATTATGATGGAATGAAATTTTAAAGCAATGCATGGTATTAAGTATAACATTTTTTTCCCTAAATGGCAAGATTGCTTATATATAGTATGGGCATCATTGTTATCTGATATAAGAGTTTAAGCATTTATATCCGAACAATTTCCTGACCAAAGGAGATTTGACATTAAAATGCTGGAGAGAATAATGAGACAACGATGATGGTAGATGATGGTAGATGATAATTTGAAAGTCTGGCATCCTCTCTTTCACAAACATATCATTTAATTACTGTACAAATACAGTCATAGTCTATGGGTGCGAAAAGGAAGCAATAAGGTAGGAAAATCATTATTCTGACCGGTTGACAAGCAAACACAGGTTCAGCCATGAAGTTCTGATGCTTCAAAGCCTAAACCCTCATCCAATGAATATACGAAATCCAAGACAGTAACATATTAGTGTGTAATCTGACCAATACCTTAGGTCTGAAATCTGACCAAGAACTTAAGTCTGAAATCAGACCAAGAACTTAGGTCTGAAATAAGACCAATAACTTAGGTCTGAAGAGTAAATTCCTAGCTCACATACAGCTTATTGACAATAAACATGTATCAAATACAAGCCATTATGATGAAATTTTAGAAGAGAGCACTGCATTTATACCATGGGGCCCATACAATATGAAACTTGGAACTGTATAGAAGGATTATTTAGAGAAACATACAGTCCTACAACACTGTAGAAGATCTCAACTCATAGTAATTGCAAAACCATTACAATGAATTTACTTGACTAAGGAATTAATTAAATCTTAGATAATACATGGTACATGTATGACCATTTGTCAACGCATTCTCAGGAGTTTTCGAACAACACTAAAAGAAGGTACACCATTATGAACAACACTAAAAGAAGGTACGCCATTATCAATGTGTTTCTATTACCAATATGGAAAGTGTAACTACTGTGAATGCTAGAATTATAAAATACAATGTTAGACAAAGGTGCCATAAGGCTTAACTGATTACATCCAAAACCAATTAAAAGCAGGAAACAGAAAACACAATAACAAGTGCTTGGAAGAAACTAGGACAGTTTCCCTGGTGAAAGATCTACTTGTCATGTAGTAGGAAGCATGTGAAAGTAAGTTATTGCTGAAGGGGTTGAATAGACTGATAAGCTCGTCTGAAAGAGCATCAATTTCTATTGTAGGGCATCTTTATATAGCATCAGTAACATGAACCTTTAATGAACTAACACGAAACTATTGACAACATTAATGAAGGCCACCTAGACAGTCTAGTATTTAGGTTAATTTGAATCAGAAGAGAATATATATAAAGCTCTTAGGTGTCAACAAATACGAAAGGTAAAATAGAAGAACAGACTAAAGACAGGAAGCAGGCTTATTATATATTTGGAGCAGCTAGACATTTGGGGAAAACGAGGACAAATGACACACTAGATTGTCAATTAGTAATTAATTTCAAATGGCCCATTAAGCAACAAATATGTACAGGAAAACCTGTCCTTGCTTCAAAGCACCTGATGCAATTCAATAATATTGTATGAAATGCAAAAAGGACAATTCCAACAGAAACTAGAACCATCACTGTCATGATCAGGGCCCTGTCGTTATTTGAATATCTGTAACAGTTTTGAAGTAATGTAGAAAAAAAGATGAAAAATGAGGAAAATTGTAATTTTACAAAGGGCCATAATTCTTACAATATTGTAGCTGGAGTAATATAACTTGGCATACAATAGTGTATTGTTGCTGTGACCTTATGTTTAAAGTTTGAAGTCGATACCTTTAACGGTTTGCAAGTTATTAAGAAAAAACATGAAAAATGTGGACGGACAGACAGACAGACGGACAGGGTGATTACTATAGGGCACCTGCAAAAAATTTGCGAGGCCCTAATGATATAACCTCAATTATGCTAATCTGTGAAACTTAGAAAATATGAAAACTCATCAATGCCTCCCCAAAGTCTATGGCACCTTCACCAAAAGCAGGCATGAGCTCATGTACTAAATTTTCTGACCCCACAAGTATATAAAAGTACACAATTTCCATGCATGAATATTGTAATAATATATCAATGAGAAATATCAAGGTTCATTTTAATGCTGAACGGATCCTTCAAACGGAATTTATAACTAGATTAGATAGAAATAAGAGTCATCCATAAAATATGCAGTACAGACAATTTCATTTGCTTAAAATTGCCTTATGTTTTAACTGTTTAAACACACAAAAAAGATTAAATATGGCAGACTTGGTGACGTCAAGCTAGAAGCTGAAACACTATTCCATGGGCGATTTATTAGGTACCAAATAACAGCCATACATTTTAGTTACATGCTAATGAACTTGTTCCAAGGTACTTTATGGTAAGATTTAAGTGAAACAAAAAACTTTCAACATCAATAACTGTCACTTACATTTGGTACATGCTTTATCACACGTTCCCAAAAGCTGGACAGTTTTATTTTCAGAGAATCTTAGTGCCTTTCAGCTAGCTGAGGGATTGTTCAAATGAGGTTTGTTTACAAAGTTTGCGACTACTTTGGGATTTGAGCCTATACTGTATGGGGCCATATTGCCCAGCAAGCATGAGTAAAACCACTTCCACTAAACTACTGTCACAATGACACTAAAAGAAGGTTGCACGAGTAACCTGAGTCAATGATTGTAATTGATGAGTAGATTTGATAGGAAGACAACACTAATTACATGTACATGGTGACTTTTTATAGCCACCACAAATGTGGCACAAAAAGTGCTGATCAACCGAAATCCTTTTAATGCCTTCATTGTTGATATATGTCATAAGAGACCTGAGGGAAACAGGGTTCAGTAACAAGAGTAGTTTCCCTTATGTTATAGTATATACTATACACAAGGGCAACTACTCTTGATACTGAACCATGTGCTGAGGTGTAGGACTGGTCATGTTCACATACACAGGTATGCAAATGTGCCAACCAGTTAGCTATCGATGAATAGAAGGTTTGTATTGTTCATTCATCCAATAGACAGTGTTGGTGGTCATTTCGCATATGAATAAAGTATCTTCCTCATACTAAGGACCTTTATCAGCCATCAAAATAAGGAAATACATCTCACCTCTAAAAGCACATTTTGCAAGGTAACATTTCTTCTTCGATACACCTTCTCCATACTTCAAGTGCAGCACCAAACTTTTCAATTTTGTTTCAATTTTCCCAATTGTACTCATATTTTAATCCAATTCATGAAGATTAAAACAGATTACCAACCAGCTGAGCATCTATAAATCCATGAGTTTATTCCAAACATGCATGTTTTGTCACATTTAAGAACATTTGACATTTCTTTTTATTTCACAACATGCCATATGCAATTACACAATTGTCGCTCTAACAATTTTAACAGACATATGCATTAAACATCCTAAATCCACTGTCAAAACTAACTCGTCAAAACAGTTTATTACCCTTTTAATTTCGATAATCCCTCATATAAACAGAATTTTATTGAACCTAATACATACAGCTCTAATTTAAATCCTCCTGGGTAAAAGATGACACATAGTACATCAGGACAAAACTAATCCGTTGCTTTTATATATACATTATATAATGTATACTCAATTATTCGACTTTCTTCCCGATTTAAGCATTTCTGGTACTTAATGGTATAACCCCTACAGTGAATGACGATTTATATTCGCTCGCTTACTGTTCAAATTTATTTTCAAAACCTAAATACAATCATGTACACATGAAATATTTGGGTAAACAATTTCAAAATATCTATGTAAATTAAGCTTCAATTTTCAATGTTCAATTTCTATAAGAATCCTTTGGATTTCTATACTATAGGTCATTACACACGGAAGGTATCACAACATGGGTTAAATCGCAATAGTGCATACATTAATAATTACATAGGGGTTTGGACAAAAAGCAGGACACTACCATTGATTGCAATAAAAGTAAAAGCATAAAAAAACATCATTAAAAATAATGAAAACTTAAATCAACCATTTAAATCATTCACACACTGTGGGCATTATAAGTAGATATACCATTGTACAAATAAGGCTATTGTGTGAATTCCCACAATACGAAAACTCTCAAATTATCCGTAGTACAATGTCCTGTAGCTTTATTAAACTGTCACGATTTTAGTAACCTAAGTTTGACATACGAAGATATAAATTGTTTATGTAAATGCGAGAAAATAGAAAAAAATACTGAATTATAAAAAATACTCTTTTTATAGCTACAAAAAAAGTTAAATGACAAATGTGTTATTTGTATGCCACTGTAAATGCAATAATTTATATATTGTTAATCAAATTCATATTTGTAATTGTGTAATAATAACATTGATACTAAATATTGACCAAATATTATGTGGTTAAACCAACATACAAAAACATTATTATTGTAGTATATAAAATTTATGTTTCAAAACCATCAATCAACAAAACAAATTTGATATCATTCTCAAACTTAACCTTCAAGTCCTTTTTACAGATTTGAAATGATTTTTTCAATGACTTAGTTTTGACATTGTTATTGAACTTTAAGTTGTTGTGTGATCCAAGGGCCAGAACTCTTCATTCACTGTTAGACAATACTACAGTACCAAATTAATATGCATTGAAAAATATCAGATAGTCAAAGTCAGTTTGATTTTGTGATCATTGTTAAACTTAACAGTTAATCAATACAATCTGCATAAATCCTACCACGCATTGAATGCAATATTGATTAATAAAGTTGAATGCGATATTGATTAATAAAGTTGAATGCAATATTGATTAATTAAAATTCAATTATTTATGTTATCTACAGATCGTTCATCTTACTCCATAGATAAATTCATGAATGAAATACAAATCAAAACACTTTATAACTACGCAAGTCCCTCCGTATACACATTCACATACAATCCAATTTATAAAATAATAACAAAACAAAAACACCATAAATTATTTATTTCTATATATATAATCTGTATAAATATAGCTTGTCAAAAATGTGTTGACATTTATTCAATATCTGCAACATTTTTGTTAATTGGTTCTTGACATTAAATGCAGTGTTTCTCACCGTTTCTGCCACATTATGTGTGTCAAAGACAGAAAACAGGTCTATCAGCTCAGCATATTATTTTTCTCATGAACAAATGTCAAACAGAAAATGCTGATACAACTATGGTCCCAATATGTCAATTGTGTGACAGAATCATTGCATGATACTGGATACCTATTTACTTTTGCGAATACTTACTTTTGCGTTTTGCCAATTATTGGCTTACTGGTTACTAAAAACTTTTGCATTTTAAGTCTCCTGCAATGTCCATACTAATGCTTTTAACATTTTTACGGCTACTCAATTTCAAGAATTTCTAACATTTGCAAACTGCGTAAAATTTAATTGCCCAAATTAATTTCTTGGTTTACAGTAATCAATGAGACCAGTGAAAATCATGAAGGACCAGTAGCTGTTTTTCTTTACAAATTTAATGCTTCTTAACTGTCAGACCAGTGACCAAAATTAGTTGTCAACTCCTGAAAGGGTCCCCGGGGCTCAATTCGTTGTTTTTCCTGCCATAAATATTAGATAATGAAAACCTGGAAATGTCAGCAAGAATCATTTTGCTTCAGATACTAGCCAAAGTCAATGACACAATCATTGCACCAAGGAAACTTAGATAAGACGTCCAATGATTCCATAACGTTAGGTTAAAAAACCCAAGAGAAATCCAAAACAAAATCAGCAGATTTAATATGCATATAATTGGAAGTTAATTGGATGGAAAATACAGGAAATGAATTATGATTGACATCCAGTAATATAACATAGAATATCATGCAATAAACTAGGATCATACACGTTATACAATACAATCACTGAGATAAATACAATACAATCACTGAGATAAATACAATACAATCACTGAGATAAACGAGACATAGACACCAGTAATAAACACAAGATGATGATGGGTATAACTTTCTCCGTATTAATGCACATCATAAAATAAAATACCCATTAATTGGAAATAATCACATAGGTGGAAGACACTAACAAAGCTTTTTCCTTAAGCAATGATATAGAATTAATTAATTTATTAATAAATCATGGATTGTGTTCTGGTTTTGTTTCAGCAGGAGCTAGTCCAGAAATAATCATATGGAAAGGAAAAACTATAATCCCCCCATCCCTCTATTAAAGAAAGCCACTTTCAGTGATTGGAATAATTCAACATTAAAAATAGAGTATCATCAAAACCAATTTATCATGGATTGTTTATGAATTGTTCAGGCTAGAATCTCATCCAGAAATAAGATTTGTATGAAAATGAACAGGAAGTTTCCAAGTTCAATGTAATCAATATAACCACAGTGCTGTTAATTGAACACAACACCATCGAACCATAAAACACCAAACCCCTCAGCTATCAAACATCATCAGCATTAATCTGGCCATATCTCTCGTCCCATCTTTGATTACAAGTTATTGTTATGGTCTAAGCTCCAATCTCCATGCATTATTGATGAATAAAAAAATTATCACAAGATTTTGGTTTCAGATACTTTCATTGTCAGTTTAAGCATAAATCTATCTATCTACATTATACCACTAACAGAGCATTGTTGGTTTAAACCTCCTCCAAAAGTTGCTGAATTTTGCCCAGTGATTGCCATCAGTCATTGGTTGCTACAATATCAAGTTCAACAAGCTTGATGTTGGTTGCAACATTTGATTGACTGAGCCTAAGTTTGATGTTGTTTGCAGCATTTGATTGACTGAGTTTGATGTTGGTTGCAAGATTTAATTGATTGAGCTTGATGTTGGTTTCAACATTTGATTGACTGAGCTTGAAGTTGGTTGCCACATTTGATTGATCGAGCTTGATGTTGGTTACCACATTTGATTGACTGAGCTTGATGTTGGTTGCTGCATTTGATTGACTAAGCTGAATGTTGGTTGCCACATTTGATTGACTGAGCTTGATGTGGATTGCTACATTTGATTGACTGAGCTTGGTGCGGATTGCTACATTTGATTGACTGAACTTGATGTGGATTGCTACATTTGATTGACTGAGCTTGGTGCGGACTGCTACTTTTGATTGACTGAGCTTGGTGCGGATTCTACATTTGATTGACTGAGCTTGGTGCGGAGTGCTACATTTGATTGACTGAATTCGATGTGAATTGTGGCAATGCCACATTTGATAGACTGAGCTTGATGTTGGTTGCCACATTTAATTGACTGAACTTGATATTGATTGCCACATTTGATTGACTGAGCTTGATGTTGGTTGCCACATTTGATTGACTGAGCTTGATATTGATTGCCACATTTGATTGACTGAGCTTGATGTTGATTGCCACATTTGATTGACTAAGCTTGATGTGGATTGCTACATTTGATTGACTAAGCTTGAAGTTGATTGCCACATTTGATTGACTGGGCTTGATGTTGGTTGCCACATTTGATAGACTGAGCTTGGTGTTGGTTGCTACATTTGATTGACTGAACTTGGTGCGGATTGCTACATTTGATTGACTGAACTTGATGTGGATTGCTACATTTGATTGACTGAGCTTGGTGCGGATTGCTACATTTGATTGACTGAGCTTGGTGCGGATTCTACATTTGATTGACTGAGCCTGATGTTGGTTGCCACATTTGATTGACTGAGCTTGATGTTGGTTGCCACATTTGATTGACTGAGCTTGATGTTGATTGCCACATTTAATTGACTGAGCTTGATGTTGATTGCCATATTTGATTGACTAAGAATAATATTGTTTGTCATGGTATCAGTTGCATTTAATTGGCGCTTGTGAATAATTCTGTCCTATTATGGGTTTTTTTAGAAAGTCAAAACATTCTTAGAGTACAAAAACCAAAAAACATGTGAATAAGAAGTACAGTTAAATAAATTAAATAAGGTACAACATTTGACCAATCCTTCGATATAGGACCATAATGGAGAATTTCCTATATGTAGAAATGCAGGATATAAAATATGAGAAATGCTCATGAAAACTGTCATAACCAATCATACCAACTCAATGCTACTAGCTGCTATATATAATTACATAAATACCACAGAATCTTAAAGCCACAGGCCCTGACAAAATCAGACACAAAACCAACACTTACCGCAAATAGGCATCAAAAATAGGCATCAAAGATCAAGGCATTAAGACTACCTAATAGAGCCTAATTAGTTCCAAGTTGTATTGACACAACTTCTAGTACTGGTAGAATTCTGATACTGCAGACATTATGGCTGGTGCACACAACTCATGATATCATTCCAACATGCAAGGTATCACTTGGCAAACATCAAATCCCTTGATGTCGTTGATTGATACAGTTTCTAACGCCCGCAACACTAATAGAAGACTTACTTACCATAGAAGTTCAATGATGATGCCACATTGCTGCTTTCCATACTTGAACAAATAAGTGGAAGTACATTTAATTATCATATTTTCATTTATGAAACTTCTACCTAGAGTGTTATTTAGCTAATTATGAATTCACAGCAATAGGTTATAAATATTCACAAGAGAATTCACAAAACCAAGAACTCCTGAATACGAATGGCAATAAATTATGTTCAGAGTTGGACCGCATTCCGTTTTATGCTGAAATTGCATAAATTGCAGATAGTGACAAAATGCAGTCACATTGTGCTCTTGCAAAACTTGACCAAGATTCAAGAATATCCATGAATGCACATTTATACAGCTTTTATTAGGCTTGCACAAAAATGATAAATTAGATCGACCCTCAATAGGATCGAAGATAAAAGCAGACATCATCATACCCTCGTTTCATACGGATAAGTGCGCTAAGGTGCATACACAAGCAATTGACAGACATGCAAACATAACTTGCTGACAAAGAGAGATCCCAAAAGCTCGCTTAAATTTGTAACATGCGAAGACTAATAAACAATTTTTTAAATCATCAATGTTGGCCTGTAGGAAAGTTCTAGTAAAGAAAACTTTAATCTGCAGAAATTAACCACTACTTCATTTATTATGCAAATGAGGTTTGTTTTCAAATGTTTGAATGACTCATTAAACTATTTGATAGCGACCAGGGACAATATTCATGCACAAACCAGGGAACCCATCAGGTAAATTTTTTTCAGAAAAAAGGTCTGACAAGCTATTTTGCTCAAAGTGGGGGGTCTAAACAGATTTTTGTTTAGTATTATACAAGATCCTAAAACCCTGGCAAACTTGTGCAAATATATGACAATTACATTTGAGCCAAATTTCTAGGGAGCCCAGTCCTCTCTTTGGATTTGCACATAATATTGCTTAATTTCCTATCATCAATTTGGTCCTAATGAAAAATAATATCCTCAAAAATTGAATTTACACCGATTACGACATAACTACGACATAAGGATAAATTAATTCACCAGAAATACTTCCCACATAAGTCTATAAATTAATTAACTGGAAATAGACAGTGATGAAATTTCAAGTTTCTAGGAGAAAATAAGACACTATTCAGGCCAATACGTCCATATTAATACACTCAATCATAATAAAATAAATGTGTCAACATCTTCTATAAACTGCTGACAGCATGAAAATGATAACGGTTAAACATGAGAGCTAAGGGGCTGCTGACAACATGAAAATGATAACCATGAGATCTATGGAACAGCTGACAGCATGAAAATGGCATCAGTAACCATGGGAACAAAGGAACAACTGACAACATGAAAATGATAACGGTTAACCATGAGAATCAAGGAACTGCTGACAAAAAACGTTCCGCTGAAATGGTCCTCTATTGTTGTAAGACATTAAACAAAGTGAGCCAATAACTAAGATAGACATGAGCAGTGTTATATATGTAAAATATGCAGGAAATATGTCACAAAAAGTGTGAATGTATATTGACTATAGGGGTAATTTCCCCCCCAGGATGGTGAATGCATTAGTTATATAGCAGACAGAATAACACCACAAACGGGTCATGGTAAATAAGACGTCATGCACAACTGAGCCAAAATAATGACATACCAGGAGATTGTTGCTTATTCAAGCTATTCTCAAGCGTTTTTGGGTAGCGCTCTACTACGTCCAGGGCAACAACATGCTATCAGCGAACATGTTCGCCGATAGCAAACTGTTTCTTAACACTTTGCTAGGCAAGTATTACAGAGCGCTTTCTTATGCAACAGGCTGCTTTGGATCCGCTCAGTAGCGCTTTGCTGCGCAACAGTATGCTAGCCGCAAGCTCTCGTCGCTATAGTTCAATTTTGAACCCTGAGCCATGACCTTTCAGACGAGTCTATTTGGGCGGGTAACCTGTGATTTATTGATATCAGTCGTCATATGATACCTACCAATGTGTTTAATGTATCGATTGGTAGTTTAGAGCAGTTAGTAACGCTCAGGAACTCCACTCCACAACCTTTATCGGCGAATGGATTAAACTTTAAAAGTGCAGTCACGGCTCAATGCTCGAAATCGAACTATAGTCAAGTATTTTTTGGCTTTGTCCGCTACTAAGTTCTTTTTCGAAGCAAGTTTGCTGCTCAACAGTATGCTAGCCGCAAGCGCTTGTCGCTAGTCAAGTTATTTTGGCTTTGTCCGCTATGAAGTGCTTTTTTGAAGCAAGCTGTTTTTTTATCATAATGCTACGAAGCACTCGATAGCGGCTTGCCTATGCAACATCCTCCAGTACTCTCAGGGAACCGTCCAATACAAAGCAAACATAGAAAATTCCATAAAACCAAGTTTTTTCTACAAGGCCTGCAACGCTGCTGAAAGTGGAATTCAGCGTAAACCAAACCACAGGTACACAACTTTTAACCATATCGTCGCTTCCACTATAATATCCCGGACCTACATTTTTACGAAAAAAAATTTATTTCATTTTCCGTATCTATATAATTTTCCGCGTCGTTTCATATAATAACCAGGCCCGTAAGCCAATCAGAAACGGTCTTTTTGGCGCTTTTATAAAATACCGGATCTTCATTGGTCAGTATTTCAAACTAATGAAATACCGGAGCTGCAAAAAATATGCATGTCCGGCATTTTATAACACTTTAAAGCGACATAACTATATAAGACGGTAAATATATAAGTCCGGAACTACAATTTTCATGTAGCTTCGGGTTAATTATAACATGCCGTGTCTAAAATTTCTCATTATAAAACACCGAACCTAACATATTTGCTAATTTCTCATTAAATATCAAGTGTGTATTCAATTTGACAATAAAGCTTGTTTAAAGAATGTTTCAATATGTATATATGTTAATATATGTTATTGAATATATTGATATTTCGCGAAAAACAGTTTTTTGCTTCTCCTGAAAAGTTGGTGTTTTGTAGGTCCGGGATATTATAGTGGAAGCGACGATATGATATACAGTAAAACACTTCATTTATAACTGATTAACATTCCTGAATTAAAGTGTCACATTCATATCAAACTTTGGTAACATTCATTAAAATCTTAAAATTTAAAATCTGTCAGGCTGGATTTACCAATCAGACTCATTAAGGTGTTTTTGTTGGAAAGTCTGTTTTTAATCTTCCCAATACAAGACACAAGTATTTTCAGGAAATTTTATAACAAAATATACAAGATTATTTCACTAATTTTATTTATCATTAAATGAAAGTTCAAATGACTACTTCTCTCTCATCAGTGTTTATGAGCACATTTATAAGTACAGAAGAAGCCATTATTCAAACAACATTCTACAAAAATTAAAGCAATATAGTCTAATAATTGTCATTTTTGCTTTGTTGATACAGGGAATATGTTCTTCCCTCGTGAATTATTAGACATCATAAATACTTGAATGTGATATCAAATATTATCACCTAGTTACAAGATTCGAGGTTATTTCCCTGAAATGTTCATAAGAGACATTTTTATTAGTGAGTTAACCAAGTGAAATATGGGCACATTAGATTTAAATACTTTCAGCTCATGATTTCAAGTTTTATATTCATACCATTTTATTTTGAGGCAGTGCCACAGTGTACTTGTACAACGCATGAATTGAATCTAGATGGACGGTACCAGTAAACTTGTAGTGTGGTACATGTACATTGTATATAAATGTAAATATATGCATGAATTTTGAAACACTTGGAATCAAAAGTACATGTATGTGGTTTATTTATTCAATCCCAAGAAAAGGAACTAAGAATTTGTCTATAAGCACATAGACACCAAATCATTAGCTCCTCCTCTTTGAAGAAAAATTGACTATAATTCTAGTCAGTACATCTTTAAACTATACCATCCCAACATTCTAGTCATCACATTTTTAACTATGCCATCCCAACAGTCTGTCCAGTATCTGGATGACACATAACAACAACAACAACATCAACAACAACAACAACAACAACAACAACAACAACAGACAAGATTGTGACTAGGTTTGTGCAATTACACATCATCAATTAGGCATCATCAAGTGTTCAATGACATTTTTATTAGGGCAAAAATGTAGTCAAGGACAACTGTGCAGAGAATTTCAGCACATTTTTTGGAGTAAATTTGATTTTGAAACCATTCCGAAACCTATTTACAAGACACAGTTACCTAACTCAGACTAAATTAAGTCAGACAGAATAGGAAGCCAACCAGGAAACTAACTACATCAATGTCTTCAATAGGGGTTTCATCCGACACATCCAACATGATCTATTCACACTCAACCGGGAAGTGATACCGACACACAGAGTCGTTGCCCTGGTATCAGTCATATGTTTAGAATATGGAACCTGTATGAAATTTTTCGCCCAGAAATGACAAGGAATTGTTACTTTAATTCCAAGCGTAAAAATATTTCCTGGCGCAACTTACTTATTCAAAATCTAAAGGAAGAAGCGAATTGAAGGCTTGGCGGATTCCGGACGGAAAACAATTTTTCAGGAACTCTAAAATGCAATGTGAACCACAATAAGGTAGAAACCATGATGTAAAACATTATATCAATTATAAGAGCAAAAGGAGAACATGTTTACGTTCGGGTAAAGGATAAGAGCATTAGAAAGGTATTCATTGGACAACTGCTAGTAAAAAATTTCCCAACACCAGATGTCAATAACAGCTAATTATTGACAACTGATTACATTAAATTTTAGTTTTGTAGTGTAACACATGTTTGCACATTCAAATTCCAATTACGATAATGCATAAAGCAACCTTTAACAAGTAATTACTAGGTGGAGTAATCCATGCACTTGCGGAACAGGTCAATTGGGCATTGAAAAATTATTTTGCTAAATAAGCAGAAACTTTTGATTTATCACACAAATTCTCAGTGGAAATTTTAACTTCAATCCAAACTGTGATACAGCATCACAAAATCACAGCATCAAACAAAACAATCATACTTAGTCTAAGAAATTGCATGTTTGGTTTTGTCGTTAATGATTGCAGCTAATGTCATTGTACTGTTGATGAGGCTGAGAGAAGTATTCAGTAAGCTAGAAGAATTGAAGAATCTTATCCACATGGTAATCAAATCCGACAATCACACACACAAAAACATTCACCAATGCTTTCTAGAAAACATTAAGAAATCTCAATTAAAATGGCTCTATGTCTGATTGTACCAGTATGTAGAAATAAGAATATGCAAAGTAAACTTAAAGGCCCCAGGCTCTGTACAAAGTTATAGCAAAAGCGAATACTCATTTAATTTCGAAGGGCAAAATTTCGAGGTTTTTTTAAAAAATACAATTTCGATGGGATGTTAATTTGTGAATTTTGCATTTCATGTAATAAAATTAATATGATGGTCAAAATTATTGTTTGATGAATTTGATTTTGTGGTTGAAGGTGAACCACGAAATCCTTGAAATTTAATCCCCCACAAAAATGAATGATTTTACAAAATACTTTATTCACAGGTATGTTGCTCATAATCCTGGGTGTGTCCTTCCGGCAACTGAACATTTCCTAAAGGACTTCTAACCTATATTTCAACTATATAATTCTTTTGAGTAGTTTCCACATATACACCTAGTATAGAACCATAAGAACAATTAGAATGCACCCATAACCAGTATACAGCTTTAAATACTGGGGAGTTGTGACCTACAGATAAGGTGCACGATGGGAAAGCGGTCCCCGGCTCATCCCTATAGGGACCACTGGTTAATTTCTCAGAGCCAATAGCAACCACCTGATCCACTCCATCAAGATGTAAATTTGCACCTGTGAGGACATTGTCTGTAGAGGTTTGATATTCCTGCGGCCATTGATATTCGCTGCACACCCACTAGGAGAAATATTTTCCCCAGGGAGACTCACACACAGGCTTCCTTTGGAAGCCCAATGACCAGGGGAAGCTAAAATGTCAAAGAATGGTAGAATGTCTGAACTGCTGATGAAAATTGGTAACTTTCTTAAACGTTCCAAGTCTCCGCTGCACAAATATGGAATAGCTGTATTCTTTTGTTGTAATGTCATGACTTTGTTTCTGCATTTCTTTAAATGATCCAACGTTTTACTTAGTGGCCTCAAATACACAGCTGCAGTCGTGCAACACAATTGCCTTTCTCTAAGCCTTATCAGATACCAACAGTATTAGGAATTAAAATGTCAAACAAGTACATAGTTTTACAGAGTATGTGAAACACAATGAAATATTCATGAACATTCAATAAGACATTTTCAGAAAACGGCTAAACTTACAAACTTTCAAAGACTTGTTTGATATAATACTGTAATGAATTTTAAATATAAGACACATATTTCGTAACAGAATATCGACTGCTTCAGAAAATATTGACAGGAATGTCCGCTTTCTGTATTGAGCTAGTCAACATACTCTAAAGAAGGTCATCAAACTATTGAATACAGCTGGAGGAAAAAGGAATAGCCATTTTGTGATTTGAGAATTTATCAAGATTTTTCTTCATCCCATTTCTGATTTGATTAAGTAAACAACCATGGCTGTCTGTTGACAAGAGATAACAACACTTAAAAGGTCATCATTCTAAAAATGTTTGAAAACCGAGAGAGAGCAATACCTTTATAAGGAGATATCAACAATTTATAGTAGTTTTCAAGGCATAATCCAATGAAAATCTACTTATCTAATTAACTAATCTTCTCCAAAAATGCCGGAGAGAAAATCGATACGGATGCTCAGTGTGGTAGATCTTTTTAAGACATTCTGTGATACAAAAATGTCTTTTAATGGATTACCCGGCATTGTTATTACAAGAAAAAAGTTCAACACAAACAGACTGGGTACCATACAATCACCATACAATGTCATAAAATAATGGGTGTTTTGCAAATTCACGGCATACTAGACAGTGTTTCTAGGATATGAACATTCTGTTCATTAATGATTAACCAGAATTTGTCTGGAAAAAATGTGAAGAAAACCATTCCAACATTTTAATCTATTTGAAAATTGTCTTTTAAAAGGTATGTTTTTAACAAAATTTTAAGTCAACAAATAAAATATTAATGTGTCTATACTATATTTTTCCATTTGAAATAACAACTCAAAGTGTATTATCATTTCCATTGAGAAAATACAACTTGCCCCAGTTATCAACCAAAGAATTTCCAGTT